>CM054160.1:47407105-47474605 GCA_028751875.1 Rapana venosa
AAGAATGAGTAAAGTATGGGGTTTGACACTAATTGAAACCGGGAAATTAAAATATCCCCACCTACGTGACCCTGATCGGTGGTCTGATTGCTAGTCTTGCAGAGACAGTACACCGATGTCCTCTAAGCAATACATTTTTAGTGCATGTAAATGAATCCACAGTAACAGGGGTTGTCTGAGGCAAATTACTGTAGCAAAACACCACCCTGAAAGAGAAGAAAAGACACATGCAGACAGAGGAACAGAAATAATGGCGTTGCTCTTAAGGCGACACTCCTTCCCCAGTGGTATCCGGCCCGAATTTTACGCAGAAAAATCTGCCATGACTGAAAATGGCACACACACATACACACACACCACCACACACAGACACACACACATACACACACACGCACGCACGCACGCACGCACACACACTACACAAAAAAGAAGTAAGTAGTCAGTCTTCGTACTCGTAACCTCTCACACTTAACTCAAATAAACCATCTACCTATACCAGCGTTCCTTCTTTCTTTCTTCCTTCCTTCCTTCCTTCCTGTCTTTCTTCAGCTCAACTCAACTCAGTCAAAATGCACAGGATTGGGGTCAGACAGAGCAACAACAAGATGTGAGAAGGACAAGAATTGAGATGTTCCAGTCCACTCTGACGTCACAGATTACAGCGCCACCTCTGTCAGCCAGAGCCAGCACAGTGCTCTGCCCTTGTGTCCCATCATGCTCCATTTTCAGACGTCTGCTGTGGTCTGCGGTTTTTGTCTTTCTTTTTTTATTAGCTTGCCGCTCCTCCTGGCATTTCACTCACTGTGGCATATTTCTGCCACGGTCTTCAAGCCGTCCCTGGTATTAGATTGACATTTTTTAAAAAAGCAACATGCTTTTTGGTCAAGCAATATTGAATATTAAGAAAGTTTTTTGTTACCTCATGACGATGATGATGATGATGATGATGATGATGATGACGACGACGACGATGACGACGACGATGATGATGATGGTGATGGTGATGATGATGCGGAGGAGGGGAGGATCATGATGATCATAAACCGAGGCCCCTTGTGTGAACGCATGCAGAACATCTTGCGCACACGTTAAATCCTGTTCTGCTGTTCGAAAGAGTAGGCCATTGTGTGCCGGTGGGAACAGATGACAAAATTTTAAAAACCGCATACACACGCAAAAAGAAAAGTAATCTGAGCGCTTTGATTTGTTGCTTTACAAGATTCAGTGCTATATAAATTCCATACATTATTATTATTATTATTATTATTATTATTATTATTTTATTTTTTATTATTATTTATTATTATTATTATTTTATTTTTATTATTATTTTTATTATTTTGTTAATTATCATCATCATCATCATCATCATCATCTCATCATCATCATCATCATCATCATCATCATCTTTATCATCATCATCATCCTTATATTATTATTAATATTATTATTATTATTATTATTATTATTATTATTATTATTATTATTATTATTATTATTATTATTATTATATTATTATTATTATTATTATTATTATTATTATTATTATCATGATGACGACAACGACGACAGTGACAACAATAATAATGAGTAGCATGATTTTAATGAGATCGATATGATGACCATGATGACAAGGACGATTATGATAACAACAACGAGGATGATGTCAACAATGATGACGGCCGTGATGATGATGATGATGATGCAATGACCATGATGATTATGATAACAACAACGAGGATGATGTCAACAATGATGACGGCAGTGATGATGATGATGATGCAATGACCATGATGATTATGATAAGAACAACTAAAAGTGATAACACGATAATTACGACGTTGATGATGACGAAGTCAATATCATGTTTAACAATGTCTGATTTAGATATTGTATTCAATGTTGCTGCCACAATTGCCACTGCCGCTGCCCTCGCCGACAACATAGTCGTCATAACCTCGTGCCACTGTCATCATGTCCATGTCATGATTCATTGCGGTCTTTTACTTTACTCATACTTCTTAGCACCAACAAACTTCCCCATTGAGGCTTCTAAAATAAGAACTATTCCTCTGATCACTGATTGACGTGACTTGTCAGCTCTTTCAAAAAAAAACACCAAAAAAAATCTCTGCCTCTTTATGAGACTGCCCAGGAATCTCTTGTTTGCTATACTACAGCTGTTAGAAAGCCAAGGAATCTCTTGTTTGCTATACTACAGCTGTTAGGAAGCCAAGCCAAGGAATCTCTTGTTTGCTATACTACAGCTGTTAGAAAGCCAAGGAAACTCTTGTGTGCTATACTACAGCTGTTAGAAAGCCAGGGAAACTCTTGTTTGCTATACTACAGCTGTTAGAAAGCCAAGGAAACTCTTGTGTGCTATACTACAGCTGTTAGAAAGCCAGGGAAACTCTTGATTGCTATACTACAGCTGTTAGAAAGCCAAGCCAAAGAAACTCTTGTTTGCTATACTACAGCTGTTAGAAAGCCAGGGAAACTCTTGTTTGCTATACTACAGCTGTTAGAAAGCCAGGGAAACTCTTGTTTGCTATATTACAGCTGTTAGAAAGCCAGGGAAACTCTTGTTTGCTATACTACAGCTGTTAGGAAGCTAAGCCAAGGAAACTCTTGTTTGCTATACTACAGCTGTTAGAAAGCCAAGGAAACTCTTGTTTGCGATACTACAGCTGTTAGAAAGCCAAGCCAGGGAAACTCTTGTTTGCTATACTACAGCTGTTAGAAAGCCAGGGAAACTCTTGTGTGCTATACTACAGCTGTTAGAAAGCCAAGCCAAGGAAACTCTTGTGTGCTATACTACAGCTGTTAGAAAGCCAAGGAAACTCTTGTTTGCTATACTACAGCTGTTAGAAAGCCAAGCCAAGGAAACTCTTGTTTGCTATACTTCAGCTGTTAGAAAGCCAGGGAAACTCTTGTGTGCTATACTACAGCTGTTAGAAAGCCAAGCCAAGGAAACTCTTGTGTGCTATACTACAGCTGTTAGAAAGCCAAGCCAAGGAAACTCTTGTTTGCTATACTACAGCTGTTAGAAAGCCAAGCCAAGGAAACTCTTGTTTGCTATACTACAGCTGTTAGAAAGCCAAGCCAAGGAAACTCTTGTGTGCTATACTACAGCTGTTAGGAAGCTAAGCCAAGGAAACTCTTGTGTGCTATACTACAGCTGTTAGGAAGCCAAGGAAACTCTTGTGTGCTATACTACAGCTGTTAGGAAGCGAAGGAAACTCTTGTTTGCTATACTACAGCTGTTAGGAAGCCAAGCCAAGGAAACTCTTGTGTGCTATACTACAGCTGTTAGAAAGCTAAGCCAAGGAAACTCTTCTTTGCTTTACTACAGCTGTTAGAAAGCCAAGCCAAGGAAACTCTTGTGTGCTATACTACAGCTGTTAGAAAGCCAGGGAAACTCTTGTTTGCTATACTACAGCTGTTAGAAAGCCAGGGAAACTCTTGTTTGCTATACTACAGCTGTTAGAAAGCCAGGGAAACTCTTGTGTGCTATACTACAGCTGTTAGGAAGCTAAGCCAAGGAAACTCTTCTTTGCTATACTACAGCTGTTAGAAAGCCAGGGAAACTCTTGTTTGCTATACTACAGCTGTTAGAAAGCCAAGCCAAGGAAACTCTTGTTTGCTATACTACAGCTGTTAGAAAGCCAGGGAAACTCTTGTGTGCTATACTACAGCTATTAAAAAGCCAAGCCAAGGAAACTCTTGTGTGCTATACTACAGCTGGTAGGAAGCCAAGGAAACTCTTGTTTGCTATACTACAGCTGTTAGAAAGCCAAGCCAAGGAAACTCTTGTTTGCTATACTACAGCTGTTAGAAAGCCAGGGAAACTCTTGTGTGCTATACTACAGCTGTTAGAGCCAAGCCAAGGAAACTCTTGTGTGCTATACTACAGCTGGTAGGAAGCCAAGGAAACTCTTGTGTGCTATACTACAGCTGGTAGGAAGCCAAGGAAACTCTTGTTTGCTATACTACAGATGTTAGAAAGCCAAGCCAAGGAAACTCTTGTTTGCTATACTACAGCTGTTAGGAAGCTAAGCCAAGGAAACTCTTGTGTGCTATACTACAGGTGGTAGAAAGCCAAGGAAACTCTTGTTTGCTATACTACAGCTGTTAGGAAGCCAAGCCAAGGAAACTCTTGTTTGCTATACTACAGCTGTTAGAAAGCCAAGGAAACTCTTATTTGCTATACTACAGCTGTTAGAAAGCCAAGCCAAGGAAACTCTTGTGTGCTATACTACAGCTGTTAGGAAGCTAAGCCAAGGAAACTCTTGTTTGCTATACTACAGCTGTTAGGAAGCCAAGGAAACTCTTGTGTGCTATACTACAGCTGTTAGGAAGCGAAGGAAACTCTTGTTTGCTATACTACAGCTGTTAGGAAGCCAAGCCAAGGAAACTCTTGTGTGCTATACTACAGCTGTTAGGAAGCTAAGCCAAGGAAACTCTTCTTTGCTTTACTACAGCTGTTAGAAAGCCAAGCCAAGGAAACTCTTGTGTGCTATACTACAGCTGTTAGAAAGCCAGGGAAACTCTTGTTTGCTATACTACAGCTGTTAGAAAGCCAGGGAAACTCTTGTTTGATATACTACAGCTGTTAGAAAGCCAGGGAAACTCTTGTTTGCTATACTACAGCTGTTAGAAAGCCAGGGAAACTCTTGTGTGCTATACTACAGCTGTTAGGAAGCTAAGCCAAGGAAACTCTTGTTTGCTATACTACAGCTGTTAGAAAGCCAGGGAAACTCTTGTTTGCTATACTACAGCTGTTAGAAAGCCAAGCCAAGGAAACTCTTGTTTGCTATACTACAGCTGTTAGAAAGCCAGGGAAACTCTTGTGTGCTATACTACAGCTGTTAGAGCCAAGCCAAGGAAACTCTTGTGTGCTATACTACAGCTGGTAGGAAGCCAAGGAAACTCTTGTGTGCTATACTACAGCTGGTAGGAAGCCAAGGAAACTCTTGTGTGCTATACTACAGATGTTAGAAAGCCAAGCCAAAGAAACTCTTGTTTGCTATACTACAGCTGTTAGGAAGCTAAGCCAAGGAAACTCTTGTGTGCTATACTACAGGTGGTAGAAAGCCAAGGAAACTCTTGTTTGCTATACTACAGCTGTTAGGAAGCCAAGCCAAGGAAACTCTTGTTTGCTATACTACAGCTGTTAGAAAGCCAAGGAAACTCTTGTGTGCTATACTACAGCTGTTAGAAAGCCAAGGAAACTCTTGTTTGCTATACTACAGCTGTTAGGAACCCAAGCCAAGGAAACTCTTGTTTGCTATACTACAGCTGTTAGGAAGCCAAGCCAAGGAAACTCTTGTTTGCTATACTACAGCTGTTAGAAAGCCAAGGAAACTCTTGTGTGCTATACTACAGCTGTTAGAAAGCCAAGGAAAGTCTTGTGTGCTACACTACAGCTGTTAGAAAGCCAAGGAAACTCTTGTTTGCTATACTACTGCTGTTAGGAAGCCAAGGAAAGTCTTGCTTGCTATACTACAGCTGTTAGAAAGCCAAGGAAACTCTTGTGTGCTATACTACAGCTGGTAGGAAGCCAAGGAAAGTCTTGTGTGCTACACTACAGCTGTTAGAAAGCCAGGGAAACTCTTGTGTGCTATACTACAGCTGTTTTAAAGCCAAGGAAACTCTTGTTTGCTATACTACAGCTGTTAGGAAGCCAAGCCAAGGAAACTCTTGTTTGCTACACTACAGCTGTTAGGAAGGCTGTTTGCTAGTCTGTACAGTTATCATGAAACTCTTCAATGCCACCAAGTGACTATGAAGAAGCCTGTTCGTCTCCCAGTGTGACTGTGAGGAAGTCTTCCTATGTTATTAGGAACACATTTTGTCCTCCCTCGGACTGTTAGGAAGTCTTTTTGCTTGCCTGTGCAATTACTATGTAGTTTTTCCGTCTGTCTATATGACTTTAGCAAACCAACCACTGTTTCTGTCTGTCAAGCTAGTTTCTGGGAAGCCTTATTGTCTGTCCACGTCACTATTATTTTGAACTTTCTTTTTATAGAAATATTTAAAAGTCATTCAACCAATCTGAGTCGCCACCATGAAACCGTTATTTTTGTGCCTAGACTTATCTCACTCATCGTGTCCTTGTCTATTTGACTTTATGGAAGCTGTTTTGTTTGTTAAAATGGCTATTAAAGGCTTACATGTTGGAAACGCCTTTACATTGATGGCCATAAGGAAGTTATTCTGCCACTACTAAGCAAGGCAAGGCAAGGCAGGACAAGGCAGGACAAGGCAGGACAAGACAAGGCAAGGCAAGGCAGTACAAGGCAGGACAAGGCAAGGCAAGGCAAGGCAGGACAAGGCAGGACAAGGTAAGGCAAGGCAGGACAAGGCAGGACAAGGTAAGGCAAGGCAGGACAAGGCAGGACAAGGTAAGGCAAGGCAGGACAAGGCAGGACAAGTTAAGGCAGGACAAGGCAAGGCAGGACAAGGCAAGGCAAGGCAGGACAAGGCAAACCAATTTAGCACAACACAATACAAACACAACACATGCGACACAACGCAACACAATACAACATAGAGTTAGCACATCACACCACACCCCACCACATCACACCACACCACATCACACCACACCACACCACATCACACCACATCACACCAAAACCACACCACACCACACCACACCACACCACAACACATCACACCACACTCACACCACCACCACACCAAACACACCACACCACACCAAAAACCACCCACACCACACCAAAATCACACCACACCACACACATCACACCACATCACACCACACCCACAACACACCACACCACAACACCACACCACACCACCCACATCCACACCCCACCACACCACACACACCCACCACATCCACACCCAACACCACACCACAACCACACCACACCCCACACCACACACAT
Organism: Rapana venosa; assembly: GCA_028751875.1. Taxonomy (NCBI): domain Eukaryota; kingdom Metazoa; phylum Mollusca; class Gastropoda; order Neogastropoda; family Muricidae; genus Rapana; species Rapana venosa. Next base: position 47,414,020 of record CM054160.1, read on the forward strand.
CACACGACTTTCTGTTGCCTCAGACCTGCAGCCATTGTCATAACTCTCTCCACCCTTTCTCCCCTTCAATCTTTTCTCCCCTTACACTCTTTTTATTTATTCATTTTCATTTTATATCACTTTAAGTCACGGCAGATTTCTCTGCATGAAATTCGGGCTGCTCTCCCCGGGGAGAGCGCGTCGCCACAAGAGCAGGGTCATCCATTTTTGTGTTGGTTTTTTTGTCTGCAACTGTATTTGTTTCCATATCAGAGTGGCTTTATCTACAGAATTTCGCCAGGGACAACTGTCTTGTTGCCGTGGGTTATTTTACGTGCGCTAAATAATTATGTGTAACACACTGCACCTCATTTTGTCGTCTCATTCGAAAGACTCAAAAGAAAGAAAGATCGGTAGCTCAAATCGGATGTCTCCATCTTGATTTTGTTTTTATATTGTCTCCTCAGCCTCTTTCTCCCCAGTCCCACTTATCCCTTGCTGAAAGACATCGTCATGGAGTGTATGACTGCTGCTGGTGCTGCCCTCACTGCATGCTGGGCCAGACCCCAGACACAGGCACAGGAATCAGGCTTTTATTCTTAAGATACAGGCGTAGAAACACACAGGCACAGGAAGCGGGCTTTGTTTTAAAGATACATGCACATGAAACTCAGGCACACGAAGCAGGCTTTTTTAAGATACAGGCACATGAAACACAGGGACACGAAGCAGGCTTTAAAAAAAAATACAGGCACATGCAACACAGGCACACGAAGCAGGCTTTAGTTTTAAAGATACAGGCACATGAAACACAGGCACACGAAGCAGGCTTTTCATTTTATCAACCCCAGTTTCTGCCCAGGTTGATCAGCGGCAGACAACCGCATTAGCCAGCGTCTTCCCTGATGAAAAAGCTTTTAGGGCTTGAAGGGGAGAGGAGAGGGGGGGGGGGGGCAGAGTCAAATGGTTTCCAAGACGCTGTTAGCTTTCGTTAGTTTTTTTTGTGTGTGGTTCTTTTTTTAGCTGTATTATTGTGCTGTGGAAGGAAAGGCATGCTTTGAGAGAGGGGCATATTGATTCTTGGAGAAGATGGAGAAGTGAGTGGAGATAGAGGAGAAGGTGGTAGAGGAACAAGAGGAAAGAAGGGAGAAAGAGAAAGTAAGAGGATGAGGAAGAGAAAAAGAGAGAAAGAAGAATTGCAAACAATTGCGAAGAAAAAGAATTTCAAAGAAGAAGAATTGCGAAGAAAAATTGCGAAGAATTGCGAAGAAGAAGAATTGCAAAGAAGAAGAATTGTGAAAAATTGCGAAGAAGAAGAATTGCGAAGAATTGCGAAGAAGCAGCAGCAGAAGAAGAAGAATTGCAAAGAAGAAGAAGAAGAAGAAGAACAACAACAACAACAACAATAATTGCAACAAAGAACAACAACAGCAACACCAACACAACAATAACATCAACACCAACAACAACAATCACAACAAAGAACATCAACATAATCAGTATCATCACCATCAGCAACATGCCCCTCTTCCTTCTCCTCTTTCTCCTCTTCCTCAAGAAAAACATCAACAACAACAACAACACAACACGTTAAAACATAGACATTATTCGATATTTTTGACTGATGTTTACTTGGCTACTAAAACTGAAATGGTAGAGCTATGCTACAGATTCTGACAGGTTGTCAAAGACTATCCTGCAAGACAAAGTGGAGAGAGAGAGAGAGAGAGAGAGAGAGAGAGAGAGAGAGAGAGAGAGAGAGAGAGAGAGAGAGAGAGAGAGAGAGAGAGAGAGGGAGAGAGAGAGATGGGGTATGTGGAAGAGGCAAACAGACCCCCCCCCCCCCCCCCGAAAAATTGACACCACCACATGGGCAACAAGAAACCTTTGCTGAGATTCAGGCACTGGCACACAACCGTAACTGAAGAGAGAGGAATTGTTTTCATCAGTACAACACCTTTTTTACGTCTGCAACTGTGTTTGTTTCCCTCCATACGTTTTTCATTTACAGAACAAGGGTAGTGTAGTGTAGTGTAGTGTAGTGTAGTGTAGTGTAGTGTAGTTTAATATAGTGTAGTGTAGTGTAGTGTCGTGAAGTGTAGTGTAATGTAGTGTAGTGTAGTGTAGTGTAGTGTAGTGTAGTGTAGTGTGGTGTGGTGTGGTATGGTGTGGCGTGGTGTAGTGTAGTGTAGTGTAGTATAGTGTAGTGTAGTGCTGTGCAGCGCAGTGCAGTGCAGTGCAGTTTCTGACGACACTTTGAAAGTCATGGAATACATTAAAAGGCAAAAGGAGGCAAATCTATTTCAAAACTCTACTATAAGTACACGAAATAAAACCTCTAAGTTGGATAACTTCACTGGGACTTTACTACAATCAAACCAACCAAGGCAGATGGTCAGGTAGCATAATGCTTGCACTTGACCCCATCAAAACGGATTTGCCAACACCTTCCAGCTTTCTTAAGCAGTCGTCATTCCAAATACTCACCACGCCTTTCTCGCATTCACTGAAGTCGTGGGATAAGCACTGCTGCTTTCAGGGAGATATGGCAACCTGCCAGACTATCCACAGGGAGTTCCCAAGTCTGTGACCAAAGACTTCCTGCAGGCAGTGCTGAGATAACCCCTTCTGGCCTCAGACAGCTAACGATGACCAGAAGCCCCGTAATGCTGATCTCTATACGTACAAAGATGGTGATTGGTCAGTGCCAATACCAAAAATGGCTGCTGATCTGTTCGACTACAAAAGGTCGCAGCTGGTCTGTTATGGAAGCCAAGAGGGTTGCTGATCTGGGTAGAGACAATAATGGCGGCCGGTGATGCATTATGGGATGACAGTAATCTGCTCTCTGCCCCCACTGTCGGCCTGTGTGTGGATTTCTTCAGTCCTTCTCTGGTTCCACTGTGGGTCCTCTTGACTGTCAGGGCAAAGTGGTCGTCTGCTTTGACCACCTCATCCCTCTTGACCCCTCCACTACCCTCACTAACCTCTTTCGTCTCTTTCTCTCTCTCTCTCTCTCTCTCTCTCTCTCTCTCTCTCTCTCTCTCTCTCTCTCTCTCTCTCTGTCTCTTTCTCTTTCTTTCTCTCTCTATTTCTCTGTCTCTCTCTCTGTCTGTCTGTCTTTCTCTCTCTCTATCTTTATCTCTTTTTCTCTGCCCTCCCCCCCCCCTTATCTCTCTCTCTCTTTCTCTTTCTTTTCTCTCTCTCTCTCTTTTTCTTTCTCTATCCCCCTCTCTCTCTCTTTCTCTATCTCTCTGTTGCTCTGTCTGTTTGTATCTGTCTCTCTGTCTCTCTGTCCTCTCTGTCTCTGTATGTCTGTCTGTCTGTTTGTCTCTCTGTCTGTCTGTCTGTCTCTGTCTCCCCTCTCTCTCGCTCTCTCTCTGTCTCTCTCTCTCTTCCGGTCTCTCTTTGTTTCTGTCTCTCTCTTTCTCTCTCTCTCTGTCTCTCTCTCTCTCTGTCTGGGAGACGGCGTGACGGGACGAGAACTAAAAGGGCGTGCTGTTAGTAAGCTGCTGCAAATTTTTGCATTTAAGCTTCAAAATGTCAGTTACTGGCCTTCCAGCAACTGTAGTAACAACTTTAAATGCCCTGCTGATCGACAACGTCCTATCGAGCTGGAAAGTCGCGGGGGAGAGCGGCAGCGTTGTCTTCGTCTTGCGACTGAAGCCAGTTGACAAGTCAGTATCAACAGAAATGGCGGACCCAGTGCTGAATCGTAATTCGCGAGTTCAGTATTTTCGCAAGAAGTGCCCTTCCCAAATCCGTAGTGACGTCCAAAGAAGTAAACAACATCAAAAAAGACAGGCAAGTCGTCAGTGTGACAAGGACAGTGTTTTGGAAGAGCCGGTGTTGTCTGACAGTGACTCCCTGCATCGTGAGAGAGTGGATGCAGAATCAAAACAAGCCAGTGTGTACACAGAGCTGTGTGTTGACAGTGCAGTGAATGTCCCAGCCACACTAGATTCTCTTGGTTTGCTGTGTGAACCAGCAACAGACAGTAAGATCGGTGTGTCTCCTGAGTTGTCTGATGTGGACGAAGAACAAATAGTTGACTGCACAGTGGATGACTCTCATACTGGTATTGTGAAACAGTATGTGTCTACTCTAACTGACAAACGTGTGCAGCGTAGATTAAGGGACAGCAAGAGAAACACACAGTTTCGAAAGGTGGTGGTACATAGTTTGGTTGATCAAAACATTGTGATGTGTGAATCAGATGACATCACCCTGGAATACTCTTGGAATGGAGATCCTGGCGAGGAATCTAAGTGTGTGTTCTGGTACATCAAGCAAGAAGAGAAAAACATGTTGCCAGAAGAACGTGTCAGGCTTGCCAGACTTCGTAAAGGGAAACAGTGTACTAACACACAACACACAGCGACAGTGGTGGCGAGTGCTGAGCAGGAATTACATCATCTTCGGGACCTGATCCAGTCTTACATGGGCTGACTTCCCTGGCTGTAGACTGGAAAAGGAAAGGCTGGTTTGAAAATTGGGACACTTGAGACACAGACAATAATGTATCGAATCTTGATGTACATACCACTACTGCCATGGTTTCCATGTCATTGTAATCACGTCGCGTTCGATATCGTCGTTACCGCGCCGCAGCGCTATATGGCTTGATCGCTAAATAGCAATAAAATTGTGTCAAATTGTGTCTCTCTCTGTCTGTCTTTTTCTCTCTTTCTCCCTCTACCACCCCCCTCTCTCCCTCTCTTTCTCTCTTTCTCTCTCTCCCCCTTCTCTCTCTGGTTCTTTTCTGGCTTTTTATTAATAACAGTTGTTCTGTTATTCTTTGCTGTGTTTTTTAAAAATAATTTTTTAATAGGAAATTCTATAGGTTCTTACCCTTCTAATAACAGTAACGTTCTTATTGTTTAGTTTTGTAGAAGTAGTAGTAGTAGTTGTTGTTGTTGTGGTAGTAGTAGTAGTAGAAGTAGTAGTAGCATCAGTAGTAGTGGTAGTAGTAGTAGTAGTAGTAGTAGTTGTAGTAGTAGTAGTAGTAGTAGTAGTAGTAGTAGTAGTAGCATCAGTAGTAGTAGTAGTAGTAGCATCAGTAGTAATAGTAGCAGCAGCAGCAGCAGCAGTAGTAATAGCAGCAGCAGCAGCAGCAGCAGCAGTAGTCGTAGTAGTAGTAGTAGTAGTAGCAGCAGCAGCAGCAGCAGCGGCAGCAGCAGCAGCAGCAGCAGCAGCAGCAGTAGTAGTAGTAGTAGTATAGTAGTAGTAGTAGTTGTTGTTGTTGCTGTTGTTGTTGTTTTCAAGATAAAGAGGAGTGTTGTGTAGTGTCAACTTGTAGAGCTACAAAACCCTCAGTCAGTTCACTAGCCAGTCTTTTTCCTCTTCTCAACATTTTCTGTCTTCTCTCTCCACACTCTCTTCTTTTTCTCAAAGAAAAAAAATCAATATGTCCCTTTTATTCGATTTCTTTCTCTTCAGCAGCACAATAATAAAGCTAAAAGAAGAACCACACACAAAAACAAAAAAGCTAACAACGTCTTGGATAGCATTTGACTCTGACCCCCCCCCCCCCCCCCCCCCTTCAGGCCTTAAAAGCTTTTTCATCAGGGAAGACGCTGGCTAATGTGGTTGTCTGCCGCTGATCAACCTGGGCAGAGGCTGTGGCTGAAAGGATTTTTAAAAAGCCTTCCTCATGTGCCTGTATCCTTTAAAACCTGTTTCACGTACCTATGTTCTGTAAAACCTATTTTATGTGCCTGTGTTCTATAACACAGAGAGTAAACTATAAGATCAGTACCCTCTGTTACAAATGTCTCCATAAAACAGCACCTTTCTACCTCTGTGAATGTCTTTACCTGTACACTCCTTCTCGTTCCCTCCGCTCTGCCTAGATTCAACCAGTCCACCATTGGCCACCACTCTTTCTCTGTTTCTGGTCCATCAATCTGGAATGACCTCCCTCTCTCCCTTCGTCAAAAGCCTTTTTATGACGCTTTCAAATCCGGCCTCAAGACACATTTATTTCAATTCTAAGATTCTCCCCTCTTGTTCCATTTCAGTTTTGGCTCTGCCCTCAACAGCCAAAACCCAATCACCCTGCCTGAGTGTACAACCTTTATGTGTGTGCATGAGTGTGAATGTGTGTGTGTGTGCCTGTGTGCGAGTGTGTGTGCATACATTTGAATTTAAAAAAAATACCCCCAACCTATTAATTGTAACTGGCTGCATGTGCGTGAGTAGAATGAATGAAAGCGCTTTGATTTGTTTTTTCCAAAATATAGCCCTATATCAATTCCATGTATTATCATTATTATTATTATTATCATTATTATTATTATTATTATTATAAAACCTGTTTCATGTGCCTGTGTTCTATAAAACCTATTTCATGTGCTTGTGTAGAAAATAGGTTGTTTCATGTGGGTATGTTCTAAAAAAGGCTGCTTCACGGGCCTGTGTTCTATAAAGCCTTTCTCATGTGCCTGTGTCCTAAAAAAGGCTGCTTCATGTGCCTGTGTTCTATAAAGCCCTTCTCGTGTATCTGTGTTCTATAAAGCCTTCTTTATCTGCTGTGCACTAAAAAAAACAAAAACAGCCTGCTTTGTATGCCTGCATCCTAAAAATTCCGCGTCATGTGCCTGTTTGCTAAAAAAAGAGCTTCCTTTTCTGGCTAAAACAAAATCGTGCTTCCTTTATGTGCCTGTTCGTTAAAATAAAACCCCCTGTTTCATGTATGTGCCTGTTCGTTAAAATAAAACCCCTGTTTCATGTATGTGCCTGTTTGTTAAAATAAACCCCCCTGTTTCATGTATGTACATGTATGCTGAAATAAAACTCCTGTTTCATGTATGTGCATATTTGCTAAAATAAAACCCCCTGTTAATGTATGTTCCTGTTTACTAAAATAAAAACCCCTGTTTCATGTAGGTGCATGTTTGCTAAAATAAAACCCCCTGTTAATGTATGTTCCTGTTTACTAAAATAAAACCCCCTGTTTCATGTATGTGCATGTTTGTTAAAATAAAACCCCCTGTTTCATGTATGTGCATGTTTGTTAAAATAATACCCCCTGTTAATGTATGTGCATGTGTGCTAAAATAAAAACCCCTGTTTCATGTATGTGCCTGTTTGCTAAATGACACCTGGTTTATGTGTCTGTGTGCTACATAAAGCCTGTTTTATGTGTCTGTGTAAAGCCTGTTTTATGTGTGTATGTGTACTAGTTAAAGCCTGTTTTATGTGTCTGTGTGCTACATAAAGCCTGTTTTATATGCTTCTGTGAGAGAACTCTGAACTCGGAAATTTTAATGGTTTAATGTATATCGGCCTTTGGCCACAATACACATTGAGGGGCAAAATATTGAGAGAGAGAGAGAGAGAGAGAGAGAGAGAGAGAGAGAGAGAGAGAGAGAGAGAGAGAGAGAGAGACAGACAGACAGACAGACAGACAGACAGACAGACAGACAGACAGACAGACAGACAGACAGACAGACAGGCAGACAGACAGACAGACAGAGGAGCTCGCTGAAGATGACCAGTTTGCAGCTACAGCCAAGTGGCCACACAGTATCAAGAAATGGAGGGGAACTGAAGATGTCCGCAGACGCCGACGTTGAAGCCTAAAGCGGATGACTGTCATCCCATCATGCATCACTGGCCGCCATCATGGTATCCACACAGATCCGCTCTGTCCTTTCGTCCGTTTATGTTTGGTATTCCCAGGTCTAAAGATGATCTCCTAACTGCCTGTGCCTAGCGGTTTCCTTAACATCGGGGTCTGGCTGAGGGTCAAGCTGGTCACTAGCCCTGCGAAGGTAAAAGCTTCTGTTCCACTGCAGTCACCACCGTTAAGCAGCATTGCACCCGATTTGTACGTGGATTAGTCAAAATATGATTTTTTTAAACCCTGGATGCTGTTTGCAAACAATGTGTATGATTTATTATTGTCTGTGAGAAACGCACCAGACTGGAAAGTGAAGTCCCTGGTTTTAAGGTATTTGAAACGTGGTTTTTAGGCTGTACATCTATCATTGCATGACTGTCGGTCTGGGTATGAATGTTATGGGTGGAATGATGGAGCGAGGCTCTGTGTACAAAGCATTCAGCGACAAAAAAAGGAGCAAAGAAAACAAGAGAGTTGTTCCTGGCCATTTTTTTGCATGAACATACGGAAACAAGTACACCTACAAAGAAAAAACAAAACTGGTAGTTACGCAACATGGCGATGTATTTTTTCCTGAAGAAAGCAGCTCGAATTTCACACAGAAATCCATGACATCCTTAAGCGAGTACGCAATCCAGCCCAATCCATTTTAAGAAGATGAGTTTCTCTGTTTCAGGGAACATGCTCTGCCATTACTACATGAGGGAGCTCTACTTCCCATCGGAAACTTAGCGATCTCATCATACAGAGTCTTTGTATTTGGTAAACTTCTTACTCCTCTTCGTTTCATCTGTATCTTACATTTCCTTGCTATTAACGTCGATGTCTTCATGCGTGTTGTGTGTGCATGGTGTCGTGGTGTGTCAGAGGCCGCCTGTGGCCCCATACCGCTGACTTCAGCCCTCTAGGTTTTTGTCAGGGTTACCCCCCTTATCTATCTCCTGTTTCCCTGGGAGGTCATGGGGGCATGCAGAGCTTTTACCGCGGCTCTCGATCGTGTGATGTGATGTGATGTGATGTGGTGTGGTGTGATGTGATGTGATGTGATGTGATGTGATGTGATGTGATGTGATGTGATGTGGTGTGATGTGATGTGATGTGATGTGGTGTGATGTGATGTGATGAGATGTGATGTACCCTTCATAGGTCATGATGAGGGGGTACTTCATGGAGACAACAGAGCACAGCCACCCGTTGTTGTCCCGCCCTGTCCTGACAGGAGGAACATGGCCAGCTGGTCCGGAGGCTGCTGTCACAGCTGACTGACCCCCATCCCCCATCCCCCTCTTCAGGACCCGTCTGGGTGAGGATGGTGCAGGCTGTTCAGCCACCTGAGGAAGATGGTGTGGCTGACGGAGATAACCCTGCACACCAAGCTGTACGGCCCACGAGAGGAGCTGGAAAGGACTTGCCCCTATTTCTCCCGAACACATCCGACGGCGTAAAAAGCGATCGAGAGAATACGAAGAAGGAGACTATTAAAGAGTTTCTTAACTTCTTCATCTATTGCATTGTATAGTGTACAGTGTGTGTGTATAGTAAACACTTGTAGTCACTGAAGATGTCTCTACATAGAATTCAGGCTTCTCTTCCCAGGTGAGAGTGTCTCGATTGTAGAGCAGCGACACTCTCTGTCCTGTTTATAACTGTGTGTACCTGTTTCTTAAGAGGCTGTCTTTTTTTCTACATAATTGTGCAAAGAAAGCATCTCTTGCTGCCATGGGCTCTGTTACTTGCACACACGTGTGCTGCACATTTGAGTGTGGTGTATCGTCACATCCGAAAGACTAGCACCCAGACTCCCACTCAGGGTCTGGTGATTGAGGGGTAAGGTCGGAGCTACACCAGGGCTGACCTCGCAACTACCTCAGGTATTATTGGAGGCTGAGCTACCCCAACTAGACTTCTCTTGCTATAATCTGGACAGCGCTCCACTGGAAACTGCTCGCGTTTGTTTCCCTGTAAGAATGTTTAGTTTGCCTACAGGCTTATATCAGGAATAGTTTTCTTGTGAAATATCTCTCGTGCGCAACATGCTTTTAACACGCAGGGCCTTGGTTTATTATTCCATCAGTCTGTTTTGGAATGGGCTTTGAACCACAAGTCCCTGACTTTCTAGATAGGCGTATTACCGCCATGCTTAAGTAAGATGAAGGCAGGTGAAGTGGGTGGGGAAGGAGGTGGAGGGACAGAGAAAAGCCGGATAAAGATGAGATCACTTTGCTGTGACAGCCAATGTGGATAGGAGAGAGAGAGAGAGAGAGAGAGAGAGAGAGAGAGAGAGAGAGAGAGAGAGAGAGAGAGAGAGAGAGAGAGAGAGAGAGAGAGAGAGAGAGAGCAACAGACAGACACAAAGATACAAATACAGAGAAACAGAGAGACAGATAGACACGCAGCACATGAGTATTCATATAATGAATACTTTTATTTCCAGGTTAATGGTCAGAGAGAGAGAGAGAGAGAAAAGAGAGAGAGAGAGGAGAGAGAGAGAGAGAGAGAGAGAGAGAGAGAGAGAGAGAGAGAGAGAGAGAGAGAGAGAGAGAGAGAGAGAGAGAGCAACAGACAGACACAAAGATACAAATACAGAGAAACAGAGAGACAGATAGACACGCAGCACATGAGTATTCATATAATGAATACTTTTATTTCCAGGTTAATGGTCAGAGAGAGAGAGAGAGGAGAGAGAGAGAGAGAGAGAGAGAGAGAGAGAGAGAGAGAGAGAGAGAGAGAGAGAGAGAGAGAGAGAGAGAGAGAGAGAGAGAGAGAGAGAGAGATGAGAGACAGACAGACAGACAGACAGGCAGACAGACAGACAGAGACAGAGACAGAGACAGAGAGAGACAGATGTGGACACGGGGAGCAGCAGAGACAGAACCAGACAGACAGGCAGGCAGACAGACAGAGGAGCACAAGAAGTCCGCAGACATCGACAGCTGAGGCAGGAAATAGATGGCCCTCATCCCATAATGCATCAGGAGCCGCCATCATTGTATCCACACAGATCAGCCTTGCCCTTTCAGCAGACGAGATTGTATCGTGGCTAAAATGTCCGTTGTCTGTCTGATCCAAGGAATTCTCAGGTCACAAGTTCGAGTCTTTCAAGCGCTTGCTGGATTAGCGGTGAGGATTTTCCTGGTCTCTTAAAGGGCTGCGTCTGGACTTTACATATCACTTCCGAAATTAGCAATTTTGATAAAACTCTTTGTCCTGTTTTGTTTTGTTTTGTTTTGTTTAATGTCTATTCACTACATGGTGATTTAGACACACCCGCATTCATACCAAAGTACCTATTATTACACACCGCATCTCTCTCTCTCTCTATCTCTCTCTCTCTCTCTCTCTCTCTCTCTCTCTCTCTCTCTCTCTCTCTCTCTCTCTTCTCTACCTACACGCACCCACATACACACACACATATGTATACAAACAACTCTTTGTCTGTCTGTCTGTCTGGCTGGCTGGCTGGCTGTCTGTCTGTCTGTATCTCTCTCTCTTCTCTCTCTCTCTCTCTCTCTCTCTCTCTCTTCTCTCTCTTCTCTCTCTCTCTCAACACGCTTGTAGCTTATCCAATTGCCTTCAATAAAATGTCCGGATTCAAAATAAGTGTTCGAGCTGTGCCCGTCTGTTTTTCCATTTGTCTATCTGGCTGTCTCTCTCTCTCTCTATCAATCTATCTATATGTCTGTCTGTCTGTCTATATATCTCTACATTGGCTTCTATTGGTTTTTAACACACCCAAAATGCATTTGATTTGCATTGCCACTTTAGGCTGTTCCCTCTTCGTCTTTTTTTTATACAAAAACAACATTAGTCCCATTTTGTTTCCCTGGTAAAGGAATATAAAGCACCATCATGGACAGGAAAAAATACTGATTTAAATAAAAAAAACAAAAACAAGGGGAATAACGAAATTCTGACAAATGGACGAAACAAGATTTTTATTCTGAAGAGTGGAAAGGGAAGCAGCTAGGTTGCACGATAGCTTTCCTAGTTATTTCCCATTTTCACTTAACATAGCTTGGTCCGGGACAAAAGCTGTGTGAGTTATTGATGTCAGCTCAGTACCACAGCCTGTTTGTACATGTTGTTATGCTGTGAGGTGTTCTGTTGAGGTTGTCTTCAGCCATGATCAGCGCTAACAGATGGTAACCTACACTCTCCAGAGGCAAACCAAAAACACCTCCTCTGAAGTCAGAGGATAGGTCCCTGTATTATGAGCCACTTGAAAGCATGCACGCCAACTTCCCATCCAGTATGGACTTACACAGTAATCCGAAAGTGGGATGAGAGAGAGAGAGAGAGAGGGAAGAGAGAGAGAGAGAGAGAGAGAGAGAGAGAGAGAGAGAGAGAGAGAGAGAGAGAGGATGGGGGGGCAGAGAGAGAGAGAGAGGAGACAGAGCGACAGAGAGAGAGAGGATGGGGGGGGGGGCGGAAAAGAAAGAGAGAGAGACAGAGAGAGGATGGGGGGCAGAGAAAGAGAGAGAGAGACAAAAGAGAGAGACAGAGGAGGAGGAGGGGGGGGGGAGAAAAAGAGAGAGAGGGGGGATGGGAGGAGAGAGAGAGAGAGAGAGAGAGAGAGAGAGAGAGAGAGACGACAGACAGACAGACAGACAGACAGACAGAGGAGATGTGATGCAGACTGTTTACCCTGCATGCTTGGGGTGTACACTGTCTCATGAAATCACTTTTCTTTGACCTATAGATATGATAGTTTTTACAATATTTATTAGTACTTTTTAAAGTCCAAAACCCAACGTATTCATATTTTTTTCTGTTTAATTTTCAATCCTTTTCTACTAAGCATGGATTAACTTGTGTACATTTTAAACGAATTAAAGTAATCAATATATATTCACCCATTTTCCACATGCTCCTCTCTCTCTCTCACACACGCACGCACACACACGCACCACACACACACACACACACACCACACACACACACACACACACACACACACACACACACACACACACACACACACACACACACACACACACACACACACACACACACCACACTCACACACACCCTCTCCACTCAATCTTCAGGTCAGCACAATACGCCAGGACAAGGAAAAGTGAATTGTAAACCTGAAAGGAAGACCTGACTGCTATCAAGATCTGCTGACTGCTATCAAGATCTGCTGACTGCTATCAAGATCTTCTGACTGCTATCAAGATCTCCTGACTGCTATCAAGATCTGCTGACTGCTATCAAGATCTGCTGACTGCTATCAAGATCTCCTGACTGCTATCAAGAGCTCCTGACTGCTATCAAGATCTGCTGACTGCTATCAAGATCTTCTGACTTCTATCAAGATCTCCTGACTGCTATCAAGATCTGCTGACTTATATATCAAGATCTCCTGACTTATATATCAAGATCTGCTGACTTATATATCAAGATCTGCTGACTTATATATCAAGATCTGCTGACTTATATATCAAGATCTCCTGACTGCTATCAAGATCTTCTGACTTCTATCAAGATCTTCTGACTTCTATCAAGATCTTCTGACTTCTATCAAGATCTTCTGACTTCTATCAAGACCTCCTGACTGCTATCAAGATCTCCTGACTGCTATCAAGATCTCCTGACTGCTATCAAGATCTGCTGACTGCTGATCTCCTGACTGCTATCAAGATCTTCTGACTTCTATCAAGATCTCCTGACTGCTATCAAGATCTTCTGACTGCTATCAAGATCTTCTGACTTCTATCAAGATCTTCTGACTTCTATCAAGATCTTCTGACTTCTATCAAGATCTCCTGACTGCTATCAAGATCTCCTGACTGCTATCAAGATCTCCTGACTGCTATCAAGATCTCATGACTTCAGTGAAACAACGCAAATTGAGGTGGTCGGACATCTGGACTGGCCAAGACTGTCCTACAGGGAACAGTACAAGGAGGAAGACGAAGAGACAGACAGAGAACACGATGGGAAGACAACATTAGAGAGTAGACTGGCCTTGAGTGGAACGACTTGCTATGGGAAGCAGAAGACTGTGGGGAGTGGAGGAAGCTGGCTGCAAAGTCTTCAGTGGTGCCCCCACGGTCCATGTCACTACCGGATATGTGAAGGTGAAGTGAAGGTCAAGGTGACACACAGAGAGGCAGAAGACACCAACTGAGCTTCAGTCAGAGTAGAAGCAATCAGACGAGGCAGAAAACCAAGCTTTTACTCATCCCAGCTCCACGTACTCAAATCACCAGCTTAGCCCCGAATCCAGAATGCGGCTACCTTTGTTGTGGATTAACACGGTCACAAACGCAACATCTCACCTCAGAGCTCTGGCCTGGTAATGAAAAAAACAAATTACCAGCTCTCCCTGTAATCTCCAGTCAACCCCCCCCCCTTTCCCCCCTCTCCATACATCCCCCCCCCCCCCCCAGCCTTAATTGTTTATCAGCCCAACACAGCAAGCAGGGACAAGGCAAAGTGATTTAAAACCAGTGCAGAAGCAGACAGAAGAAGTAGCAGTTGTCTCCCCTACATGGATTATAGACCCTGGCTATTACGCTCCACACTCGTTTGCCTCCCTTGCCACTTAGTTCCGCTTAGCTGCTTTCCCCACCGTCATTGAGAGAGGAGGGAGGAAGAGGATGGGGGAGGATGATTGTTTTTAGAATGGGGGTGAGATTGTTAGCCATGGATGATTGTTTCTAAGCCTAAATTCAGTTACAGAGCTCTCAGCCGTTGGGGCATGAAGAGTGTGATGGAAGTGGGTGGGAACAGGTTAGGGCAATATTGCTTCATGGGAAGGCGTGTGTAATCTTAGACAGACAGTCATTGTTACAGGGGTCTGCAGGTTTCTGCATGTCGGGATATCTGTGTGGCTCCAAGAATCTAAAGATAACCCATTGCTAGCATACCCGTTTGTAAAGTGAGAGGTCCAGGGTTTAAATCTTGCCCAAAGATGAGCATACTTCTCCCTCCACTAGACTGTAAGTAAAAATAATGAACTGGGTTCTGCTGCTCCAACTGATGAACTGAGCTGAATCCAAGTGTAGGAAGCATTATTAACGCGTGTAAAATACTCTAATAACTGGTAACATGCAAGTTGTCCCTAGCACAAATTAAGCAATTACAATATATTCCCCTAGATAAACGAACATTTGTGTTGGTTTGAGAAGATGGTGATATCATTGTGAGACATTCTGTTTTCAGCTTGGTGGAGAGGCTTGCATTACAAGCAGAAGACAAGAATGACCGTGATGTGAAAGCTGTATATTATATGCAGATAGCCACACCAGTCAGGACAGTGAGGGTGATGGAGAGGGAGGGAGGGGGGGGGGAGGGGGGCAGGAGTGGCAGACGACAGACAGCCATGTACTGCCACTCTCCATCCCAGGGCACACTTCACCACCTCTTCTCCTTCCTTCCTTCCTTTCTTCCTTCCTTCCTTCTTCCTTCCTTCTTCCTTCCTTCCTTCCTTCCTTCTGTCTCCATAGATCATGAGGGTCTATGCAGAGGTGGCATAGGAGATGTTGGTATACAGCAAAGCAGTGATATGTCTCCGATGTCTCGCTCAGCAATTCTATCAACAACAACCAAAAATTTGTTTTAAAGGTGGAGCCGACTTTGATTTAAGAAATGGAGAAGCTATAATTCTGACGATGTTGCGTTTATTAGTATAGAAGTGATTATGGGGTAGCTCAGTGGTCAGAGCACTTACTTTCCGTAGGCTAAGGGTAAGCAGCACTGAGTGGGGTCACCAAGTGGATTATGTGACTGTTTGCGTGCCTTGGCTTTGGTACAGTCACCTTGTTAACCCACCTGTAAATGAGTAGCTGCCCTCTTTAGGGTCAGGGAAGGCAAAGCAGCGAGGGAGAGGAGATGGGCGCCGCCCTTAATATGCTGGCCCCTAGAGAAGCTGAGGTCTCTGACACCTTGCTCCCCAATGCCCAAATAGCTTATGGGACACCTTTACCGTTAATTACTTTTGCCATTATATAGTTGTAGCCCTGCTTCAGACGTCTTCAGTACGTCTTCACAGTCCACAACATCTATTGAGTTGAAAAAAATGGTTTGCAGTACATGTAGACTTGAGGTTTTTTTGAGGGGTATGTTGGTTTTTTTGGTTTGCCATCTTTAACTCTATGGTGTGATTACTTATCTTGTGGGAACTTTCTGGTGCTATTATCAAGATTCTGACAAAATACATCTTGATCATGAGACTTTTATATGTTCTTTTCTAACAGCCACAGGCAACGTTTTTTTCAAATGTTTCTTTTATTTCTTTTTACAGAAAGGAGTAGAACTATTCAAGTAAGTCAAGGAAAGAAACTGTACACTTGTTGAATGCCATATAGCGGAGCTGTAGATTGGAAAGGGAAGGCAGCCAGGTCGTGGGGATGGATGTCTTGACAACACAGTCATTTCTCCCTGGCTTAGGATGACTGTCACAGCACTTCATCGCAACTATTACAGATGAGGAAAATATCGATCTTCTCCATTCTGTGGCTGAATGAAAGCGACGTTGTCTCTGTAGTTCTGTAGCTAGTAGTATGAGGAAACACGGACACAGACCTTCATCAGCACATAGTCTGACCTGCAGCCTTCAGGCATGCCAGGAAAGAAAGAGAAAAAACCACAACGTGTTTCCCTCCAGCACACCACAGCAAGCAGGGGCAGGAACAGGGAAGTACAGCCACTGCAGGAGCAGTGAAGTACAGCCACTGCAGGAGCAGTGAAGTACAGCCACTGCAGGAGCAGACAGAAGTACAGCCATTGCAGGAGCAGTGAAGTACAGTCACTGCAGGAGCAGTGAAGTACAGCCACTGCAGGAGCAGACAGAAGTACAGCCACTGCAGGAGCAGACAGAAGTACAGCCACTGCAGGAGCAGACAGAAGTAGCAGTTGTCTCCCCACGTGGATTATAGACCCTGGCCATTACACTCCACACTCGTTTACCTCCCTTGCCACTTAGTCCCGCTTAGACGCCTTCCCCACAGCCCCCTGAAAGAAGGGAGGGAGGGAGGGAGGGAGAGAAGGGGGAAGGATGATTGTTTCCAGAATGGGGGTGTGGGTGGGCTAGGGTGATTGTTTCTGAGACTAATTCAGTTACTGGTTTTCAGCAGTTGGGGGTGATGAAGACTATGGAGGCATTGGGTGGAGACAGAAAGTGACACATGGACCAGCGAGGAGCCAGGCTAATCTAGGAGAGACGTGTATCCTTTCTGGGGTCTGCAGGCCTCCGGCTAAACAGTGTGGGGTGTGGCTGAGGGGATTCTGTAGCAGAGTAGAGCTCCTGACTGAGAGGTGAGAGTGGCAACATTATTCAAGCCTCTGTTTCTATGAGTGTATGGAAAAGATTCATATACTATCCGGTTTTCTTGTTGTCTAAATTAAGATCCATTCCTCCATCAACTAAATGATGAGTGGAGATCTGGAAATCCAAAGTTTTAGAGGAGATGAGGAACTGAGTTCTTAAATACAAAAGCAAAGTGGATGTACAACGAAAAGCGTAAAGGGATGAAGAGTAACGTTCTGTAATGTAGACACTCTTCCAGAAAAGGGACAGCTGTTTCTATGCTGAGATAGGGGAACAGGACAGCTCAGTGGTCAGAGCACTCGCATTTCCCAAGCTAATGTTAAGCAGCATCGAGCGTGATTACCAAGTGGGTGGGTGACCGTTTGTGCACCTTGGTTTCATTAAAGTCCCCCAATTTACCCAGCTGTCAATGGGTACCTACCCTCTTCCGGGTCAGGGAAGGTAAAGCAGCGAGGGAGAGGAGATGGGCGCCGCCCTCAATATGCTGGCCCTAGAGAAGTGAGGTCTCTGATGCCTCGCTCCCCTACGACTACAAAGGTTGTGGGACACCTTTACCTTCTTTCATTTTTAACCTTTTTGATCCTGAGATAAAAACGTGAATAACATCAAACTATATTAAAATGCATATCTCCATCTAGTATAATTGGTGCACGTCAATACTTTTCCATTCAAACAAAACAATGATAATTGATATGTCACACAAATCTATTCCATTTTTGTCCATTCCTCAAATAAACACGAGCTGAGATAAACCACCAAACAGGGAATGACAGAAACCTTTTCCCCTTTTCCTGTTGTGACTTGCCATCAATCGATGTAATAGCCACTCTTAACCAAGGAGTAGATCTTTAGCAAGCACACACACATACAAACAAACAAACAAACAGGAACCAAACAACCCCATAAAATCACTGCACAACTTAGTGTCTCCTCTTCAAGCCTGCAAGCCAAAGATGTCTTGTGTTATTGATTGTCAAGTGATATGTTTTCTGTGATTGCTTTTGATTATTTCTATTTTTTGTGTGTGCAGAATCTTTCTTTTTAGGGATGCACAACGAAACAAATATCCTGTATCGGTGTCTGGAAAACGGCATGGTACCGATAAAAGGTACATATACTATGTACAAAGCCAGAGCAGTCAGGACAGTGGGGGGGGAGGGGGGGAAGGTGATGGAGAGGGGCAGGGGGGGGGGGGGGGGGCAGGAGTGGCAGACGACAGACAGCCATGTACTGCCACTCTCCATCAAAAGGCACACTTCACCACCTCTTCTTCTACCTTCCTTCCTTCCTTCCTTCCTCCTTCCTTCCTTCCTTCCTTCCCTCCTTCCTTCCTTCCCTCCTTCCTTCCTTCCCTCCTTCCTTCCTTCCTTCCCTCCGTCCTTCCCTCCTTCCTTCCTTCACTCCTTCCTTCTTTCTTTCCTTCCTTCTTTCCTTCCTTCCATCCTTCCTTCCTTCCCTCCTTCCCTCCTTCCTTCCTTCTACACCATCTTCTGTCTCCACAATCATACCAGCTTTAGAAAAGGCGGCTACAAGATTGCTGGTAACCAAATAAATATTGACAATTATATTCCTGCTGTTTGCTTTTGTTTCTGAGCTTAAAACGTAGTTTGATTTTACGTATACACTCATGCAATATGGTCACAATTCGGCTAAATGTAAACAATGTCGTTATTATACATGTAAATTTATCATGTATTTCTTTAAATTAGTTTCGCTTAATATATACATAGTTCTTCTTCTTCTTCTTCTTCTTCTTCTTCTTCGTCTTCTTCTTCTTCTTCTTCTTTCTTCTTCTTCTTCTTCTTCATCGAACGCTTAGACAAAAACGATAGTTGTCTCTCATATGAGCGAAAAATGTGTTGCGCTGCCGCTAAACGCCTGACAAGTCAGACCCAGCACATCCTACTTTGGCGTCTAAGAGAACTGCTATAACTATTTTAAGTCTTTCTGGACAAGAAAGCCAAGAGAATGGACCAAGAAGGCAGAAAAAAGACAAGAAGGGGGCAACAGAAACTAAAGGAATAAGGCAGAAACAAAGACAGGGATAGAAAAGAGGGAATTCCTGGCACAGAATTTCCAGAAGATTGGGATGCTATTTGTACTGACAGGCCCCTGGAATTCCCACGGGAGAGGGAGGGGGGAGGGAGGTACAGAGTTGATGCTCATACACCAGGGGCTTCTTACAATTTGAACTAGCTGTGCATGGTGCATTTACTTGATGCTATAGGATTGTTTGCTTTCGATTTCGGGTTTCTTAATTGTGTTTGTTGTTTGGGGGTAGTGCTTCACTCCTCGGCTTGAGCTCGGGGTTCACCAATGGTGAGAGTTTGAGTATGCGACCTTTTTTAGCTGCCTTTAAGGGAGCTGCACGAAGGCTTAAGGCAGATGATGGTTTACTTGTCTTCCTTAAATTTTAGCAGCTTGATTATCGGTCTTCATACCTTTTGCATTTCCCTGTTACCACTCTGAAGAAAATACACATTTACTGCAAATCTTTCTCGCTTTGCAGTTGTTCTTTTTTTTTTTCTAAAATACTGAACGAAAACGTGTGGTCTGTTCGTTTTTGTCTTAACATACTTTTATATAAAACAACAAAAAAACGACTGAAACACAGTGGGTGGAAAAGAAACCTCAGAAAAGTGTCCACACGGGATAGCCTGGGTTTACAGACAGGAAGGGGAGGCAATTAGGTTATGTGGATAGCCTTGACACATAATTACCTCCCTGTCTCAGAATTGCAGCCACAGTGACTCAGGGGACATAAACACGGAAGAGGAAATCATTGAGTTCAGTCCCTTGGTTGCGGAAGGAAGAGGCTAATTGATATATAAAACAATATTGTAATTTATTTTAGAAACAGTTTTCCCTGAAGTCGGAATGCGGATACCATTAAGTAGACAAACATGGCGGCATACGCAACAACCCCACCACTGGTACACCTTGGGGGTCTAGCAGAGAAACGAGTACAAGAAGAAAGAAGTCTTTTCAAAGTGTGGTGGGTTGTTTTCTAATTTTCACACCCACACACACAGAGTGGAGAGAGAAAGAGAGAGAGACAGACAGACACAGACGGACAGACGGACAGACAGACAAGATAGATTAGCCGCGAAGAGTAGTCTATCGCCACAACCAATTCCCCTCCAGACGTTCACTACACGTTCCAAGCAGATAGTTCACTAGGTGGCAACTCCCCAGTCATTCTTTAAGTCCTACTCTAGCCTGAGAAAAAAGAAGTGAAGGAAGGAAGGGAGGAAGGAAAGAGTGAGGGAAGAACAGACAAAGAGAAATGTGCACACACACACACACACATTTCGTCTAATATCACTTTAAGTGAACAGACGTAAAATTGAAGACACACACACACACACACACACACACACACACACACACACACACACGAGCGGAAGGAGAAGAATGATAGACTGAAGAAAACAAGAAAGGAAGGGCGGAAGAGCAGGACAAAAGAGCTAGTGATAAATGGATGGACGAACAAGGAAGAAAGTTAGGAAGAGTGGACAGACTAAGAAGATGGAAGAAGAAAAAAATAATAAAATAAAACATAAAAAAATTAGAATATGCGCAAGAAATGTCCTCTGTGCTGGATGGTGGTCTAGAGGTAACGCGCCTGCCTGGAAAGCGGAGAGTACGTGTGCGAAGTGTGCGGTGGTTTGATCCCCGTTAGGGCCAAAACTTTCCCCCCATCTATTAGATCATGAGTGGTGGTCTGGGTGCTAGTCTTTCGGATAAGACAATAAATTGAGGTCACGTGTGTTACACATAATTATTTAGCCCACGGAAAAGAACCCAAACAAATGATAACATTTTGTAGAATAGAAAGCCACTCTGATAGAGAAGCAAGTACAGTTGCAGACAGGACAAAAAAAAAGGGTGGCGCTGCTCTTGTGGCAAAGCGCTCTCCTCGGGGAGAGCAGTCCGAATTTCACGCAGAGAAATCTGGTGTGACTTAAAGTGGTATAAAATAAAAACTAATAAAAGAAAAAGAAGCCAGGATAACTCGAAAGGCCAGCTCTGTGGGGTTTGCATTCGGGACCGTGGATTACAATTATAGACTCCTCAGAAGGATTTTCAGGGCAGTGAAACTGGTCCTGATGGTAACTGCGGGCAAACATCCTCTCAAAGAGCGTCTTGGGGGAAGCTGGCTTGATTGAACTTGCACCGTCAGTGACTGTGCAAGCTGAAGGCTCCAACCACTGGGCCATTCCATCCCTTTAGGAAATAAATCCAGATCACAATTTGAATTCCTAAAGAACGGCGTGAACTTCACATTTTAAAACTGCCCGGTTGGGATGCCAAGGGCCTGTCAGTGTAGATAGCATCCTCACCTTCTGGAAATTCTGTGCTACAAATTTCCTCTTTTCTATCACTCTCTTTTCTTTTTACCTTGTTCCTGTTCTTCCCGTCATCTCTTTTTTGTCTATTTTCTGCCTTCTTGGTCCATTCTCCTGCCCTTTTTTTCCCCCAGAAAGACCTAAAGGACTCGAAGTCGGATGCGCAGGGCCTGACTTTGCAGGCGCTTACCGGCAACGTGAGGGCATTTTTGCTCATATAACAGACAACAATAGTTGTTGTGTGAGCGTTCGACGAAGAAGAAGACAATTGAAATCCAAGCCATGATTTCAGTAAATGACCTGAGACACTTGAACAGACTTTGTGGGTTTTTTTCATATGTATCTATTTGTTTCTTATTCTAAGTGGAATATAGCGCATCATATTAATTGAAAGTGTTCTTATTTTATGACATGTGATAACCATCTGTGTATTGACATGTGTTTATATGATTGTGCTGTGTGTGTGCCTTTGTGCTAGCGTGTGCGCATGTAATTTCTTTCTTTATTTATCTGATTTCTCGTGTGGTTTTTTTTTTACATCCTCTCTCTCTCTCTCTCTCTCTCTCTCTCTCTCTCTCTCTCTCTCTCTCTCTCTCTCTCTCTCTCTCTGTCTCTTGGGTGTGTGTGTGTGTGTGTGCACGCGCGCGCGCGCGCGATTTTTAAGACTGATTTTATTACTTTCTGTGATCAATGTTTGCGTTCATCATGTTGATGTATATGGCTTGTGACCTCGTGAAGCCTATTTTTCATTGAATGATAAAGTGCATATATATGTATTATATTTTATTATATTGTGTACATGGTGATGGCCATACACTGTGTTATGGTATTCTTCTGTGGTGAAGGTTTTTCCTATATGTTTTTTTTATATAAGGCTTGTAAACCACATGGACTTCTCCATTTTTTGTGAGATAACAAAGTGTTTGAAGTGAAACGAACTGAATTGATTAACCCACTGCTAGCCTGAAATCTCCATGCAGACCTGAGCTACTCCAGGGAGAAAGTGTCTTCTTCCCGTTGCAGTTCAACACACCATTCAGGAACACAGACAAGTGAATGAAAGCCAGTGCAGAAGTGCAGAAGCAGACGACACAAGCAGCAATTGTCGTCTGCTCACATGGATCAAACCCTCGCTGTTACCCTCCACACTTAGGCTACACAACACCTCTAGATGGTGCACCCCTTCCTTCTGGTTTCCTCTAACACTCCTCCCCTATTCATACCACACGTACTAAAGCGTCTACAGAAATTAAAGTCACATTTTGTGAAAGACTAGCCTCTGATGCAAAACTCATGTGGTTTTGGAAAAAAACCTTGGTAGGTTTGATTTTGTTGTTATTTTTCAGTAAACACTGTACCCTCTCAGTCCTTTGTCGTCTGCTAGCTGCCTGATCATGATATGCATGTGCGGGGTCAACACTGTAGAAACACAAGCAATTCCTCATCTGACGACCATTTCCAACTTTCTTGCAACTACCGGGTGTTGTTCAATGTTGTTAATCCACAAAACCAGTACACAGTGCATTTTTTTCATACTGTAAAAAAATCTATGAAAATCAGCAGATTTTTGTTTCTGCAATAGGCCTCTCTAGAAGATACTACATGAGCCGCCAGCTAAAGCAGGAGTGTAGCCTGCGTTACTCACCTCTCTCTATGCCCGGCACCTTTACCGTCACTGCCTCAACACACACTGAGGGGGAGAACGTTGAGGGATAGGGGGGCAGGCAGAGAGTTAAAGCGATTGCTTTTGAGACTAACTCAATTACAGAACTCTCAGCAGTTGTGAGTTGAGGAGGGGGGTAGGGGATAGAGATAGGTGAAGGCAATTGGCCAGGCCCAAAGCAGCCTACCCTGAACCAGGGTGTATTGATCGGGTGTGCACGTCTGCAGCTGAGAGAGAGAGACACCCTGATTCAGAGAGGACAGGAGGGTACAACACCCACCCCAGAGGTAAGAAATGCAGTGTGACCAAATCATGACAACCATCCATGATGGTACGGAAATAATCAATGTCTTCTAGTGTTTTCTCGCTTATCGAAAATGGGCTTACTTACTTCTTATACATTAAACAATGCTTCGGTATCTAGGATGAAAAAAGTTAAAATATTGTAGGTAGCATTCCACACATGTAACACTACTGCAACATAAGAAATATCCCTGACAAAGTCCAAATGTCGTTTCAAGGCAAATGCACATGTACACAGACAAAAAGAGACCAAAAGCAAAAGGATAAAACTGTCAATCATAATTAAAAAAGCAGAGCCTTTTCTCTCGCTGGGTAAACAACTCAAATTTGGTTTATTCAAGTCCTTCGGACGGTTGACAGAATTTACAAAACTACATACACTCGGGGACTGGATGTTACAAGCACATGAGTGCTTATTTCATTATCCTCGAAATAAAGGGATAAAAATAAGTAAATAAAAAAAAAAATTTCTTGGAATCTCGCTGTGGATACACAAAGTAACCACACGTAGAAAATTGACAGACCAGCCAGGACGGGGGGGGTGATGGGAGGGGAAGAGGGGGGGGGGGGCAAGAGTGGAGACGAAGCACCCATGTACTGCCCTCTCCATCACGGGCACCCCCCTCTTCCCCTTCCTTCCTCCCTTTCCCTCCCTTTCCTTTCCCTTCCTTTTCCTTTCCCCTTTCCCCACCCACCTTCGTCCCCACAGCCCAGCATTTTACTTTAATAAGATGGTGAGGGTTTTCCCTTAGATTTGCAGCTGACTTCAATACAAACCAAAAGCATGAGATTTTAGGGGGTGATTAGGGGAGGATTTGGGTTTAGGTCACCTGTTTCATCTGTTGCCATCACCCGTTTTGATGGTAGTTGCCCAAAATCAATGAACCACATGTCCCCCTTCCTTTCTTCCTTCCTTCCCCATGGGCTCCCCCTTCCCCCCTTTCCCTTCCTTCCCCATGTGCTCCCCCTTCCCCCCTTTCCCTTCCCTTTCCCTGTGCTCCTCCTTCCTTCTTCCCTTTTCCCCATGTGCTCCTCCTTCCTTTTTCCCTTCCCTTCCTTCTCCATGTGCTCCCCCTTTCCCTTCCTTCCTTTCCTTTCCCTTTTTCCCTGTGCTCCCCCTTATTTCCTTCCTTTCCTTCTCCATGTGTCCCCCTTCCCTTTCCCTTTCCCTTCCTTCTCCCTGTGCTCCTCCCCCGGTTTGGCTGTACTCCCCTGTACGTGGATTCATGGATTCTCAGGCTCCCAAAGGTTTGGGGCGATGTTGCCGTGAGAGAAGCTGGTGTTTCGTAGAGCTTCTGAAAGTGAAGCAGGTTATTAGTCCTCCCCCCCCCCCCTTTTCTTGTTTTCAAAAACCTTTTTGACCCTTTCTCAAAACTCCAAGGATCTTTGCTTTTTAAAAAAGCGGTATATACTATATTTGTTAGGGTTTTGCTTTAAAAAGGAAACAGTTTACTTTCATTGTATTTTTAGTTTTATTCGTATACATTTCTTAAGTAAGTCGTTAAACTAAGCTTTATCAACCTTTTTTTTTTTTACACAAAATAAGCTAAAATTTGTTTCCCCCAAAATTTGGAAAACAGCTGCTTTTTAAAGGGGGATAAAACCCGGTTGATAGAAAAAACTCAGCTTTGATGAAACCCCAGAGCTGTAGCCCAGAAATAAAAACATAATATCCATTAACTTTGCACCCTTTAAAAATTGAATTTCTGTTTTTAAAAAAAAAATCAGAGCATTGAAAACTTTTTCCCCCAAAAGAAAAGAAACCCTTCGCAATTTTCCCAAAAGAATCCCTTTGGTTTCAGACTGAAGGGGAGGGGAATTAGGTTGTGTGGTGTCTTTAACAAAAAAAATTACCTCCCTTGCCGAGAAGGCTGCCCCCGAGTTCAGGCAAAAGAATACAGAGGTGAAAAAAAAGGCTTTTTTCATTCATGGGGGGGACGGGGGGCGGGGGGGGGGGGGGGAGGGGGGGGGAGGGGGGTGTCAGTCTGGGTTTGTGCTCGTCTGATTAACGTAAAAGGAAAAGAACAGGAGTGAAAAAAGATCATGAAAAGGAAAAGAGAACAAAAGGGAAAGGGAATATCTATCAGCAGGAAATAAACAAAATAAAAGCGCGCAGTATAGTGTGTTACATATTTTGATTAACAGATCGCTAAAATGATGAAAAAAAGACTAAAGAGTAGATAGTTCAGACAAAAAAGTTAGATAGCAAAAAAAAGGTAGAAAGAAAGAAAAGACAGAAAAAAATGATAAACGCATGTATAGATAAAATGACATAAGGACGAATAAGAGCCAAGGAAAAAGCAAAGCAAGAAAAGAAAGAAAGAAACATAGAAGCACACAAACAAAGAAGAAACAAGTGAATGAATAAAAGAAAGACCAAACGAAAGGAAGTTAGACATGCAGAAAAAAGACAGGTTTCCTTTCTTGTTTAGCAAGCATTCTACCCATCCTAAAAATGAATGTCTTCATCTATTCATGCAACATTTTTCAATAGAACACCTGGAACATTTTGCTTGACGCTCAAAAGATGACCCTTGTAACAACACTCCAGCACAAGGCACACTAGCCCGACCAGAGTTGCATCATCATCCGCACAGTTCATGTTACCAAGCATAGATTGTAGGAGCGGTGAAGGTAAAGGTACATGTGTCCCATAGCCTATAAGGCCGTAGTGGAGCGAGGCGTCAGAGACCTCACTTCTCCAGGGGCCAGCATATTGAGTGCGGCGCCCATCTCCTCTCCCTCGCTGCTTTACCTTCCCTGACCCTAAAGAGGGCAGGTACCCATTTACAGCTGGGACTGCAATGAAGACGAGCAAGGCGCGCAAACGGTCACCCATCCAAGTGGTAACCACGCTCGATGCTGCTTAGTCTTAGCTGGGGGAAAGTGAGTGCTCCGACCACTGAGCTATCCGTCCCCATGGAGCGGTATACTTATGCGAACGCTCGAAGAACATCTTGCACACAGGTTAAAACCTCTTCCGCTTTTCGGAAGTGTAGGCCATTGTGAGACGATGGGAACGTATGACAAAATTAAATTTAAAAAACCTGCAGACACATCGGGACTGGATGCAAAAAAGCGCACGAGTTCTTATTCCATTAAGGTAAAGGAGTCCCATAACCTATAAGGTCGTAGGGGAGCGAGGCGTCAGAGACCTCACTTCTCTAGGGCCAGCATATTGAGGGCGGCGCCCATCTCCTCTCCCTTGCTGCTTTACCTTCCCTGACCCTAAAGAGGGTAGGTACCCATTTACAGCTGGGTGAACTGGGGGAACTGTACTGAAGCCAAGGCGCGCAAAACGGTCACCCATCCAACTGGTAACCACGCTCGACGCTGCTTAACTTGGCTGGGGGAAAGCGAGTGCTCCGACCACTGAGCTATCCCGTCCCCTTACTCCATTATCCTGGAAATAAATAAATAAATAAATGAATAACTAAAAGTTTCGCATGTTTGGATATAAGCCTGTGGAATCTCTCCTCGTTTGTGGTGTTCCACATAGATCTTCACTTATCCCACAACTTACTCTTCTATTCCAGACAGCAGTCAGGTTTGATCCTATTTTCCATCAAATAATACTTTCTGTATTTGGTTTCTATCTCAATCTCACAATATCTGTTCAATCTCAAGGATGCAACGTCTGTGTCATGATAGTTCCTTTTATTTTTCATTATTCGGCCAGAGATCTGAAGTTCACCAATGTTGCGTATGTGAACGCTCATACCCACAAGTAAGGCATCCCCATTCCGGCTCCGGGGCTATGTTCTCTGGGAACCCAACAAGAAGTACACAACTCTACAGAAAACCTCACCACCCTTTATTCTAGCCTGCAGTCTTCCTTCAATCCAAGACTTCTCCATAAAGAAATAACTCCCCCCCCCCCCCCCCCCCCCCCCGTTCCAGCCCAGAACAATGGTCTGGGACAAGGGCAAGGGAATTAAAGCCGGTGCAGAAGCAGCCAGACGTGGCAGTTGTCTCCCATACAGATGACACCCTCGCCATTACGCTCCAAACTCATTTGCCTCCCTTGCCGGTTAGCTTAATATAGCTTCCCCTTATAGCCTCTACAGGCAAAAGAGTGGGGTGGGGGTGGAAGAGTGAGGATATGGGTGGGTAGGGTGGGGGTGTTTATGAGGCTGAGTTATCCCCAGAACTAGCAGTGGTTGAGGGATGAGGAGGGGTGGGGAAGGGGAGGTGGATGGCTGAAAACAGGTAAAGAAGGCAGTGGCTTAATCAGCATCAGGCTTCATCTTGTTGGTGAGTGGCGTCTCCACGTCTCTTACAGGTGAAGGATCTGAGAGGGCCCAAGGTCAGGCACTTGAAACGTCATTGAAGGCAAACGTCAGGCTGGTACACATGATCTCAAAATGATTCCCACGGCTGATGAGAGAGAGAGACAGGCTGTGTCATTATGCTGAGTGACCAACAATAACAACAACATCAGGAGCAACGGGCAGACCTCTGGAAAAACTGTAATGACAAGCATGGGAGAAGACCAGGCACTAGCTAGGCATCCCACTCACAGAGAGAGAGAGAAGAAAAAGAGAGAGAGAGAGAGAGAGAGAGAGAGAGAGAGAGAGAGAGAGAGAGAGAGAGAGAGAGAGAGAGAGAGAGAGAGAGAGAGAGAGAGAGATTTTTTTTATAACTCTTTTATATCGAGGATAATGGAACAAGCACTTTTTGCTTTTTTACATTCAGTCCCCGTGTATGCGTTTGTAATTTTGTCATCTGTTTCCCGACACAAAATGCCTACTCTTGAAAGTGAACAGATTTAACTGTAGCAGATGTTCTGATGCGTGAACAGGCATGCGTGAGAAAGAGAGAGAGAGAGAGGAGAAGAGAGAGAGGAGAGAAAGAGAGAGGATGAGAGAGAGAGAGAGGAGAGAGAGAGAGAGAGAGAGAGAGAAGAGAGAGAGAGAAGGAGAGAGAGAGAGAGAGAGAAGAGAGAGAGAGAGAGAGAGAGAGAGAGAAGAGAGAGAGAGAGAGAGAGAGAGAGAGAAGAGAGAGAGAGAGAGAGAAGAGAAAGAGAGAGAAGAGAAAGAGAAAAGAAAGAAGAAAGAGAGAGAAGAGAAGAGAGAGAGAAGAGGAGAAAGAAGAAAGAAGAAAAGAAGAAGAAAGAAAGAGAAAGAGAGAGAAGAAAGAGAAGAAGAAAAGAGAAGAAAATAGAAGAGAGAGAAGAGAAGAGAAGAGAAAAGAAGAGAAGAGAAGAGAAGAGAAAAGAAGAGAAGAGAAGAGAAGAGAAGAAGAAGAGAAAAAGAAAGAGAAGAGAAGAGAAGAGACGAGAAGAGATCAGTAGTTCATTGCTTTTTTCTGTGCGGAAGGTTTGTGTTCCATAAGGAAGACTTGTCCTTGTGGCCCTGGGCAAATTGTATTTGATTTAGTTTCATCTTCCTCGGCTAGAGCTCGGAGGTTCACCAAAGGTGAGATTTTGCGTATAGCTCTGTATTTGCCCACCATGAAGGTAGCCGCATTCCGACTTCGAAAATGCATGCTGGGTATGTTCGTGTCTCCGTAACCCCCCAAACGCTGACATGAATGAAGGGATCTTTAACATGCATAATTATTGGATCTTCTCCATGTGTCTATAATTATACACAGGGAGCGAAGGCACTGGCGGGTCTGCAGCTAAGCTGACCTGGGAGATGGTAAAAATCCCCAACCCTTAATTCACCACACGTCTCTGCCAAGATTCAAACCCACGACTTCATGGACCTATGGGATTGAAGTTAAACAGTCTGAACCACTCGGCTGCAGTGTGTCTACTATAAGCTTAGAATACCTGTAGTACATAACGACTTATGTGTGTTTGCTTTTGCGTTCCTTTTGTTGTATAGCATTACAAAAAATGGTTTTGTATTCCTACGAAGACAGAACTTCCACAAGACAGAACCGTTGAAATACGTTGAGAATAGAAAAGAGAAGAAAGCTGAGAAAAGCATCCAAACAAGATAGCCCTGGTTTGCAGACTGGAAGGGGGAGGTAAGTGGGTTGCGTGGATGTCTTGACAAAGAATTACCTCCCTGTCTGAGAATGGAGGAGGGGGGTTGGGTAGGGCGGCACAAACAGGGGAGGCAAATGAATACCGAAGAGAAAAGGAGTGGTGTTTTTCATTCACTACGGACTGTCTATCTGGATTTGCATGTGGCTAATTGATGCTCAAGAAAAAAAGACAGATAGCAAAAAAATGTGGACAACAGGAAGAAAAAGCTGCTTTATTTACATGCAAAAAGAAACAAACAATTAGAAAAAGAACTACACAATAAATGACAACTGATGAGTAAGTCTATGATATAGATGAATTGATTCGTCTTTAAAACAAACGAGTTTTATCAAGAGAGAGAGGAGAGAAGGGAGAGAGACAGAGAGAGACAGAGACAGAGAGAGTGACATTGAGAAGAGACGGATTAGAAGAGAGAAGAAAAGAAAGCAAACGGTAAGAAAGAAAGAAGACAGACAGAAAGAAAGAAAGACAGACAGAAAGAAAGAAAGACAGAGAGACAGACAGACAGAAAGAAAGACAGAAAGAAAGAAAGACAGAGAGACAGACAGACAGAAAGACAGAAAGAAAGGAAGAAAGAAAGAAAGACAGACAGACAGACAGACAGACAGAAAGAAAGAAAGGAAGAAAGAAAGAATGAAAGAAAGAAAAAGAAAGACAGACCGAAAGAGGAATACCCCGACAGATGAACAGAGAGCAAGAAAGGAAGACAGAAAAAAGAAGAAAGCATTACAATGTTGATGTTGTCCAAATTCCACGATTCTTATTCTTGTCCATCCAAAAAATCACGTGTCCTTTGTGAGTTTGCAGCTAAAATTCAAGACGATAATAACATCTTATGATTCCTTTCTTGCATAGTCATTGGAAAATGATAGTAGTAGTGTCTCTTCTTTTCATGCTTTACACCAATTTGATATAGTGGAAAAGTTTAATTACTTTGTGTGTGAGTGTGTGTGTATGGGGTATGTGTGTGTGTTCGTTCCTTCGTTCGTTCGTTCGTTCTTGTATTTAACGTCTGTTCACTATAAGCAATATTGACTGGGGGGGGGGGGGGGGGGGGGGGGGGGGGAGGAGCGGGGAAAAGACCTATAGCAAAAACAATAGAAAATAGAGGGAAAGAGAGTCACGTGTGTGTGTGTGTGTGTGTGTGTGTGTGTGTGTGTGTGTTGTGCGTGTGTGCGTGTGTATGTGTGCGCGCGCGTGCGTGCGTGTGTGTGTGTGTGTGTGTGTGTGTGTGTGTGTGTGTGTGTAAGGGGGGTTAATTAGAAAAAGAAACACCTCTCAGACACTCACACTTCTCACATTATCCCCCTTGTCTGCAACCCACTTTCCACTCCACGTTTAAAAAAACAAAAAAACAACTAAACTGCTGGAATCAATAAAATTGGATTTTCGCTGTATCCCCTGACTTCTCTTTGGCCAATAGCTCGTGAGGATGAGGCCCGCAGATGATGGGGCTTGATTATTTGGTAAAAAACAACAACAACCCAACAACAGCAAAAATAACAACCAACAGAAAAAACCCTTAGTCTTTGATTTCTTTATACATTCAACCCTAAACTGCCTGGCCATTGTCTTCCATTTTGGGAAGTTGTTTAAAAAAATTTTTTGTTAGTTGTTTGTATTTAATTTACTGACTGAATCTTTCTTTGTATCTTCTTTTTTGTTTAGTTTTTTTTGTTTTGCAGTTTCTTTTTTTTTGTCTGTCTGTCTTTCTCTCTTTATTTATTTTTTTCTTTCTATCTTTCTTTCTTTCATTCCTTTTTTCTGTCAATCTTTCTGTCTGTCTGTATGTCTGTCTTTCTTTCGTTCTTTCTTTCTTTTACTTTTGTTCTTTCTTTCTTTCTTATATTTTACGTTTGTTCTTTTTTTCTGTCTTTTACTTTTGTTCCTTCTTTCTTTCTTTCTTTCTTCATTCATTCTTCATTCATTCATACTTCCCTCGTGGGGATGCCGGGGGCTTTTCAGTATAAACAGCATCCCCACCTTCCGAAAATTGTGTGCTAGAAATTCCCTCAAGAAGGAGGTGACAGGAAGAACAGAAACAAGGCAGAAACAAAGAGAGGGATAGAAAAGAGGGAATTTCTAACAGAGAGTGTCTGGAAGGTGGGGATGCTAGCTGCACTGACAGGCCTCAGCATGCCCCTGAAGGACTGCTGGCATTGAACAGAGGGAATGTTGTTGTCGTTGTTGTAAAATACCTTCTTGTCATCCATGTAACTGTGGTATGGATGGTAACGTACCTTCTCTCTGTCTATAAATCTTTCTGTTTGTCTGTCTGTCTCTCTGTCTGTCTGTCTGTCTCTCGATAGATAGATAGATATATTATGTATCTATATCTATCTATCTATCTACCTATCTATCTACCTAATATATATTATATATATATATATATATATATATATATATATTATATATATATATATATATATATATATTATATATAATATATATATGGAATAATATTTCATTTTCCTTGGTTGATTCTTCCTTTCCTTATTATTTTCCTAAAATACTATCTTGAATGTTGACGCTGTAGCCAATAATCAGGCAAGGGCTGGATGAACAGAAAACGGTTAATGCTTCTCTGCAGCCCTGTAAAATATCATGTATACATGCATCCCAGTCATTTATTCATTCATACATTCATTCATTCGTTCGTTCGTTCGTTCGTTCATTGTCTGTCTGTCTGTCTGTCTGTCTATCTATCTATCTATCTATCTATCTATCTATCTATCTATCTATCTATCTATCTATCTATCTATCTATCTATCTATTTATCTATCTATCTATCTACCTATCTATCTATCTGTCGTTCCATCTATCTATCTATCTGTCGATCTAGCTATCTGTCGATCTATCTATCTATCTATCTATCTATCTATCTTTCGTTCCATCTATCTATCTATCTATCTATCTATCTATCTATCTATCTATCTATCTATCTATCTGTCGTTCCATTTATCTATCTATCTATCTATCTGTCGTTCCATCTATCTATCTATCCATCTATCTGCCGTTCCATCTATCTATCTATCTATCTATCTATCTATCTATCTATCTATCTATCTATCTATCTATCTATCTATCTATCTATCTATCCATCTGTCGTTCCATCTATCTATCTATCTATCTATCTATCTATCCATCTGTCGTTCCATCTATCTATCTATCTATCTATCTATCTATCTATCTATCTATCTATCTATCTATCTATCTATCTATCTATCTATCTTCTCTCTCTCTCTCTCTCTCTCTCTCTCCCTCTCTCTCTCTCTCTTCTCTCTCTCTCTCTCTCCCTCCCTCCTGTCTGTCTGTCTGTCTGTATGTCTGTCTGTCTGTCTGTATGTCTGTATATCGTGACTGCAGACCCTCCTGATCTCTCCAGAGGGTGGCAGTGTCACGGGTGGTTAGAATCAGCACGTGTGTGCGTGTGATTTCATGCCAGCGTGGGGGATTCAGTGGCCACAAGCTGATAGAATCGGCCTGAGTTTTTCCCCCTTCTTCCTCGCTCTTTCAATTTTGGGGGCTGGTTGGTCTTTGTCTTTTTGTCTGTTCTCTTTCTTTCTGAACTGGAGGGTGTGAGGGTGGGAGAGGGGATGGGGTGTGCTGATCTTTACCCTCTGGCTCGGAATAGGTTAAAGAGAAAATCATCGTTCTGAGCTGCCTGCCATGCCCTCTGCGACAAAGCTACTAGGCAGAGGAGACCCAGCCCAGATTTATGTTACTGGTGATTTTTTTGATTTGGTTTTGTGTTTAATATTATGTAATAACTCCACTTTTCATTTTGCAAAAAAACCCCAGCCAACAACCATCCAAATGACAAACAAAACTGCTGCATGATTTGCTAAAAAGAATTATTTCATTTTCGTCGGTCGGCGAGAGTTCTACGATTGAGCAATGGTGAAGATTTTGCATATGCAACCGGCAGTGCCTTCCATTTAGGCAGCCGCATTCCGACCTCGTAGATAGAAGAACTAGTTCATGTGGCAGTAAAAAGTAAAAGAAAATCAATCTTTAAAAAAAAAATTTTGAATATCAATATGAATAGATGCAAAAATAAATGAATTAATAATGAACAAATAAATTTGACTGTTAACGAAATAAATAAACGATTAGATCAATAATTAAATGAAGAAACGAATCAATTAGCCGATCAAGCAAACAAGCAAACAAGCAAGTTACCAAATCAGAAAGCGACGGACGCTACTGCCAATTGGTCAGGAACGTTTGACCTTAATCTGGTGGGTCATCGAGTCGTGGGTTCGACTCTCAGCGGTGTCTAGTGAATTACGGGTCGGGATTATTTTTATTATACACTGCTGTAGGATTGATTTAGAAGAAGGAGAAAGAAAGAAAGAAAGAACAAGAAGGGAAAAAGAATGCGAAGAAGACGAAGAAGAAGAATGGGAAGAAGAAGACGAAGAAGAAGAATGCAAAGAATAAAATAATGCAAAGAAGAAGAAGAAGAAGAAGAATGCAAAAGAAGAAGGAGCAAGAAGAGAGGAAGAGAAAAATAAGAATGCAAAGAAGAATAATGCAAAGAAGAAGAATGCAAAGAAGAAGAATGCAAATAAGAAGAAGAATTGCAAAGAAGAAGAATTGCGAAGAAGAAGATGCGAAGAAGAAGAAAATGCGAAGAAGAGAGTTGCAAAGAAAAAGAAGAAGAAGAAATGCAAGAAGAAGAAAAATGCAAAGAAGAAGAATTGCGAAGAAGAAAGAATGCGAAGAAGAAGAATTGCAAAGAAAAAGAATGCGAAAGAATGCAAGAAGAATGCGAAGAAAGAATGCGAAGAAGAAGAATGCGAAAGAAGAAGAAGAAAGAATGCGAAAAGAAGAAGAATGCGAAGAAGAAGAATGCGAAGAAGAAGAAGAAGAATGCGAAGAAGAAGAATCGAAGAAGAATGCGAAGAAGAAGAAGAATGCGAAGAAAGAAGAAGAAGAATGCGAAAGAAGAAGAAGAAGAATGCAAAGAGAAAGAAGATGCGAAGAATGCGAAGAAGAAGAAGAAGAAGAAGAAGAAGAAGAAGAAGAAGAAGAAGAAACAAGAACAAGAAGAACAAGAAGAACAAGGAGAAGAAGAAGAAGAAGAAGAAAGAAAAAAGAAGAAGAAGAAGAAGAAGAAAGAAGAAAGAAAGAAGAAGAAGAAGCAAGAAGAAAGAAGAAAAGAAGAAGAAGAATTGCGAAGAAGAAGAAGAAGAAGAATTGCGAAGAAGAAGAAGAAAGAATGCGAAGAAGAAGAAGAAGAAGAAAGAAGAAGAAGAAGAAGAAGAAGAAGAAGACAACAACAACAACAACAAGAACAAGAAGAAGAAGAAGAAGAAGAAGAAGAAGAACAAGAAGCAGAAGAAGAAGAAGAAGAAGAAGAAGAAGAAGAAGAAGAAGAACAAGAAGAAGAAGCAAGAACAAGAACAAGAAGAAAAGAACAAGAAGAAGAACAACAACAACAAGAACAAGAACAAGAAGAACAAGAAGAACAAGAAGAACAAGAACAAGAACAAGAACAAGAAGAAAAAGAAGAAGACAGATCAAACTCATTCTACGGCTCCTTGAGCTGTGTAATTTTCTATCACATATGCTTCATTACCTGTGTGTAAGCCAGCTTCGGAAGATGTGTGTCGTCTGCCTTGCTATTTTTCATAGCTAATCACACTCACTCTCTCTCTCTCTCTCTTCTCTCTCTCTCTCTCTCTCTCTCTCTCTCTCTCTCTCTCTCTCTCTCTCTCTCTCTCTCTCTCTCTCTCTCTCCTTTCTGTTCACGCTCAGTTTATTCCTCTGCTTCTTTCAATCCCCTCTTTATTCTTCCTTTTCCACTTTAAAAATGGAAGCTATGACAAATGGAATGCACTTGTAAACTGTCTGTCTTCCTTGCTTGTTTGTCATGTCTGTTAGTTCGAGCAAAATTGTATGTTTTGCACAAAAGTATCAGAACTACAAAGAGAAGTTCTTAAAAAGAACGTGTTTCTTTTTTAAGTCTAGTCAAAATATTCGTTCCGATTTTCCCCCCCGAATAGGACAGAGAGTGCGAGAGAGAAGGAGAGAGAGAAGGGGAGAGAGAAAGAAAGACAGAGAGAGACAGACAGACAGACAGACAGACAGACACAGACAGACAGACAGACAGACAGACAATCATAAATAAAACAGAATGTCTCATTTTCATTGCATCGGTGTTTGGAAAATGTTGCTGAGAGAGAGCGCGCACAAACGCGCACGCGTGCGCGCGCACACACACACACACACACACACACACACACACACACACACACACACACACACACACACGCGCGCGCGCACGCACGCACGAACGCACGCACGGACACTCATACACACACACAAACACACACACGAACACACACACACACAAACACACACATACACACACACACACACGAACAGACACACACACACACACACACACACACACACACACACACACACACACACACACACACACACACACACACACACACACACACACACACACACACACACACACACACACACACACACACACACACACACACGAACACACACACAAGCCCACGCGCGCGCATGCGTGCATGCAAGCGTGCAGAGAAAGGCAAGAGCGTGTGTTGTTCATCCCCAGACGATTGCATTGTGTTGCTGATTGTCTCCTCCCCCTCTCCCCCCTCCTCCTCCCTCTTCTCCTCCTTCCCCTTGTTCCTCCCCCTCTCCCCCCTCCTCCTCCCTCTTCTCCTCCTTCCCCTTGTTCCTCCTCCTCCTCTCCCCCCCCCCCCCCCTGTCGCACTACACTGCCGTCCTCTCTCCTCTCCATCCCCCGTGACTTTTTCTTTAAATATTTCTTTGCTCTGTTCTTTGTTTGTCTGTTATGCTCTTTCTGTCTGTCTGTCTGTCTGTGTTTGCCTGTCTGTCTGTCTGTCTGTCTCTCTGCATGTCTGTCTCTCTGTATCTCTGTCTTTGTGAGTGTTTGTTTGTCTATCTGTCTGTCTGCCTCTGTCTCTTTCTCTCTTTCTCTCTGTCTCTCTGTCTCTGTTTCTGTGTCTGTCTCTCTCTGTCTCTGTCTTAGTCTCTCTCGTGTGCGAACGCATGCAGAACATCTTGTGCACACGTTAAATCCTGTTCCGCTTTTCGAAAGAGTAGACCATTGCGTGCCGGTGGGAACAGATGACAAAATTTACAAAAACCGCATATACACGGGGACTGGATGTGAAAAAGCACATGAGTACTTATTCCATTATCCTCGGAAAAAAAGAAGTCATCTGAGCGTTTTGATTTGTTGCTTTACAAGATTCAGCGCTATATAAATTCCATACATCATCATCATCTCTCTCTCTCTCTCTTTCTCTTTCTCTCCCTCCCTCTCTGTCTCTCCCTCTCCCTCCCTCTCGCTCTCTCTCTCTGTTTCTCTGTCTCTCTCTTTGTCTCACCCTGTTCTCTCTCTCTCTCTGTCTCTCTGTCTCTCCATGTATCTCTCTCTGTCTCTCTCTGTCCCTCTCTGTCTCTGTCTTAGTCTCTTGCTCTCGCTCTCTCCCTCCCTCTCTCTCTCTCCCTCTCCCTCCCTCTCTCTCTCTCCCCTCTCCCTCCCTCTTCTCTCTCTCCTCTCTCTCTCTCTCTCCGTATTCCTGCCTGTCTCTGTCTCTATGCCTCTCTGTCTCATGTTTGTCCCTTTTTTCTCTTTTCTCGTTTCATCTCTAATGTTGTGTGTCTGTCTGTCTGTATGTTGGACTCTTTCAGTCTGTGTAATTCTCTGTCTGTATGTCTTAGTCTGTCTGTTTGTCCCTTGTAATTCGTTTGACTGTTATTTTCTTTTTTTTAAATCTTCAGCTTTTATTCTTTTATGTTTATTTTTCTTTAGCAATCTGTCTGTCTTTCTTTCTTTCTGCCTTTCTTTCATTCTCTCTTTCTTTCTTTCTTTTTTCCTTCCTTCCTTCCTTTCTTCCTGTCATTCTTTCTTTCGTTTGTTTGTTTGTTACTTTGTTTCCTTCTTTGGTTGTTTATTTTTACATCTTTCTTCTGTATTCTCTTCCCTTCGTACTTGCTTCATTTATTCTTCCCTTTCTTCCTTTCCTACATTAGTCCTTTCTCTATTCTGGTTCCATTTTTGAGTATCCTTGATGTACCACTATGCTAAGATATCCCGGCGTCAACCGGGTCCGAGAGATACAGACACCTGCAGTGTTGGTCAGGTAATTTGAGCAACACTCAAACTCGCATCCGTTAAGTGGATGAAGCTCGACTGTGTGGTCCCAGTCTTCCCACTGAGCCCACAGCACACTCACTCTGGGTAGGAGCCGGCCGGAGTCCGAAAAATCCCTATGACTCTTATGGGAATCGAACCCGCGACCTTCCAGTCCGTAACCCAAGGCGCTAACCACTGCGCCATGGCGGCTGGTTTTCTTTTTCTTTGAGGTTTTTGTTTGTTTGTTTTCCTTGTGGATTTTTGTCTCTTGTTCATTTCGTTTGTTTGAGTTGTTTCTGGTTGTTGTTGTTTTTTTGTAATTTAATCATTCTTGTCTTTTGTCTGTTTTCTTTTTAGTGAGGGTAGAAGGAATTTTTCTTTTTCTGAGGGTAATGTCCTTTCTCTTTCTCCATTCTGTTTTCATTCACTCTTTTCTGTGTTATTTTTATCCCGTCACCCTCCCCCCACCCCTACTCTCTCTCTCTCCTTGCCTCGTTTCTTTGTTTTCTTTTGTCCGTTCCTCTGGTGTACATGGTGGGGGTGTGTGTTATTTCTTTCTCTGTTTGTACCTTCCTTCTTTCTTTTATTTCTCTTTTTTGTCCTTTTGTCTTTGATTTTTGTTTCTGTCTTTCTTTGTTGCCTTTTTTGGAAGAAGAAGAAGTACACCAACAACAACATCAACAACAACAACAACAACAACATCATCATCCTCCGGCTGCTCCTCCTCCTGCTCCTCCTGCTCCTCCTCCTCTTCCTCCTCCTTCTCCTCCTCCTCTCCTCTCCTCCTCCTCCTCCTCCTCTCCTCTCTCATCATCATCATCATCATCATCATCATCAAAGCTTGATTATTTGCATAATGCACAAAGAGACAATTTGTACAAAGCTAGTACAAATATTTTTTGTTTCATATCTTAAATCGTCAACAACTCGTGAAAAGAGAGAAAGAAAGACAGACAGAAAAAAGGAAAAAGGAAAGAAAGAAAGACAGACAGACAAAATGAAAGACAGACAGACAGAAGAAGACAGAAAGAAAGAGAGACAGAAAGAAAGACAGACAGAGAGACAGACAGACAGACAGAAAGAAAGAAAGACAGACAGACAGACAGACAGACAGAGAAGAAAGAAAAGAAGGACAGAAAAAAAAAAGACAGACAGAAAGAAAGAGACAGAAGAAAGAAGACAGAGAGAAAGAAAGAAGGAAAGAATAAAAAGAAAGAAAGATACAGACAGACAGATGGAAAAAAAGAGTAAAAGCTAGAAAGTAAAAAAGAAAGACACAAAAGCAAGCAAGCAGCCAAACCAAACCACACCACACCACACCACACCAAACCAACAACCACACCACACCACACACACACCACACCACACCACACCAAACCACATCACACCACACCACAACCACACCAAACCAAACCACACCACACCACACCAAACCAAACCACACCACACCAAACCACATCACACCACACCACACCACACCACACCACACCACACCAAACACACCACACCACACCAAACCACACCACACCACACCACACCAACCAAACCACACCACACCACACCACACCACACCACACCAAACCACACCACACCACACCACACCACACCAAACCACACACACCCACCACACCACACCACACCAAACCAACACACACCAAACCAAACCACACCACCACACCAAACCACACCACACCACACCAACCAACAACCACACACAACCACACCAACCACACCAACCACACCACACCAAACCAAACCACACAACCACACCACACCACACCAACCAAACCAACCACACCACAACCACACCACAACACCAACAACCAACACATCAACCAAACCACACCAACCAACCACACCCACCAACCACACACACACCAAACCCACACACCACCACACCAACCAACAAACCAACCAACCAGCAACCAGAAAGCCCCACATTTATCTATCTAGATTACTCGCATGTTATGTGAGTGTGTTTGTGGTGGGGGGGGGGGGGGGGGGGGGGGGGGCGGAGGGGGGGGGGACACCATGGAATCCCAGCCCTAAGAATCTAATTTGCCTCTGTCACCGTGAGATCAGTCTGTAGAACGATGGGACCGCTGAGCTGCCTGGCTGGACCTTGAGAGGGAAGAGGAAGGAGGGGGGGGGGGGGGGGGGGGGGGGGGAGGGGGGGAGGGTGGGGGGGGGGGTGGGAGGATGGGGGGTGGGTGCTGGTGTGTGTGGTGTTGGGGGGTGGGGGTGTGGGGAGGTGGGGGAGGGAGGTGGTCAGACATGGGGTTGTGGTGTGTGGAGTGGAGATGTCTGAGAAGTGTCCTCTATTAACTCCCCTTGCTTTATGCATCAGCACTCTGGGTTCTTCTGATCTGTCTCTGTCTGTCTGTTTGTTTTCTCTGTTTGTTTGTCTGTTTGTATCTGTCTGTGTTTTTGTTTGTTTTGCTTGTTTGTCTGAATGTTTTGTCAGTCTGTTTGGATGTATTTGTTTGTTTGTTTTGTTTGTCTTGTATTTGTTTTCGTGGTTTTTCTGCTGCTATGTATAACTGCACGCATCTCTCTGTCTGTTTTTTTGTGTCTGTGTAGATCTCTTTGTCTCTCTGTCTCTGCATCTATAACTTTTACCGTCCCGTCTCTCTGATTTTCCAGCAGTCTGTGACCAAAACAACACAGAGCGAATACTATTCTTCCTCTTCCTCAAAGGTAAGTCATATGAACGAAAATGCATTGCGCTGCCGTTAAGCGCCCGACAAGTCAGGCCCAGCGCTTCCGATTTCGATGTATGTTTTTTTTTTTACATCAGAGAGGTCGTTCTCCTAGACTGGTGCTTTCACTGAGCTGCTGCAGAGTCCAGTCTGCTGCCCTGGAGGCCATCCTCCTCCTCCTCTGCCTTCACAGCCGTTGGGAGACAGACAGGTTCTGCTCTTCTGCCTGTTCCGCCATTGGGATGTCTGTCCTCTGGGTATCTGACCCATACCTGGGGGCTGGGTCGTGGGCACCAGGGCTGAGGGTATCCCATCCACACACCGGTGAGCCTGCATGCCGCACGTGAAGGGGAGGATGTCTCCTTCCTTGAAAAACTGTTTTAACTTGAAGGATTCCTAGAACTGAAAGGCAAGAGAATGGACCAAGAAGGCAAACATAGACAAGAAGGAGGTGACGAGAAGAAACAGAAAAGAAGAAAAAAAACAAAGAGAGGGATAGAAAAGAGGGAATTCCGAGCGCATACTTTCCAGAAGGTAGGGACGCTGTCATAGCGACAGGACACCAGCCCCTACAGGGAGGGCTGCTAATTTATAATAATTATCAAAAAATGTCTCGGGTGTACTGCTGAATTGAGAGAAACTAGGTCCGAAAACTGATTTACTTGTTGTTGTCAAAAGCAGGGTTGATATCCTCCTAAGGAAGGAATGTGGCAGGATGGTTAAGACGTTTGCCTGCCAACAAGTAAACCGTGAGGTTCTGGGTTTGATTCCTAGCCTCGCCCTTTCTTCCCAGTTTGACAAAAAAATCGATCTGAATGTCAAAGTCCTTCGGATGAGACTATAAACCGAGGCCCCGTGTACGAACGCATGCAGAACATCTTGCGCGCACGTTAAATCCTGTTCCGCTTTTCGGAAGAGTCGGCCATTGTGTGCCGGTGGAAACGGATAACAAAATTTACAAAACCGCATACACACGGGGACTGGATGTAAAAAAGCACATGAGTGCTTATTGCATTATCCTCGATATAAAAGAATAAATAAATAAATAAATAGATAAATAAATAAGGTTTTTCTTTTTCCTAAACTGGTCAATAAAACTTCAATGTGTTCAACAATTCAGACGAACAGGAAACCTGAAGAAGAAACAACTACGACTCCTTGTCTTGTCTGTAGTCGGTCCCCATCTTACGCTGTGTCCACATTTCTCAAGGATGGAGGTTATTAGTTTTGGGAGGAAAAAAACACCTATGCACACTAATTACCTCCCTTTTCTCATCTGAAAGCCAAAAAGAAGAAGACCGTATTTAGACACTTTCACAAATTTGTTGTGGTTCATTTTTTTCCTCATTTGCATTTCAACTGGTTTGATTTTGGGAGTTATCTTCCCTTCTCAAAGAACGTAACATGACGGATATTTTGCGTTAGAGCAGTTTTTCGACAAAATGCAGGAACCCTGGAACTTGCAGTGTAAGTTTTCTTTGTCTTCCATCATGGCTACACAGGATATCCGGTAAGGGGAATTAATCAACAACCGACAGAGCAAAGCAGACAGAGACACAAACAGCGCAGAAGTGAACTGACCGTGTAGCGGTGAAGCATTCATTTGGAAAGCCAGAGATGATGGAGTTGGTTTCTTCAATTGCAAGACTCTACCCTCCCCCCCCCTTCCCTCATGTGTCCCCAGGTTTCCAGACCATGCAGGATGGTCTGGGTTCTAGTCTGTTGATAAGAGAACACACCTAGATCCTGGCCTACTCACCTGCCGATGAGGGACAAACTCTTCGGACCCCTGGAGGGAGGGAGGGCCTTCAGCGTACCACGGCAGCCTTTGTCAGGGCCTCTGGAGTTGCTTTCTGTGCGTTTGACGAAGAAGGAGAAGAAGAAGATCCTGTCTGTAATGTGTATTTAGTAATGTAGAAATAGCTGACAGCAGCAGACAGTGTCATCATGTAGCATGTTCAGTTTCAGAAATGTCCCAATAAGCATCATAATAACATGCACGAACATAGGCACAGTGATGTGTGTTGCAACGTGCTTTCCGTAGAAGCAGCAGCTCAAATTTCACATGAATAAATCTTTTGAACTACACTAGACTACATTGGACTACCCTACACTACACTACACTACACTACACTACACTACACTACACTACACTACACTACACTACACTATACCGCACTCCACTACACTACACTACACTCCATTACATCCCAATACACTCTACTCCACTACGCTACACTACACTACACTAAACGACACGGCACTCCACTCCACTCCACTTCACTACTCTGTACTTCTCTACACTACTCTACTCTACGATAAAATTACTAAGATAGGGTAGGACATAACAAGATACAACGGGAATGTACTACAAAGAACTACAACCCGGCACAGACCAGAATAGTGCTGTACAGTGCAGTACAACACATAATACAATGCAGCATAACACGACAACCCAACACAAAGCAATACAGCACATCACACCAACCAACACAATGCAATACAGCACATCACAATAACCAACACAATGCAATACAGCACAACACAACAACCAGCACAGTGCAATACAGCACATCACAACAACCAACACATTGCAATACAGCACATCACAACAACCAACACAATGGCAATACAGCATATTACAACACCAACACAATGCAATACAGCACATCACAACAACCAACACATGCAATACAGCACAACACAACAACCAATACAGTGCAATACAGCACAACACAACAACCAACACAGAGCAGTGCACCAGTATTCTCAAATGATCTGAAGGACACAGTCAAATGATCTGAAGGACACAGTCAAATGATCTGAAGGACACAGTCAAATGATCTGAAGGACACAGTCAAATGATCTGAAGGACACAGTCAAGTGATCTGAAGGACACAGTCAAATGATCTGAAGGACACAGTCAAGTGATCTGAAGGACACAGTCAAGTGATCTGAAGGACACAGTCAAATGATCTGAAGGACACAGTCAAGTGATCTGAAGGACACAGTCAAATGATCTGAAGGACACAGTCAAGTGATCTGAAGGACACAGTCAAGTGATCTGAAGGACACAGTCAAATGATCTGAAGGACACAGTCAAGTGATCTGAAGGACACAGTCAAATGATCTGAAGGACACAGTCAAATGATCTGAAGGACACAGTCAAGTGATCTGAAGGACACAGTCAAGTGATCTGAAGGACACAGTCAAGTGATCTGAAGGACACAGTCAAGTGATCTGAAGGACACAGTCAAGTGATCTGAAGGACACAGTCAAATGATCTGAAGGACACAGTCAAATGATCTGAAGGACACAGTCAAGTGATCTGAAGGACACAGTCAAATGATCTGAAGGACACAGTCAAGTGATCTGAAGGACACAGTC
The DNA here is from genome assembly GCA_028751875.1 of Rapana venosa. Taxonomy (NCBI): domain Eukaryota; kingdom Metazoa; phylum Mollusca; class Gastropoda; order Neogastropoda; family Muricidae; genus Rapana; species Rapana venosa. The sequence continues at coordinate 47,457,457 of CM054160.1, forward strand.
AAGTGATCTGAAGGACACAGTCAAATGATCTGAAGGACACAGTCAAATGATCTGAAGGACAGTCAAGTGATCTGAAGGACACAGTCAAGTGATTGAAGACACAGTCAAGTGATCTGAAGGACACAGTCAAGTGATCTGAAGGACACAGTCAAGTGATCTGAAGGACACAGTCAAATGATCTGAAGGACACAGTCAAATGATCTGAAGGACACAGTCAAGTGATCTGAAGGACACAGTCAAGTGATCTGAAGGACACAGTCAAATGATCTGAAGGACACAGTCAAGTGATCAAGGACACAGTCAATTGATCTGAAGGACACAGTCAAGTGATCTGAAGGACACAGTCAAGTGATCTGAAGGACACAGTCAAGTGATCTGAAGGACACAGTCAAATGATCTCGCGGGGGATGCCCTCTCTTTCCTTCCCTATAGCATTCTCGTTCACATTCGGATGAGACTATAAACCCAGGCCCCGTGTGCGAACGCATGCAGAACATCTTGCGCACACGTTAAATCCTGTTCCGCTTTTCGAAAGAGTAGGCCTTGTGTGCAGGTGGGAACAGATGACAACATTTACAAAACCGCATACACACGGGGACTAGATGTAAAAAAGCACATGAGTGCTTATTCCACTATCCTCAATATACATTTTTGTTTAAAAATCATGTCATCTGAGCGCTTTGATTTGCTGCTTTACAAGATTCAGCGCTATTATTATTATTATGATGATTATGATTATGATTATGATTATGATTATTATTATTATTATTAAAAAAGTAAAGGTAAAGGAGTCCCATAACCTATAAGGTCATAGGGGAGCGAGGCGTCAGAGACCTCACTTCTCTAGGGCCAGCATATTGAGGGCGGCGCCCATCTCCTCTCCCTCGCTGCTTTACCTTCCCTGACCCTAAAGAGGGCAGGTACCCATTTACAGCTGGGTGAACTGGGAACTGTACTGAAGCCAAGGCGCGCAAACGGTCACCCATCCAACTGGTAACCACGCTCGACGCTGCTTAACTTGGCTGGGGGAAAGCGAGTGCTCCGATCACTGAGCTATCCCGTCCCCAATATTATTATTATTATTATTATTATTATTATTATTATTATTTATTATTATTATTATTATTATTATTATTATTATTATTATTATTATTATTATTATTATTATTATATATTATTATTATTATCATCATCTCATCATCATCATCATTATTATTATTATTATTATTATTATTATTATTATTATTATTATTATTATTATTATTATTATTATTATTTTTATTATCATTGAAAGAACAAGGGTAAATCAAGCAGATGTATAGCAGCCTGGATGGATAGCCGGCCATCAAGCAGACAACGAACTCCACCTCCTCCTCCTCCCTCCCTCCCGGCACTGATCTCACAACGAATGCTGTCACCAGCTCCCTCCCTCTCTCTCTCCCTCCCCCCCCTCTCTATCCTCCTCCCCCCCCCCCTCCTCTCTCTCTCCCCTCCCTCTCTCTCTCTCCCTCCCTCTCTCTCTCCTCCCCCTCTCTTCTCTCCCCTCCCTCTCTCTCCTCCCTCCCCCTCTCTCTCTCTCTCTCCCTCCCTCTCTCTCTCCCTCCCCCCCCTCTCTCTCTCTCTCTCCCCCCCCTCCCTCTCTCTCCCTCCCTCTCTCTCTCCCTCCCCTCTCTCTCTCTATTTCTCTCCCTCCCTCTCTCTCTCCCTCCTTTATTTTATAGTGTGTTTTGCTTTGTTTGGTTCTGTTTTGGTTTGGGTTTGGGGTTGTTGTTGCTTTTTTGAGGGGGGACTATTTGGTTGCTCCCTCTCCCCTTGTTGTTGCCGTTTTTGTTTTGCTCTTGGTTCTTGCTATTTTTTCGGTTGTTTCTGTGTTTTCTGCTCTGCTTTCTTTCTTACTTGTTGCTACTTTTTTTTATACTTTTTTTCTCTCTCTTCTGTGATTTTTGTGGGGATTTTTGTGTAGATATGTTTCCCGTAAGCTGTGTAAGTGTATTGCTATGGGTTTTATTTTATTTTATTATCATATATATCCTTAAGGGTGAGGACTGGATGTAAATAAACACATGGGTGCTTATTCATTATCCTCGAAATGAAAGAATTTGTCATTGTCTCTCTCTCTCTATATATAATTGTGAATGTTTTACTTGTATATGACTATTGTGTTCTTGAAAAATGACTTTTAGGTGGTTTGTTCTCCTTTAATTTTATGGAGGTTCTGCTTTGTTTGGTTCTGTTTTGGTTTGGGGTTGTTGTTGTTTGTTTTGTTGTTGTTGTTGAGGGGGAACTACTGGGTGTCACCTTCCCCTTGTTGTTGTTGCCGCTTTTGTTTTGCTCTTGGTTCTTGCTATTTTTTCGGTTGTTTCTGTGTTTTCTGTTTTGCTTTCTTCCTTACTTGTTAGTACTTTTTTTTTCTCTTCAGTGATTTTTGTGGGGATTTTTGTGCAGATTTTCCCCCCGTACACTCTGTAAGTGTATTGCTATAGGCTTTATTTTATTTTATTATCATGTATATCCTTAAGGGCGGGGACTGGATGTAAAAAAGCACATGGGTGCTTATTCATTATCCTCGAAATAAAAGAATTTGTCATTATCATTGTCATTGTCCCTCTCTCTCTCCCTCTTCTACTTTCCTCTTCTCTCTCTTTTCCTCTCTTCTCTCGTCATTCTCCTCTCCCCTCTATTCTCTCGCCTCTCTCTTCTTTTCTCTCTTCTCGCTTCCCTCTCTCTCCTCTCTCTTCTCTCCTCTCTCCTCCCTCTTCTCTCTCCCTCTCTCTTCCTCTCTCTCTCTCCTCCCTCTCTCCCCCCCTCTCCTCTCTCTTCCCTCTCTTCTCCCCCTCTCTCTCTCTCTCCCTCTCTCTCTTCCCTCTCTCTCTCTCCCTCTCTCTCTCCCTCTCTCCTCTCCTCCCTCTCTTTCCCCCCCTCCTCTCTCTCCCCTCCTCTTCTCCTCTCTTCCCCCTCTCTCTCTCTCCCTCTCTCTCTCTCCCTCTCTCTCTTCCCTCCTCTCTCTTCCTCCCCTCTTCCCCCCTCTCTCTCTCTCCCTCTCTCTCTCGCTCCCTCTCTCTCTCTCCCCTCCCCCTCCCTCTCTCTCTCCCTCCCTCTCTCCTCTCCCTCTCCTCTCCTCCTCTCCTCTCTCTCCCTCTCCTCTCTCTCTCTCGTCTCTCCCTCTCTCTCTCCCTCTCTCTCCTCCTCTCCCCTCTCTTCCTCTCTCTCTCCTCTCTCTCCCTCTCCTCTCTGTCCTCTCTCTCCTCCTCTCTCCTCTCCTCTCTCTCTCTCTCCCTCTCTCTCCTCCCTCTCTCTCTCTCCCTCTCATCTCTCCCTCTCTCTCCCTCCCTCTTCTCTCCTCCCTCCTCTCTCTCTCTCTCCTCTCTCTCCTCCTTCTCTCTCCTCTCCCTCTCTCCTCTCTCTCTACCTCTCCCTCTCTCTCTCTCCCTCTCTCTCTCCCCCCCCCTCTCTCTGTCTCTCTCTCTCTCTCTCAGACATAAGACAGGGTAACGGTTTTAACTTAGAAAGATCCGCGCAAATCAATTGCCTCTCTTTCCTATCTGCACACCAAAAAACGTCGTGTTTGGCCAATTGTCCATGCTTTTTATCCTCCACTCCTTGTCTGGTGTATTTTTAACTGCTTTGATTTTCTGATTTTTTAAAAAATCTCAAAGAATGCATTATGGCGCAAAGTTGATTTTTTTTTTGCTGGGGACATTTTCAAATGATAGAGGAGGAGGAATGAACAAGTTGAAGTTGAGTTTATTTTTGTGACAACAGAGTGGATTGTGTAGAGAAGGCAATAAATCATCCATTGATTTAAAAATAGAAATACAAGTTTGACAAACAAACCTAAAGTAAATCATGAAGATATCGATCTAAAACTGTGTGTAGGGGTCGGACTGGTTTGAAACAAAAAGTCATCGTAGTTCGTTGGTAGATACTTAAAGCCATAGGTTCTAAGTCTGGGTGAATCGTTCGTCATTCAGCTTTTTAAAATATATTTTTCATTGTGACTTCAGGTTTTTTAAATTTATGTTGAAGATGTTGTGTGTGATTTATTATTAATAATAATAATAATAATAATAATAATAATAATAATGTATGGAATTTATATATATAAAGATATATATAAATATATATATATATATATATTTACACATAGACCTTAAATTTTTTATTCTGCTACTGCCTGAAAAACTTGCACGATACAGAACCAAAACCATTGATCGTTCTCGAGGGAAATTACTTTTAAAGAAACATCTCGGAAATGACAAGGATCCATATTTTCAGATCCTTTTACAGAATGTGTGTTTAACGTCAAACCGTTTTGGTTTAAAAAGTTTTTATTCAGAAATGAGTATAAGCATTGAAAACAAACAGCATTTTGGAATCATAGCAACAACACGCTTTATAGCTTATGGTGTGCTCAATTAAACAATGAAGATTAACATGAACATAACGGCTACTGAGAGGCAAAATGTAAACCAACAACAACAAACATTTTCAGCAATTGCAATCTTTGCTAATGTAAGAAAAAAGGAAAACAACACAAAGAAACATATGTCAAATCATTTTGCAGCTTGAGATCATCATCATCATCATCATCATCATCATCATCATCATCATCATCATCATCATGACTACTACTACTACTACTACTACTACTACTACTACTACTACTACTACTACTACTACTACTACTACTAATGTGCCCTAGGGCGGAGAGTGGCAGTACATGGCTGTCTGTCGTCTGCCACTCCTGCCCTCCCCTCCCCTCTCCATCACCCCCACTGTCATGACCTGTGGGATCTTCTAACCCCCGCCCCCCCACCCCCCACCCCCCACCCCGTATCCCCCATCTTCACACCCCTCACTCCCCACAGCACCCTGACTGCATGAAGCCTGCACACGCCACCCATGATCATTGCCTGTCTCACAGGTGTCTGTCCTCTGTTGGGGGGAGGGGGGGCGGTCATTGCTTCCTCCCACCTTCTACCTTCCTCCCCCCTCCAGTGTAGGCTTTTTATGAGGGAGTGTGGGGGACGGGGACGGGGGTGGGGGGTAAGCTCAGTGGTCAGAGCACTGGCTCTCCTCGAGCTAAGGTTAAGCAGCATCGAGCGTGGTTACCACTTGGATGGGTGACCGTTTGCGCGCCTTGGCTTCATCAGTACAGTCACCCAGTTCACCCATCTGTAAATGGGTACCTGCCTCTTTAGGGTCAGGAAAGGTAAAGCAGCGAGGGAGAGGAGATGGGCGCCGCCCTCAATATGCTGGCCCCTTGAGAAGCTGAGGTCTCTGACGCCTCGCTCCCCTACGACTGCACAGGTTATAGAACATCTTTACCTTGACTTTATGTGGATCACACTCAAAAACATTCAGCCCATTCACTGATGGATGCTATAGCCGAGTGGTTAAGACCGTTTGACTTCAATTCCATGAAGTCGTGGGATTGAATCTCTGCGGTGTCTGGTGAATGAAGTGTAGAGCTTGTTCATGATGCCCCAGGTCAACGTCAAGCGCTAACCTGCCAGTGTCCTAGTTTCCTTAGTGCATAGTACACACATGCCGAAGGTCAAATGTACACGTTCAAGATCCCGTCATTCAAGTCAGCGTCAGGGAGTTACAGAAACACGAACACACCCAGCCTACATCCCCGCATTCGGAGTGCAGCTACCTTCATGGTGGGTAAAAACGGTTGCGGACTTTAAATCTGACCACCGCGAACCTTGAAGCTCTAGCACATGAACCAAAACATAATGAGAGAATAAACATCCATACGTTCAGCAGTAGTATCTCTGTCTGTCTGTCTGTCTGTCTGTCTGTTTGTCTTTCTCTGTCTGTCTGTCTGTCTGTCTGTCTCTCTGTCTCTCTCTCTCTCTCTCTTCTCTCTCTCTCTCTCTCTCTCTTCTCTCTCTTCTGTCTTTCCTCTGTTCTCTTCGTCTGTCTGTCTTTCCCTCTTTCTTTCTTCTGTCTGTCTGTCTGTCTGTCTCTCTCTCTCTCTCTTTCTTTCTTTCTCTCTCTGTCTCTGTTCTGTCTGTCTCTCCCTCTGTCTTTCTCTGTCTGTCTGTCTGTCTCTGTCTCGTCTCTCTCTCTCTCTCTCTCTCTCTCCTCTCTCCTCCCTCTTTCTCTCTTTCTCTCTCTGTCTCTGCTGTCTGTCTCTCCTCTCTTTATCTCTCTCTGTCTCTTCTCTCCCTCTTTCTCTCTTTCTCTCTGTGTCTCTGTCTCTCTCGTGTCTGTCTCTCTCTCCCTCTTTCTCTCTCTGTCTCTGTCTCTCTCTTTCTCTGTGTATCTCTCTGCCTCTCTCTCTGTCTTCTCTCTCTGTCTCTCTTTCTCTGTCTCTATCTCTCTCCCTCTCTTCTCTCCTCTACACTCTGTCGTGTCTCTGTCCGTCTCTCCCATCCTCTCCCTCTCTCTTCCTCTCTTCTCTCTCTCTCCCTCTCTCCTTCTCTTTCATCTCTCTCTCTCCAGCTTCTCGGTGTTGTCAGGACCAGCAATACAGGACTGACGGGCAGGGAGGGAAAGGAGTGTGGAGTGAGGCATGATGACCAGGGTCACACCAGTGACGCTGTGTGAAGACTGTGACTGCTGCTTCACTGTCCGTCTGTACTGCCAGTCTGCTACCGGCTCTTTGGGCGGGCAAGAAATGCTCAGTATTGTATCGTATTGTATTGTATCATATTGTATTGTAATATATTGTATTGTATAGTATACCTCTTTAAGTCATGGCGGATTTCTTTGCGAGAAACTCAGGCTGCTCCTCGCCCCGGGGAGAGCGCGTTGCCACAAGAGCAGCGCCACCCATTATTTGGCTGTGTTTTGTTTTCCTGGCTCCACGTGTTCTTATTTCTCCATCAGAGTGGCATTTTTCCATGCAGATTTTTGCCAGAGACAACTCGCTTGTTGCCGTGCATTCTTTTACCACCTCTGAATGCGTGTTATGGAATATCAAAGGTGGATACATACTTGACTTACATGCACAATTTTTAAAAGTTTTGAACGTTGTATCCAATTGGAAAGATCTGTGTTTTCATACATGGGGGATAGACATTTTTTCCTACAAACAGACAAGCATACAAGTAAACTTTAAAAAAAAACTTTGCCTTTTTGTACACTTGCATTTTATCTCCTTGAAATCGAGGGACAGACTCGCGGGCTTGTATGTCTGTGTCATTGAGTGTTTGCTTTAAACGTGGAAAAAAAACCTGTTTAGAAAACGGGCTGTGCACTTAGACGCTACATTGCCAGACATTACTCTCTTCCTGCTCTTTGTGTCTTTCTTCTTCATCGAACGCTCAGACAACAACGACTGTTGCCTGTCAATGCTTCTTGCGCTGCCGTTAAGCTCCTGACAAGTCGGGCCCAGCGCATCCAACTTCGGCGCGGAAGAGAGTTGTTCACTTTTTAGTCTTTCTAAAAACAACAACAGGAAAATGACTTTTCGTTTTACAGGCAGGTGGGTTACCCCTAGACCAGCAGTCCACGTGGGCAGGAATAGACCTGGGTGTCCCCTACGTCAGTCTGTCTGCTCTGACGTCAAGTGAAGTTGTGACGGGGCATCGATTATGACGTCACACCCCACCTTCTGGTCAATAGCATATGTGTGTGTGTGTGTGTGTGTGTGTGTGTGTGTGTGTGTGTGTGGTGTGTGTGTTTGTGTTTTTTGTTTGTGTTGTGTGTGTGTTGTGTGTGTTTGTGTGTTTTGTGTGTGTGTGTGTGTGTGTGTGTGTGTGTTGTGTGTGTGTGTGTGTGTGTGTGTTGTGTGTGTGTGTGTGTGTGTGTTGTGTTTGTTTTTGTGTGTGTGTGTGTGTGTTTGTGTTTGTGTGTTTTGTGTGTGTGTGTGTGTGTGTGTGTGTGTGTGTGTTGTGTGTGTGTGTGTGTGTTGTGTGTGGTGTGTGTGTGTGTGTTTGTGTGTTTGTGTGTGTGTGTGTGTTTGTGTTTGTGTGTTTGTGTGTGTGTGTGTGTGTTTGTGTGTGTGTGTGTGTGTTTGTGTGTGTGTGTGTGTGTTTGTGTGTGTGGTTTGTGTGTGTGTGTTTGTGTGTGTGTGTGTTTGTGTGTGTGTGTGTGTGTGTGTGTGTGTTGTGTGTGTGTTGTTGTTTTGTGTGTGTGTGTGTTGTATGTGTTTGTGTGTTTTGTGTGTGTGTGTGTTGTGTGTGTGTGTGTGTGTGTGTTTTCCTGTTCTTTTGGGGCTGCAGTGTTTGTCTTTCGTTCTGTCTGTCTCTGTCTGTCATTGAGTGTTTTTGTCTGTCCGTCTGTCTGTCTGTCTGTGTCTGTTTTTATCTGTCTCTGTCTGTCATTGAGTGTATTTGTTTATCTGTCTGTCTGTCTGTGTCTGTCTTTATCTGTCTCTGTCATTGTGTCTATTTGTCGTCTGTCTGGTGTCTGTCTGTCTGTTTGTCTGTCTGTTTGTCTTTATGTGTCTCTGTTCGTCATTGTGTCTATTTGTCTGTCAGTCTGTCATTGTGTCTATTTGTCTGTCTGTCTGTCTTTATCTCTGCCTCTATTTGTCTACCCCCCTGTATCTGTCTTGATCTTACTCTAAGATGTTATCTCTAGCTTTCTCTGTCTGTCTGTCTGTCTGTCTGTCTCTGTGTAAATGTCCTATGTTCCCAACAGTACAAATAACCTACTTTTTTGAAAGGTGGTGCAGAGAGGGGTGTGTGTGTGTGTGTGTGTGTGTGTGTGTGTGTGTGTGTGTGTGTGTGTGTGTGTGTGTGTGTGTGTGTGCGTATGTAAAAAGAGATAGTCAATGTATTTATAATCGCATACTTAAGTCAGAAGTCAGATGGCATGAAGGCTTACACAAATCTGCTTCTCGTTACTACCACAAAACACTGTACTCTAATTCTCATAGCATAGCCGTATCCATAATACACAGATTCTCCGATAAAACATACTTACGCACACACACACCACACATACACACACAGATATATATATTATATCTGTGTGTGTATGTGTGTGTGTGTTCTGAAGATGTTCATTGTTCATGTTATTTTGCTATGGCACAGACAGGTCATTTCTTTCTTAACATTTAGATTTTTATCATACAGATTGTGAATCATTGTAATCAGTGTTCAGGTTCGATATTTTTCTTACATGCTTTTTTCTACATAGCGTAAGACTCTTTACGTTCAAACTCCAGTAAGTACCACCCTACTCAACAACAACAACAACAGCAACAACAACAACAAAATAAATCAACCAGCTAGCCAGCAAACCAGCCAGCTTATCAACCAACCCACCCTCCAACAAAAAATCCCTCTCTCAAACAAACCCTCTCAGAAACCGTCCTTCCATTCCACCCCGAATCCAGCAAGCGTGGACTAGGACAAGTGAATTACAGCCAGTGCAGAAGCAGACACAAGTAGCAGCAGTTGTCTCCCCGCATGGGTTATAGACCCTGGCTCATTACGCTCCACACTCGTTTGCCTCCCTTGCCCCTTCGTTCTGCATTGTCGCCCCTTATAGCCTGTAGAACGCTGAAGGAGTGGGAAGGAAAGGGGAGAGAAGAAAGGAGCACGATGTACGGTATTGTTTTTTGTTTTGTTTCTTTAATGTGATTCCCTTACAGGCACTTTGGTTATTGGACTACTACTACTACTACTACTACTACTACTACTACTACTACTACTACTAAAGTGCTACTATTACTACCACTACTACTACTACTACTACTACTACTACTACTAACTACTACTACTACAAGTGCTACTACTATTACTACTACTACTACTACTACAAGTGCTATTACTAACACTACTACTACTACTACTACTACTATTACTACTACTACTACTGCTGCTGCTGCTGCTGCTGCTGCTGCTGCTGCTGCTGCTGCTGCTACTACTACTACTACTGCAACTACTACTACTACTACTACTACTACTGCTGCTGCTGCTGCTGCTACTGCTGCTGCTACTACTACTACTGCTGCTGCTGCTGCTGCTACTACTGCTACTTACTACTACTACTACTACTACTACTTCTGCAACTACTACTACAACTAGTAGTAGTACTACTACTACTACTACCCGCACTACCCTATTAACCGCACTCCTCCCTGTACGCCATGTCTCTTACCTCAGACAAGTGGCCATAAAACATGGTCTACGAGTAGGCTACCTCAACATAAACAATGCAACCAATAAAAAAGATGACATTGCTAGCATACTATTTAATGATGGGAATGAGTTTCATTTATTTGGCTTTGCTGAATCCCGCCTTTCTTCAAATATAACTGATGCAGACATGCACATTCCAGGATACCAAATATTTCGCCAAGATCCCTACAAACCAAAAACTACAGGCCTCTTAACATATTTCGCATCTTCATTATGCTGTCAAAGGCTATACAATTTTGATGTGTATGATATCGAATCGATTTGGGTAGAAATCAAATTAAAGCACAGTAGTCCACTTTTGATAGGATTCATATACAGAAATCCGTCAGAAACCACTAATTGGTTTGATAGATTCAATTCTCTAATGGATGAAGTTGCACTTTTAAACTGTGAAACTATTATTCTTGGAGATTTTTAACATAGACTTACTCAAACCTAAACCAAAATGGAATCACAACTATATGATGCTTGGTCTGGAACAACTAATAGATAAACCCACACGTATAACAGATAACTCAGTAACTTTAATTGATCATATATACACTAATGCAAAACAGCACATAGCTGAAGTATGTGCTCCGTCATGTGGATGCAGCGATCATAATCCTGTCTGCTGTACTTGGTTTAAGCGTCGCATAAAAATTCCTAAAGTTGGGCATAAAACTATATATTACCGACGATTCAAACACTTCTGTGAGGATAATTTTCTTTCGGACCTGATGAACTCACCATTACACGATGTATACCAAATCAGAGACCCCGATGAAGCTGCTGAATTTTGGGTTAACATATTTATCTCAGTGTATGACAAACATGCTCCCTTTATAAAAAAAAGAGTTAAAGAAAAAACCAAAACCTCCATGGATAACAAAAGACATAGAATCTGAGATAAACTTAAGAAACCACCTGAAAACCCATGGTACACATGAACAATTCAGGACACAAAGGAATAAAGTGAATTCCATTAAACGCAGATCAAAGCGTAATTACTTTCAACAGTTGTTAATTACCACTAGTGACTCTCGCCAGATTTGGAAAGCCATCAATACATTATGTAATAAACATGTTTCAAAAAGTCAACAGTTCATTAAAGACATATCAACTGATGAATTAAACAGCCATTTTTCAAATGTAGCAAAAAAAGTTATAACATGCGACAAGTCAAGCGAAAATGATCTTCATTACCTACAACAATATATTAACTCAAAACATATTAACTTTCCATTTAATCTCCAGCCAATGACAACCTTTGATGTATTAGAAAGCATAAAAATGCAAACGAATTCTAGAACACGTGATCTAGACAAGTTAGATGCTCGGATTATAAAACTCGCTAGTCCGGTTATTGTTGAAACACTAACTTATCTATACAACTTGTGTATTGAGAAAAGATGTTTTCCTCTCAAGTTTAAAGAGGCAAAAGTTATACCTGTCCATAAATCAGGTGACTGCTCTTCTCCTTCAAATTACAGGCCAATTTCAATTCTCTCTGTACTATCTAAACCCATTGAAAAACACATACAAACATCCCTAAATTCTTACTTTATAAAAAACAATCTATTGCACGAGGATCAATCAGGGTTTCGTAAAACTATTCCTGTCACACTGCTCTAACTCAGCTCACTGACAGTCTCCTACACAATATAAATGACAATAAGTTTACTGGCCTCCTTTTTGTTGACTTTGAAAAAGCATTTGATGTGATCAACCACTCTTTGTTATTGCGTAAATTAGAATTGTACAAACTGCCACCTGAAGTTATCCAACTACTAGAAAATTTTCTGTCCAATAGGCAGCAGCTTGTATCTGTAAATAACCAAGCATCAGAACTACTACCCATTAGACATGGGGTACCACAAGGCTCAGTATTGGGACCACTCTTGTTTTCAGTCTATGTAAATGATTTACCCTGTTTTATTAAATGTAACTGTGAAATGTTTGCTGACGATACCACTCTCTTTTGTAGTGATTCAGACTCCAGCAGATTAACTAGCAAACTTCAATACAGTATTGACAGATTGATTATTTGGACTCAATTAAACCACATGTCCTTAAATGCACAAAAAACAAAATGTATATACGTATCAGCAAGACAGAAAAGGCAAAAAATGAATGATAGGTTTCAACCTCTGTTGTTGGATAACGGAATAGTTGAAGAAGTTGACTCACATAAAATATTAAGTGTTACCATTGACAAAAATATGACTTGGACTGATCACATAATGTCACTAGGTAAACGCCTAGCTCACAGGCTACTTCAATTATCCAAAATAAAACACTTTCTAAATTATCATTCTCGAAAACTATTTTTTTGCGGTCACATTCTACCAATCATTGACTATGCGTCAACTATTTGGGATACCTGCAGTGGAACGAACTTGAAATTCATTGATCGCTTATATAAAAGAGCAGTAAAACTTGTATTGTTAAAAACAAGCACCCTGACAATTGAGGATTATAAGCAAATAAATGTCCTGACATTTCGAAACCGACTTTCATTCAATAAAGCTGTGTTTATGCAAAAAGTTGTTAATCAAAATGCACCTCCCAAGATTACCAAAGCTTTCAAAGTTAACCAACATAGACACAACCATTTGCTAACATTTCCAAGACCCAGAAATAACCTATATAAATCGAGCCTCTTGTATTCAGGCAGTGACCTATGGAATAAACTCCCCCAAAATTTGAAATGTATTAAAAGCAAAAATCAGTATAAAACACATCTAAAAAGATATTTCATGAATAAAAGTACAGAACACGACTTGTAACTTAAGAGAGTGATTTAAGTGTCAATGACGTTATTCTTGTCATTAAAATCAGATATGACCCAAGTTTTCATATTCATATAGAGTACATGTGTAAACATTGATCTATATATGGGTTGATATGATATCAACCCCAGCACGCTTTGAATCTGATGTGTGTGTGTGTGTGTGTGTGTGTGTGTGTTTTGTGTGTGTGTGTGTGTGTGTGTACAAGTGTGTGTGTACAAGTGTGTGAGTGCGTGTGTGTTGTGTAATTGGTTCGGTTTTGTTTTTTTACTTTCTTGCTGTTTTGGCCTTTTTATGTTCTTTTGTATTACACATAAATATGCTGATCTATTTAGTTTTGTCACTGTTAGTTTTCTGGTTCATTGTACTAGATGAGCTAAATTGTTATTGCTGACGTTAGTATTGCAGGGTGGATTTACATTGCCTGAATTTATTCTTTGATCGAAGGATTAACGTTGCTCTGCCTCAAACCAAAAAGCACATATACATGTGTGTATATGACCCGGGGAAAGGGAGGAAATGGATGTCTTTGTTATACTTCTTTGCTCTGAATCCAATAGCTGTTGGTTATTCTTGTTTTTCTTATATATGAGTATATTATGTGGTAAAGGGGATATGGGTGAGGATGTGTATGTGTATGTTTTATGTAAGTGTTTAAATGATACATCAGTTTTCTCTGTTTATATCCATTAATTTTGGTTGTTGTTGTTGTTATTGTTGGTAGTGGTGGGGGTGGGATTCTGGTTTATTTTGCCTTTTGTTTGTTTTGGGTTTAGGGTGGTTTTCTTGGGAGGGGGAGGGGATATTTTGGACTCTTTTTCTCGTCTTTTGTTAGTTCTATATTGTTCTTCATTTGTCTTGGCTGTTATTCTTGTCCTATGTTAGTTATTGTCGCTGTTGTTGTTGTGTATGTATATTTGTGTTTGATTGTTTATTTCCTTGTTGTGGTTGTCCTTGTTGATTCATCCTTTTGTTGTTGTTTTATTCAGTTGTTTGTATGGTTGAAGGTTTGTGTGTACATGTGTGTGTGAGATGTGAGAGGGGGGGGGGGGGTGGGGGGAGGGGGAAGCAGTTGGTGTGGTTTTTTTATATTTTTATTCTGTTTTGTCTTCTTTGTTTGTTTTGGTTTGGTTTTTTATTGTTGCTTGTTTGTTTGTGTTATGACGGGTATTTTTTTTCAAGATTTTGAATTATTTGAATTGTATGGTCTCATATTTTTCTGGGTTTTTTGTTTTATTTTAATTCCACATATGCATACGTTATTGTTTTTTTTGTTTGATTTGTATAGTTTACCATAGATTAGGTTTTTTTTATTCTATGTCTGCATATACATTATCTTTTTTTTTCTCGCTTTTTTTCTTTCTTTAGATAGATGGCTTGATGAAAAAAAGCAAATGCACTGCTTATTCAATGTACCATCTGAAAATAAAAGTTTGACTTTGACTTTGACTTTGACTACTACTACTACTACTACTACAACTACTACTACTGCTGCTGCTGCTGCTCCTGCTGCTGCTACTACTTCTGCTACTGCTACTGCTGCTGCTGCTACTGCTGCTGCTGCTGCTAGTAGTAGTACTAGTTATAATGATGATGATGATGATGATGATGATAGTAATAATAATAACATTAATAATAATAATAATAATAATAATAATAATAATAATAATAATGGAATTTATAATATCACGCTATATCTTGTAAGGAAAACGTAAATGAAAGCGCTTGTATTGATTGCACTCCTACACATGCAACCTACAATGATTAACAGTTTTAACAAATTCAAAATATTAATACACACACACACACACACACACACACAGATTTCATGCTTCAGCAGGGGGGTGGGAATTTTGGCCATTGAAGGCAGGGACAGATAATTATGAGATAAAGCAAGTAGGGAGAGTCTTAGGTTTGAAATAGGTATGTCTTGAGGCTGGATTTGAAAGTGTCGGAAGTAGGCTTTTCGCGAAGGGAGAGAGGGATAACAGCGAAGTGCCATCAGACAACCCAGGCAGAAACAAGCATGATGTTTCTTCCTTGTTGACAGTCCTTGGATACAGCTCTAAGGTTCGATCACCAATGGTGAGATGTTGCGTATGCGAGCCTGTCTAGCCCCCATTAAAGCAGCCACACTCAGGACGTTGAGGATGGTGTTTAAACACCACACCTGTGTGCATGTCATTTGTTTTCAAGATGGATTTTGTCATCCGCTGGTACCGGCATGGAATGGCCTACTCTTCCATTAAAGGGAACAGGTTCTTAAAGTACGCGTTAGATGTTCTTCGTGCGTTTGCGTACATGGCCTTGGTTTATAGTCCCCTCTGAAGAACTGTGGGGTAAGTGGAGACAGTACTGATATATATTTTATTTATCTATTTATTTCATTTTTTTTTCGAAATAATGGAATAAGCACTCGTGTTTTTATCCAGTCCCCGTATGTATGTGGTTTTGTACATTTTGTTATCCGTTCCCACCGGCACAGAATGGCCTACTCTTCCAAAAAGCGGGACGGGTTTTAACATGTGCGCAAGATGTTCTGCGTGCGTTCGCACACGGGACCTCGGTTTATAGTCTCATCCGAAGGACTTTTGGTAAGAGTGGAGTCGGCACTGATGTTAACTCCAGAGGAAGAAATCCTCTTCTACAGGGGCCAGCATGTTGAGGGCGGCACCCATCTCCTCTCCGTCGCTGCTTTACCTTCCCTGTCCCTAAAGAGGACAAGTACCCGTTGACAGCTGGGTGAACTGGGGGACTGTACTTCAAATACAAGGTGCACGAACGGTCACTCATTTGCGAGACAACCACGCCGCTTCCATTGATGAATCTTAGCTTGGGGGAGTGAGTGCAAGTGCTGTGAACTACTGAGCCATCGCCTCCTCAAATACTTGTACCGAACTGGAATGAGAGGACATCGCTTGCTCTCGTGGACAGCGGGGAGGGGGGGAGGGGGGAGGAGGGGCGCTGTCTGGTTGTCTTTCTGACTGGCTGGCTGTCTGGCTGGCTGTCTGGCAGGCTGTCTATTGACAACAGAGGGTGATTACAGTTTGGCGTGTGGATGGAGGGCGTAAGACAGAACCCGAGTGTCTTCAGAATGAGATGAGCTGTCTGACGCTGAGTGGAGCTGTGATGGGGCATTGATTGTGAGGACACACTGCACCGCGTGGTCAATAGCGTCTGTGTCGTCTTCTCCACTCTTCGTCAATCTGCTCTGAGAGAGAGACAGACAGACAGACAGAGACAGAGACAGACAGACAGACAAACAGAGACAGAGACAGACAGAGACAGACAGAGACAGAGACAGAGACAGACAGATAAACAGACAGACAGACAGAGACAGAGACAGACAGAGAGAGACAGAGACAGAGACAGACAGACAGAGAGACATAGACAGAGACAGAGACAGACAGACAGAGACAGACAGAGACAGAGACACAGGCAGACAAACAGACAGACAGAGGCAGAGACAGAGACAGAAAGACACAGAAGCAATCAGACAGACAGACAGACAGATAGCTAGCTTGCTGGATAGAAAGATAGACCAACAGCCCCACTTTGGTGCCGTGGTTAGAAACTTGAGGTTCGAGCGTGGAAGATTACGGGTTTGATTTCAACAGTCGTAGCAGTTTTTCTGACTCCGGCTGGCTCCTACCCAGAGTGAGTGTGCTGTGGGCTCATAGGAATGATTGGGACTACAGAATTGAGCTGCATCCACTCTATAGGTACGATTTCGAAAATGTTGCTCAAATCACCTGACTAACACTGCAGGTGTCTGTATCTCCCGGGTCCAGTTGACAGCAGGGTGTTTTACGATAAGCAGCGTGCAGTACAGTCCCTTTAAGAAGCTGTAAAGCACAACCACTTCAGAAGCACCAACATTACATCATCCTCATTGTCACTGATCCCCTTGCAGCAAAAGAACGTTGACTCTAGATGGGTGGCCTGGGTTGCTCTGGTCTCTGGGTGACTTCAGTTCAGGTTTTCTCCTACACCTCGGTGTTCAGTTTGTCTCAGAGCCTTTGGAGTTGAAAGTTCACCGGAGAAGGTCGTCGGAAGGTCGCTGTGGCGGCCACCACCCCGGGTGGGTGTCTGGCTCAGTCTGGCTCCGCGAGGTATCTGTTCCTGTCGTCAGTGGGGGCCTTGTAAGTGGTGTGCTGTCTGCTGTGTCCGCTCAGAACAGGCGCCACTTAAGTGACCCGGCAGCAAGGAAGGGCCGCGCTGGCTGGTGGCCCCCTGGTGGCTCGACATTGATAATCTCCCTTTGAAGTTGTA
>CM054160.1:47477105-47487105 GCA_028751875.1 Rapana venosa
TAGATTGAAGATTGAAGGCAGGCAGTGTCTGGCTATCACTGTGGTCTTCCTGGCCCAGGTCAGAAGCTGTGCCAGTTACTGATGTCAGCTAATTGCCAAGGCCTACACTAACATTTTGCTATGTTGTAAAATGTTGTGTTGAGATTACCTTCGGCCATGACAAGCTCTTAACATAACAACCTGCACTCTCCTTGAAAGGAGAACAAAATCCTCTGAAGTCAGAGTATGGCTGCCTATATGGCGAGGTAATTAAAAACAGCCATACACGTAAACCTCTCATTCAGTGGGCAACTTCAAGCTCACAGTGATTCCCAGGTGGGATGAGCCAGTCAGATTGCACATTCTCGGTGACCCCCGGAGTGTTAAGCTGGGGAACGCACAACAACATCAGCAACAACAGCAACAACAACAACAGCAACAACAACAACAACAACTCTGGTCTTCAGCATCTTGCTGTTCTGTAGATTGACTGATGTATTGTAAACGGAGCACTTGGTTCATTCAACAAAATTGTATTCAGAGAAAACCATACATACTCACACTTAGAACAATACAAAGCTAAAAAGCAGCTGTGAGAAGGGGAAGCCTTTGGCGAGGCACAACATGTCTGTAGAGGGATTCGATTACAGAGCCACTGGCTGTGGAGGGTTGGGGGGAAGGCAGCCACAGCAACCAGCTCAGGCAGAAACAAGTTGGATGGGTCACAGGCTTCAGTGCTCAGGTCTGTGGATAGGGCCTGGGCAGGACTGCAGAGGGGATGTTGTGTCTTTTTTTATCGTCCCTCTGCTCGACCTGCAAGATTCGCCAATGAAAGAGTTCGCGTATGCAACCGATTCTGCCCACTACGGGGGATGTATGCTTGGTATTTCGTGTTTCGTAACCCCCCACCAAAAGTTGACATAAACTACAGGATATTTAAGACGCATGTTTGATCTTCTTTATGTGTATATCTACACGATGGGAATTTAGGCACTGCCAGGTCTGCACTTGAATTGTTATTGTAAGTTTAAAGTCTGTTCACACTGAGTGCTATTCGACTGAAACTGCTCATGAAGTTAACCTGGGAGATTGTAAACATCTTCTCCCTTAATTCACGAGTCGGTGCTGAGATTCAAACCCGCGACCTCATGGACCCACTGGATTGAAGCTGAACGTTCTTAGCCACTCGGCTATCGCGTCCATCAGTGCTGTGTCTAACCAGACAGCAGGGCTGTCCAGAGGAGCACACACGTCTGCCAGAACAGCGGGCTGTCCAGAGGAGCACACACGTCTGCCAGAACAGCGGGCTGTCCAGAGGAGCACACACGTCTGCCAGAACAGCGGGCTGTCCAGAGGAGCACACACGTCTGCCAGAACAGCGGGCTGTCCAGAGGAGCACACACGTCTGCCAGAACAGCGGGCTGTCCAGAGGAGCACACACGTCTGCCAGAACAGCGGGCTGTCCAGAGGAGCACACACGTCTGCCAGAACAGCGGGGCTGTCCAGAGGAGCACACACACGTCTGCCAGAACAGCGGGCTGTCCAGAGGAGCACACACGTCTGCCAGAACACGGGCTGTCCAGAGGAGCACACACGTCTGCCAGAACAGCGGGCTGTCCAGAGGAGCACACACGTCTGCCAGAACAGCGGGCTGTCCAGAGGAGCACACACGTCTGCCAGAACAGCGGGCTGTCCAGAGGACACACACGTCTGCCAGAACAGCGGGCTGTCCAGAGGAGCACACACGTCTGCCAGAACAGGGGCTGTCCAGAGGAGCACACACGTTTTGCCAGAACAGCGGGCTGTCCAGAGGAGCACACACGTCTGCCAGAACAGCGGGCTGTCCAGAGGAGCACACACGTCTGCCAGAACAGCGGGCTGTCCAGAGGAGCACACACGTCTGCCAGAACAGCGGGCTGTCCAGAGGAGCACACACGTCTGCCAGAACAGCGGGCTGTCCAGAGGAGCACACACGTCTGCCAGAACAGCGGGCTGTCCAGAGGAGCACACACGTCTGCCAGAACAGCGGGCTGTCCAGAGGAGCACACACGTCTGCCAGAACAGCAGGGCTGTCCAGAGGAGCACACACGTCTGCCAGAACAGCAGGGCTGTCCAGAGGAGCACACACGTCTGCCAGAACAGCGGGCTGTCCAGAGGAGCACACACGTCTGCCAGACAGCAGGGCTGTCCAGAGGAGCACACACGTCTGCCAGAACAGCGGGCTGTCCAGAGGAGCACACACGTCTGCCAGAACAGCGGGCTGTCCAGAGGAGCACACACGTCTGCCAGAACAGCGGGCTGTCCAGAGGAGCACACACGTCTGCCAGAACAGCGGGCTGTCCAGAGGAGCACACACGTCTGCCAGAACAGCGGGCTGTCCAGAGGAGCACACACGTCTGCCAGAACAGCGGGCTGGTGGAGGGAGGAGACAGGGGAACACAGCTGTCAGTGACCAGTGTGAAGGAAGGTGGCCTAGTAGAGAAGCTCTTGTGGCTCTACAAGATTCTGTGAGTTGTCAACACACAATGAAGTCGGATGCGCTGGGCCTGACTTGTCAGGCGCTTAATGGCAGCACACCACCCTTTCATTCCTATGACAGATTTTCGCTTCACTTTCATTCCTATGACAGATTTTTACTTCACTTTCATTCCTATGACATTTTCACTTCACTTTCATCCCTATGACAGATTTTCACGTCACTTTCATTCCTACGACAGATTTTAACTTCACTTTCATTCCTTTGACAGATTTTTACTTCACTTTCATTCCTATGACATTTTCACTTCACTTTCATTCCTTTGACAGATTTTTACTTCACTTTCATTCCTATGACATTTTCACTTCACTTTCATCCCTATGACAGATTTTCACGTCACTTTCATTCCTACGACAGATTTTAACTTCACTTTCATTCCTTTGACAGATTTTTACTTCACTTTCATTCCTATGACAGATTTTCATTTCACTTTCATTCCCATGACAGATTTTCACTTCACTTTCATTCCTATGACAGATTTTCACGTCACTTTCATTCCTATGACAGATTTTTACGTCACTTTCATTCCTATGACAATTTTTTCACTTCACTTTCATTCCTATGACAGATTTTCACTTCACTTTCATTCCTATGACAGATTTTCACGTCACTTTCATTCCTATGACATATTTTCACGTCACTTTCATTCCTATGACAGATTTTCACGTCACTTTCATTCCTAATTATAACGGTTGCTGTGTGAAGGCCTGACAAAGACAAAGAATACTCCTTCAGCTGACGTCATAGACATGGATTAGGGTTTATTATAGACGTCTTTTTTTTTTTTTTAAATGCAGCTTCAGTTCAGAAGGTTCCATCTGTAAAGGAAGGAAAGCATTACAGAAATACGTATTGGTCAAGGTCTGTTGTGTGAATGAGCACAGCTATCTTGAAGCATGCTGTAGGAAACAAACAAACTGATCACCGACTACACATAGAAGCAGCAAGCCAACACACCTGTGGTAACATTGTAGCTTCTAGCATCCTTCATAACAGTGTGTTGAAAGGTCAAAGTATTCCTATCTGTTTTTGTCATTTTCTAGAGAACCAAATGAGCTCTAGCTAACTCTACTATACTCCCCCCAAATAATCTTTAATCCAAACATAACCAAAGTCATAAACAAAGAAGGAAACGGAATGATTGAAACGCAGAGAATACAAGAAAAGGAAAGCAAGAAAAACAACTGACAAATTTGTCAAAGCAGGATGCCCTTGGCTTGTCTCTCCTGGAAGGGGAGATAATTAGGTTGTGTGAGACTCTTGCAGAGAGTAGCCACCCCTGACTCAGTATGGCAGCCAGAGCTGTTGATAAGAAATAAAAACAAACGAGAAAAGAAGTGTGTGTGGCGTGTGTGTGTTTTCAGCGTTAGTGTGTGTGTGTGTGTGTGTGTGTGGTGTGTGTTTTCATCGTTAGTGTGTGTGTGTGTGTGTGTGTGTGTGCGTGTTTTAGCATTAGGTGGTTCTTTTTTCTGGTAAAAACTGTTAAATGACAGAAGTAACAGCTTCCGCTTCACTTTGAAGAAGAGAAAAGATGTTTCATATTCTTTAAATCATGTTAGGTATGAACAGCCCAGAACATTGTACAAACATACGGAGATGAGGTGCTCAATAAAAATACATTATCCAAATCAATAAACAAATAAGTAACTTCAATAAATCAGGGCAAGATTTGATCTGCCAAGTAAACTACAAATGATTAAGAAGGCTATGACTGCAGTTGACAAATGTAGCATTTGCAAACACATCAGTGGATTGTCATGCTGATCATGTTTCTAAGTTACTACCACCTCTTTGATGGCCAGCCCACTGTCACTGTGCAGACAGGAAAAGAAAAAAAAATGGGTGGCGCTGCTCTTGTAGCGAGGCGCTCTACCCGGGAAGAGCAGCCCAAAATTTCTCACAGAGAAACCTGCTGTGTCTTAAAGTGTTATACAATACAAGACTGGCTAGTGCAAGGAACACAGAATCAACGCCAGCACAGAAGCAGCCAGAAGTAGCAGTTGTCTCCCCTCATGGAGTATAGACCCTGCCCATTACCCTCCACACCCCTTTGCCTCCCTTGCCCAGTTAGTTCTGCATTGTTGCCCTTTATAGCCTCCTCAACTTTGGACAAAAGGGGAGTGAAGAAGAAAGGGGAGAGTTGGTGAGACAATGGGCTTTAGAGTGATTCCTTGACAGAGCCACTGGCTGTGAAGGGGAGTTGAGGGGAAGGCAGCGACAGCCACCAGCTCAGGCAGACACAAGTGTGATGTGACCCAGGCAGTCTTCAGTGCTGAGGTCTGTAGTCTCCTGCAGGTGAGGAGGAGAGAGGGTGCTGTGTGCAGGGGAGGCTGTGCAGAGGACCTCACAGGCCTGTCAGGACACTGCAGAGGATGAGGTAGAGGAGACACAGGCCTGTCAGGACACTGCAGAGGATGAGGCAGAGGAGACACAGGCCTGGCAGGACACTGCAGAGGATGAGGTAGAGGAGACACAGGCCTGTCAGGACACTGCAGAGGATGAGGTAGAGGAGACACAGGCCTAGGAGCAGTAAGGTCATGTCGACATTCAGTATGGAGAGGGCTGGGAGGGAATGTGTGCCTGTGTGAAATTTGAATTTTGCACTGTGTGGGGCTTTTATCACAGTTCGTGATTGAACCATTGACGCTGGGGGGCAACAGCAAAGTGAGAGGCTGTATGATCAGTGGCTTTCTTATTCATGGAATGCCACTTCACTGCTTAGTCTTTAGTGATCGACTATGACTAGGAGGCTTGACTCGCACAGTCCTTATGTGCTGCAGCCCTGGGGGCTATTTGGCTTTTGGATAACATCTCCAACGCTGACTGTCCGTATGCTCTCTTGGCCGAGAGTATGGGGATGTACTGTGGGCAAGGCATCTCCACATGATTAAATTTCTGCCCAATTTAAAAAACAGTAGCTGCCTCCTCTGCTGTTTTGGAGGTAATCATCGAAAACAATAGACACACATTTTATTAATTAGATTTTGTGTTTTAGTATTAAAGTTATCAGGGAATGCAAAATTATACTGGTAATATTTTACAGCTCCATTATCATCCCTGGAACTGCATTCAAAAGTGAATTATGCATACCTTGTGTTTGGCATTTCTCAGAGAACTTGAAGATTTCTAGTTGAGTCCTACTTCAAAAAAGACAACTCCAAACAAAGAAAAGAAAAGAAACAGGAAAACAGAATAATTGAAACACAGGAAATAAAAGAAAAGGAAAAACAAACGACAAATTTGTCAAAGCAGGATACCCTTAGCCTGTCTCTCCTTGAAGGGGAGATAATTAGGTTGTGTGAGACTCTTGCAGAGTAACCACCCCTGACTCAGAATGACAGGCAGAGCAGTTGATAAGAAATAAAAACAAATGAGGAAAGAGGTGTGTGTGTGTGTGTTCGTTTTTCTTGCTATTATTAGCTTCCGTTCAGGGTCTGATTTATTTTGTTCTATATAAAATAGTTAATGCTGAAAAAATATAGATGACGTTCGATTTTGATAATGAAGATAAATATGTTTTAATTCTTTTTTTCAGGTAAAATCTCCTAGAAAATATGACATATACAGGACGATAAACCAGCTAAATACATAAACAGAAAATAAACAAAAAGATTAACCTATAGAGAAACGAATAAACAAATCCAAGACAAGATTCCAGTTACCAAGAAATGAATAGAATATAATTATAGAGAAGATATTAGTTATAGTAATAGTTCACACAATCATAAAATAATTATATAGTATCCGCAGAAGTCTGCGAGTTGTCATATCTGGTATTTCGATCTTCTTTTCTGGGTACCAAGTAGAAAATCATGACTTCTTCGATAAATATGTATCGTTTAGTGTACCAGTCGTATATAAACTCAAAATGATTTTGGGCGTTAAGATTAAAATATCTTTGCTTTGTCTTTTCTGCTGATGTTTTTACCATATTTTACCATATAATGTAATATGTTAATCTTTACCATATTGTACTTAAATTCGGTTTAAGAACATACCAGTCTTTATAAGACCCCCTCCCCCCTAAAATCCACAAAAACCCAAAATAATTTCCAAACTACCTTGTCCATATTCTTCAAAGAATGTATGACCTCGTTTTGCTAACCCCTTTTCCTGATCATCTAACATCTAAACAAAAAGTTCCTACAAAAATCAGACGAGTCCACAAAAACATCGCCTTCCCAGAGTAACCCCCCCCCTCCCCCGACCCCCCCCCCCCAAAAAAACCCACCACTTTATTTCTCATCGGTATTTATTTCCCGTCTACAGCTGTGGACGCCGCTGTTCTGAGCAAGGGTGATAACTCTACGCCAGCACATCCACAAAATCTAATTACCTCCCTTCCAGGTCAGCGAACCAAGAACGTCCTGTATAGAGGGGTTTCTTTATGAGTTTTCTCCCCTTTTTCCTTCATTCCTTCAAAATCAGAGTAGCATGGGGCAATGCTTTTCTTTTGTAGAATTGCACACAGGGAACACACAGTATGCTTTCACTGCAGTTTGAAGAGAAACGCTTTGGTTGTGCTCATAGAGACAGTGCTGTATAAATTCCATGTATAAGTCAGTAGTAGTAGTAGTAGTAGTAGTTGTAGTGATAGTAGTAGTAGTTGTTGTTGTCGTTGTAGTAGTAGTAGTAGTAGTAGTTCTTGTTGTAGTGTAGTGGTAGTGGTGTAGTAGTAGTAGAAGTTTTAGTAGTAGTAGTAGTAGTAGTTGTTGTTGTTGTTGTAGTGGTAGTGGTGGTAGTAGTAGTAGTAGTAGAAGTTGTAGTAGTAGTAGTAGTAGTAGTAGTAGTAGTAGCGCTATTAAAAGACACAGTTTAGATGGACAGTAGTGTTAGTGTTCTACTTTTTTTCTGGAATACTAGGCACTAAACACAACTGCATGACATTAGTTAGAAGTCAATTAGCAACTGATAAGACAATGTTGGTTTTAAGAGCATTGTACATTTTGATTTCGAACAAAACTGTAACAAGCTAACATTGTTTTCAGATCATTATTCCTGCTTCAGTCGTGTATCGTGCTTCAAAAGGCCTGACATCTTAATTAAGCAACACACTAGTTACAACACTGCTCACTCCCCCTTCACTGTATCTTGAAAGTAAATCCAGTTGTCCATGCTGTATGCTATCCAAAAGCTATCATACTATGACTGATCTAACTACCAGGTAGACAAGGTTCCATACAAGGTTTTCAAGAAACGTTTAATCATATGTTCTGTTTATTTCCTTTATTCTTTTATTTCGAGGATAATGGAAGAAGCACTCATGTGCGTTTTTTCATCCAGTCCCAAATATGCATTTTTGTACATTTTGTCATACGTTCCCATCGGCACACAATGGCCTATTCTTCCGAAAAGCGGAACAGGTTTTAACGTGTGCGCAAACAGTTCTGCGTGCGTTCGCACACGGGACCTCGGTTTATAGTCTCGTCGAAGGATTTTTTTTTAGGGGGGAGGGGTGGAGTGGAGTGGAGTCGATACTGATGCTAGCTCCAGAGGAAAAATCCTCTCGACATGATGACAATCATGACAAAAATGTGCACATTAAAACGGATGCATTTTTCAGAGAATGTAAACTTAAGAGAAAAAACAATTTCCGCCAGTGTCCAGACTTTGCATACCTGAGGTAGGCAAGCCCTCCTTTCCCAACTGCCATAGTGGCATGCAACTAGACAGTCTTAATATAGTGGAGCCCATCCCTCTCCTGACTGGCTTTTTCGGTCGGGGTTGGCTCCCCCACATGGAACAGGTAGTACTGGTTTACATGGTTACCAGTAGCAGGAGAAACACCCTGACCTGACACATACATACATACATATATACATACATACATATACATACATACATACATACATACACACACTTACATACATACATACATACTTTACATAATACATACATACATACATACTTAAACACATACATACATACATACATATATATATAATATATATATATATATATACATACATACATACACGCATATATACATACAAAACATACACACATACATACATACATACTTACATACACACATACATACATACATACACACATACATACACACATACATACATGCATACATACATACATACATACATACATACATACATACATACATACATACATACATACATACATACATACATACATACATACATACATACATACATGCATACATACATACATACATACATACATCATACATACATACACACATCCATCATACATACATACATACATTTCTTTCTTCTTCGTCCATCGGGATCGATGATGACCATCTATTCATCCTGGGATTGCGAGGGTCCATTTCTGTGGGTGCGAAGATGACTTATTTGGCCAATCCGTGCTTGAAAAGTTCTTGAGCGGTATGGACAGGGTATAGCGGCTGCTTTTGGAGACTTGGAGGCTCTATCTTTCCTGTCTTGCCTGCGTTGCTCAGCTGTCGCAATTCTGTTTGCTTCGTGGGCCTTGGCGCCACTGCGTACAGCTGCTCGCCACTGTGGCCTCTCCATTGCTGCCTGCTCCCATGAGTTTATCTCAATGTTGAAGGCTTTCAGTGAGACTTTCAAAGTGTCCTTGAAGCGTTTCTTCTGGCCTCCCTGGGAGCGCTTTCCATGCTGAAGTTCGCCAAACAGAAGTTTCTTGGGGAGCCGATGGTCTGTCATGCGAACTACATGGCCTGCCCAGCGAAGCTGGGTCTGCATCAGGATGGTGTGGATGCTGGGAAGGTTTGCTCTAGTGAGCACCCCAGTGTCTGGGATCTTGTCCTGCCATTTGATGCCAAACAGTTTTCTCAAACAGGTGGTGTGGAAGAGGTTCAGCTTTTTAGCATGGCGTTGGCAGGCTGTCCATGACTCTGAGCCATAGAGCAGGGTGGTGAGCACGACCGCTTTGTAGACCTTGATCTGGGTTTCTGTTGAGATGCCTCTCCTGTCCCACACATTCTTTCGGAGTCTGCCAAAGGCAGCGCTTGCTTTGGCGAGTCTGGTGTTGACCTCATCATCAATGGCTACTGTGCGGGAGAGGGTACTGCCAAGATAAGTAAATTTGTCCACTGCTTTGAGTCTATATCCATTTACGGAGATGTTTGGTTCAACGTAGGGCTTCCCTGGGGCTGGTTGGTGCATTACCTCAGTCTTCTTGGTACTGATTGCCAACCCAAAGTTGTCGCAAGCATCAGAGAACTTGTCAACACTGTCTTGCATGTCGGCTTCAAAAGCAGCATTGAGGGCGCAATCATCAGCAAACAGGAAGTCGTTGATGAGATCTGTTGAGACCTTGGGTTTTGCTTGAAGCCTCCTGAGATTGAAGAGTGATCCATCATACCTGTACCTGATGCTGACACCAACATCCGAATCTCTGAACGCATCTGACAGAATTGCCGAAAACATAAGGCTGAACAGGGTGGGAGCAAGAACACAGCCCTGCTTCACTCCGTTGGTGACTGGGAAGGGTTCAGATGCCTCTCCGTTGTCTTGTACTCTG
>CM054160.1:47492105-47499605 GCA_028751875.1 Rapana venosa
ATACGTTACTCACGAATCTTATAGAACAATGGCATGACAATATTAATAACGATATGTTGACAGGAACCATATTTGTCGATTTTGCTAAGGCTTTTGACACAATTGATCATGCTCTTTTAGTAAGAAAATTGCACATGTATGGTTTACATCCAGAATCGGTTGAACTTATATCCTCTTTCCTTAGGAATAGAAGACAAGCAGTATACCAGGACCGAACAGTATCCACCCTTATGCCGATTCATTATGGAGTTCCACAGGGATCAGTCCTAGGTCCCATTCTTTTCTCAGTGTATGTAAATGATTTGCCTCTTAGTGTATCAAATAAATGTGAATTATTTGCTGATGACACTACAATTCATAATAAAGCTAAAGATGCCAGCGTTGTATGCATTGAATTACAAAAAGATATTAATAAACTTATTAAATGGTCTGAAATTAACCACATGGCTCTCCACCCTGAAAAGTCGAAATTCATGCTAGTTACAACAAGGCAAAAAAGACAAAATAAAAATTTCAGCTACCAGATATTAAAGTCATAACAAAATTTTAGAAGAAGTGGATTCACATAAATTGCTTGGTCTTAATATTGATAATCATCTATCTTGGTCAAGTCATGCATCAATTTTGTCTAAGAAGCTAGCCCAAAAATTTTTTCAGCTGAACCGAATTAAGCATTTGCTTGATCAGCATACTCGGAAGTTATTTTTTCATGCATATATACAACCTGATATAGATTATGCTTCCACATGTTGGGATTTAGCTAGTAAAAATTGCCTTAAGCGACTGGAGAGTTTGTATAGACGTTCATTAAAAAGTGTACTCTTTAAGTCATCATCTTTGCAAAATATAGATTACAAAGAACTCAACATTTTTCCTTTCTTATTACGATGTCGTTTTAATAAAGGTGTTTTTATGTACAAAATTATGAAGAATCTTGCTCCGAAGTATCTTTCTGAAAGGTTTCTGGTGAGAAAAATTCGGGGTAAAAGTACTATTTGTATCCCCCGTCCAAGAACTGATCTCTACAAGTCATCGCTCGCCTATTCAGGTAGTAAAGAATGGAATGAACTTCCGGATAATTTAAAACAGAAATGTAGTCTGTCTTCATTCAAAAGAGCTTATCATAAATATTTATTTGAAATGTTCTGAATATAATGTGCACTTTGCCTTTTGTATATACCATGATTATGTAATGTCGTATTTACTTATACACCTATTTTGTTCAGAGCTGGTTGTCTTCTCGACTGACTGGCTTGACAGGGATTTGAGTGGATGTGTGGGGGTGGGCGTGGGGGGGGGGGGGAGGTGTGTGTGTGTGTGTGTGTGTGTGTGTGTGTTAACGTATCGATTGTCTTGACTTCAGTGTGTTTTTGTTCTTTATGTCATTGAAATGGTTAAGGTTTGCATTATTTATCAATGTAGAATTATTTATTTTCTTATCTATAAGGTCCTGAATTAATTGTTAATTTATTTGTGCATTCATGTTAATGTATGTATCTTGAGTGTACGTTCGCGCGCGCGCGCGCGCGCGCGTGTGTGTGTGTGTGTCTGTGTGTGTCTGTGTGTGTGCCTGCGCGCACGAGTGTATGTGCATAGACATTCTTATTGTCTTGAACTGGTATAGGGTTTTTTTGTTGCTCTTTCTGTAATGAAATGGTGTATGGGGTGCATTAAAAAAAAATTTCTGTTAAGAATGAATTGGATTTGAAATTAGAATGTCGACTTGGATGATTTATTTATTCATATGGGCATTCATATGACTATGTATGCATGTGTGTGTGCGTGTGCGCGCGTGCGTGCGTGCGTGTCTGAGAATGGGTTTTTTTGATTATCTTGAGCTATGTTTGTTTGCTCTTTATGGCATTGACATGGTGTATGTTGCGATTGCGTTTTGTTCTGTTAAAGTAGAAAAAATTGGATTTGTTAGTAGTGTCATTTTTTTATCATATATATTAATTGGAATGGTTATCGATTTGATTCATGTGCATGTGTGAGTTGTTTGTGCCTATATGTGTGTGGGCGTGCGTGCGTGTGTGTATGTATGTGTTTGGTGTGTGTGTGTGTGTGTGTGGGTGTGTGTGTGTGTGTTGTGTTTGTAAACTGATGACTGTGGAAAGAGAGTTGTTACATCATTTACTTTCAATGCAATAACTGATGTACAGATAAGTCGTTTCTAATTTTGTCCCACACTTTAAAAAAATAATGGGGCTGATTGCTTCGTTTGGTCGTTGAAATACATGGGTGTGCGAGTGTGGATGGTGGTAGTGTGAATGTATCTTTATGTGTGAGGGAAATTTTGATGTGTGTAGACATGAAATTAGTCAATTTGTATTGACTGGCTGGTTTAGTACAAAATTGAATATTAATGTGAGTAGTTGATTGCAAGTATAACTAAGTGATTGAATTTTTGTCAGCTTCATTGTGTATAATTATGCTATGCATTTCTTCATGTTTGTTTGCCTTTTGTTTTGTCTTTGGTTTTTATGTTGTTGTTGTTTTTTTGGGTGGGTTTTTTTTTTGAGGACCTGGTGTAAAGAAGCCCTGGCTTATCCAATTATCCTCATTAAAACATTCGAGTTCGAGTTCGAGTTCGAGTTCGAGTTCTCTCTCTCTCTCTCTCTCTCTCTCTCTCTCTCTCTCTCTCCTCTCTCTCTCTCTCTCTCTCTCTCTCTATCTCCGTTGTTGTTGTTGCTGCTGCTGCAGCACTTGCTTTTAGTGCTGGATTGTCTTTGTCCCAGCTTATACTGTGTAGGGGTGAGGTTGGAACAGATATGATTTTGCGTCATCTTGATATGAAAGAGATATCGATACTGTTGTAAATGTTGCTTGTAGATGGTAAAAGGTAAAGGGTGTCTCATGACCTATGTGGTCGTAGGGGAGCGAGGCATCCGAGACCTCAGCTTCTCTAGGGGCCAGCATTTTGAGGGCGGCGCCCTTCTCCTCTCCCTCGCTGCTTTACCTTCCCTGACCCTAAAGAGGCAGGTACCCATTTACAGCTGGGTAAATTGGCGGACTGTACTGAAGCCAAGGCGCGCAAACGGTCACCCATCCAAGTGGTAACCACGCTCGATGCCGCTTAACCTTGGCTGGGGGAAAACGAGTATAATTATTTCCAACCACAAAAACATGCTATTAATCAAAAGTTACCAGAAGGAAGGTGGCAGGACGGTTAAGACGTTCACCTGCCTAACACGTTAACTGTCAGGCTCTGGGTTCGATTCCCAGCCTTACCCTTTCTTCCCAGTTTGACAAGAAAATCGAAGTGAAAGTCAAAGTACTTCGGATGAGAGTATAAACCGATGCCTCGTGTGCAAAATCCTGTAATGAAGAAAACTGGAATATGTGTGTCCTAACGGAATAAAATGCCATGTTTTAAACGTTGACACTTTTTACCTATCAACTATCACATATTCAACAAGGTAAAGGTAAAGGAGTCCCATAACCTATAAGGTCGTAGGGCAGCGAGGCGTCAGAGACCTCACTTCTCTAGGGCCAGCATATTGAGGGCGGCGCCCATCTCCTCTCCCTCGCTGCTTTACCTTCCCTGACCCTAAAGAGGGCAGGTACCCATTTACAGCTGGGTGAACTGGGGGAACTGTACTGAAGCCAAGGCACGCAAACGGTCACCCATCCAACTGGTGACCACGCTCGACGCTGCTTAACTTGGCTGGGGGAAAGCGAGTGCTCCGACCACTGAGCTATCCCGTCCCCATTCAACAAGGTAACTTTGTGTTAACAACATTAAGCGAGACGTTCTCCTAAAACATCTACTGCCTGCATCTACACCTTCTCCATCCATTGACACTGTGCAGTTTTTCAGTTGAGAGAGTGGACCGATGGTCTAGAGGTAACGCACCTGCCTAAGCAACGAAAGTTCGTGTTGGAAGTGCGCTGTCGTTTAATCCCCGTTTGGGCGCGAAATTCTTCCTATCATCCATTAGACCCTGAGTAGTGGTCTGGGTGTTAGTCTTTTGGATGAGACAGTAAACTTAGATCCAGTGTGTTACACATGGTTTTTAGCGCACGTAAAAGAACCCACATGCTCATGAGAGGGACCGAGGACAGGGAAGAATGGAGAGCCATGATCGTCGATGTCTGCAGGACCAGACCGGACACTTGAAGAAGAAGATGAAGAAAAGAACCCATAGCAACAAGAAAGTTTTCCATGGCAAAATTTCTTCAGAAGAAAGCCACTCAAATAGGAAAACAAGTACTGTTGCAGACAGGGAAAAAAAACCTGATAATGGGTGGCGCCGCTCTTGTGGCGACGCGCTCTTCCCGGGGAGAGCAGCCCGACTTTCACGCAGAGAAATCTGCTGCGACTTACAGTGGTCTGAAATACAGAAAGTGAGACTAACAGAATGGCAGAGACTGGAGACCACAGCTGTTGAGTGTAGGCTGGCCACAGGGAGCTGCCTGGTGTGTGGTGTGGTGTGGTGTGGTGTGGTGTGGCGTGGTGTGGCGTGGAGTGGTGTGGGTGTGGTGTGGTGTGGTGTGGTGTGTGTGGGTGGTGTGGTGTGTGTGGGTGTGGTGTGGTGTGGTGTGGTGTGGTGTTGGTGGTGTGGTGTTGGTGTGGTGTGGGTGGTGTGGGTGATGTGGATGTGGTGTGGTGTGTTGTTAGTGAAGTGGTGTGGTGTGTGTGAATGTGCAGGTGGGAATAGTGTGGTGTAGTGTTGTGGGGTGCTGTGTGTGTTGTGTGTGTGTGGGTGGTGTGGTATGGAGTGGTGTGGTGCGGTGTGCAGAGGGATGAAGGAAAGGACTTGCTAGTGTCTTTCCCAGTGTGCTGAAATAAAGAAAGTGAGCTAAAGAATGTGAGACTGTGGAGACTCCAGCTGCTGAGTGTAGGCTAGCCAAGGAGCTGCCTGGTGTGGTGGTGTGGGTGTGGTGTGGGTGTGGTGTGGTGTTGGTGTGGTGTGGTGGTGGTGTGGTGTGGTGTGTGTAGTGTGTGTTGTGTGGTGTTGTGTGGTGTGGTGTGGGTGTGGTGGTGGTGTGGTGTGGGTGTGGTGTGGTGTGGTGTGGGTATGTGGTGTGTGTGTGGTGTGGTGTGGGTTGGTTGGTTGTGGTTTGTGTGGTGTGGTGTGGGTGGTGTGGTGTGGTGTGGGTGTGGTGTGGTGTGGTGTGGTGTGGTGTGGTGTGGTGTGGTGTTGGTGTGTGTGGTGTGGTTGTGTGGTGTGGTGTGGTGTGATGTGGTGGGTGTGTGTGTGTGAGTGATTGGTGTGGGTGGTTGGTGTGGTGTGGTGTGTGTGGTGTGGTGTGGGTGAGGTGTGGTGTGGTGTGGTGTGGTTGGTTTGTGGGATTGGGGTGGTGTAGTGAGTGTGGTTGGTGTGGTGTGGGTGTGGTGTGGTGTGTGGGTGAGTTGTGGTGTGGTGTGTGTTGTGGGTGTGTGGTGTGTGTGGTGGGTGTGGTAGTGGCGTGGTGTGGAGTGGTTTGGTTTGGTGTGGAGTGGTGTGGTGTAGTGTGGATGTGGTGTAGTGTGGTGTGGATTGCGTGGTATGGAGTGGTGTAGTTTGGTGTGGAGTGGTGTGGAGTGGCGTGGTGTGGAGTGGTGTGGTTTTGTGTGTAGTGGTGTGGAGTGGTGTGGAGTGGCATGGTGTGGAGTGGTGTGGAGTGGTCTGGTGTGGAGTGGCGTGGTGTGGAGTTGTGTGGAGTGGTGTGGAGTGGTGTGGTGTGGTGTGGTGTGGGTGTGGCAGAGGGATGAAGGAAAGGACTTGGCTAGCTGTCTTCTTCCTAGTGTTTGCTGTGATGCAGTTGGAGTGGTGGTGAGGCATTGATTGTGTGGGCACTCACACCACCACACCACACCACACCACACCACGCCACACCACACCACACCACCCCACACCACACCAAACCACACCACACCACACCACCCCACACCACACCAAACCACACCACACCACACCACACCACCACCACGCCACACCACACCACACCACACCACACCACACCACACCACACACACCACACCACGCCACCACACCACACCACACCACACCACACCACGCCACACTTCAGGGTCAATACCCATGTCGTCTTCTGTCTCATTCTCTGTGTCTAGATTACTCACTGTCGATGTCACTCTGTGTCTCTGTCTAAAGTCTGTCTGCTCCTGTCTCTGTCTGTCTGTGTATTCGTCTCCTCTGTTTGTCTGTCTCTTTTGTTTGTGTATGTTGTATGTAGCATTCAAAACAGTTTTGGTGTTCAAAGTAGTTTTTTTTCCAAAAGAGCTTTATATTCATTGTTCAATTCTCGGTGTCTAGTTTACTTACTGTCCCTACCCCTCTGCGTTTATGTCTAAATTTCTCTGCCTGTCTGTCTGTCTCTGCCTGCCTGTTTGTCTGTCTGCCTCTCTCTCTCTCTCTCTCTCTCTCTCTCTCTCTCTCTCTCTCTCACTCTCTCTCTCTCTCTCTCTCTCTCTCTCTCTACTTACTCTCTCTGTCTCTCTGCCTCTGTCTTCATTTGTGTCTGTCTCTTGCGTTTCTGATTCAGCCCCAAACAGGAAGCAGTGCTTTTCTTTATCAATCATTGCCTCTTTACCTGTTCCTTTGGTTGATCGAATCTTTGCTTGTTTGTACGTAGCGATTACATGAGCTGCAGTTTTCTGACAGTAAAGTATCTTCACAAAATGCTGGCATTCATCGTCAAAAACTTAATTTTATAGATGAAATTGTTTTTCGTTGTATATATCTATAACTGGTATACACACAGACGTCAAGTATAACCAAACATTTGCTTAATCTTCTATCAAATGTGTACAAGGCAGGTTGGGCTAGACCCAGAGAGGCAAGCAAGCACCCAGTAAACATGGCACACCACTTCTTTTCCCATCTGTGCTCATTTTTCCTTCAACTCCTGTGGCCGCCATTTTGAATCAGGATAGTAACTCTTTTGGCAAGATTTCACACAACCTAATTGCCTCCCGTTGCAGTTTGAAAGCCAAGTATACTGTTTCAGCAATTTTTATTTGAGCTCTCTCTCTCTCTCTCACTCTCTCTCTCTGCACTTAAAAAAATCTTACCCCATCCCCGAAAAAAGGAGAAAAAAAGTAGAGAATGTATGTGTGAAGTGGGAGGGGGGGGGGGGGGAGTGACGGGATGAGGGGGGATAGGTACTTTTTCCTGGGAGAAGAGGAAGTAAACACGAACTGTGCTTTTCAGCGACCTTTCTGGAAAATAAAAACCTTGGATGAGTGCAAACAAGAATTTAAAGTAAATGTGTGTGTGTGTGTGTGCGTGTGTGTGTGTGTGTGTGTGTGTGTGTGTGTGTGTGCGTAGGGTGTGTACGTGTGTGTATGTGTGTGTGTGTGTGTGTGTGTGTGTGTGTGTGTGTGTGTGTGTGTGTGTGTGTTTTCAGCAGTCACACTTACTTTCAATGATCTGACTATGAAAGCATCTTTAAAGAAACCTCCTACATAGCTTTTGTCACAAGCTCAATGCTGTAAATATGAACATTCATTCTTTAATATCCCCATCGAAAGAGTACACACTGGTTAGCACAAAT
>CM054160.1:47502105-47504605 GCA_028751875.1 Rapana venosa
AATTCTCCGGATCTTTTGGCCAGAGAAGATCTCCAATGAAGACCTACTACGGAGATGCAGGCAAGAAGACATGGGAACCATCATCACCAGACGACGGTGGAAGTGAATTGGGCACATCCTCCGAAGAGACCCACAGTCAATCACAAGAACAGCATTGCACTGGACCCCAGAAGGAAGGAGAAAGAAAGGAAGACCAAAAGCAACGTGGAGGAGAACTGTAGAAAGTGAGATGAAGGCCATGCGGCACTCTTGGGGATCCGTGACTAGGTTGGCCCAGGATAGGCAGGAGTGGAAGCGCTTTGTTGCTGCCCTACACACCGCTAGGTGTAATGGCTAATGATGATGATGACCTATGGACTAGAGGATAAACAGAAAGTCAAACTTTAGTGGGCACGGAACCTGCCACCTCTCCCTATCTTGACTGGCAAGTTATTACCAGGGCACTAATCTCCCCCCCCATTTCTGCCGATAGCGCACTTTTCCCTAGCTGACAAACAAATCACTTACAAGTCCTAATCTGGTGCATCGCTTGCGGTTTGGACAGAAAACGCATATACAGTCAGGTCTGAAAGAGTTGCCAGACAAACACCACTTAATTCCCAAGGTTAGAAGAAAGCGTTCAGTGCAGGCAGTTAGGAGAGGACCTGATGGTCCTGGATCATGAAGTGCCAACGCTCAACAGAGGGAGCAGCAGAGCGGACCGGTGTGGACACCCTAATGGGGGCTGATCCCTGTGGAGACCAGGATGGCGGCTAGTGATGCATTATGGGATGACAGTCATCTGCCATCTGCCTCAACTTTCGGCGTGTGTGGACTTCTTAAGCCACCTCCCCCCCCCCCCCCACACACACACACTCTCTCTCTCTCTCTCTCTCTCTCTCTCTCCTTTCTCTCTCTCTCTTTCTCGTTCTCTCTCTCTCTCTCTCTCTCTCTCTCTCTCTATCTTCGCTCCTCTCTCTCTTTCTCTCTCTCTCTCTTTATTTCTCTCTCCTCTCTTTCTCGTTCTCTCTCTCTCTCTCTTCTCTCTCCTCTCTCTCTCTCTCTCTCTCATCTCTCCTCTCCTCTCCTCTCTCTCTCTCTCTCTCTCTCTCTCTCCCCTTTGCATTCTCTTCTTCTTTATCTTTCTTCGCAATTCTTTTTTCTTTGCAATTCTATCTCATACTTTGCAATTCTTCTTTTTCGCAGTTCTTCTTTGCATTCTTCTTCTTTTTTTCGCGTTTTTTTTTTCCTTCTCCTTTGCATTTTTTTCTTTTTCGCAATTCATTTCATCTTCTTCGCAATTTTCTTCTTCTTTTGCATTCTTCTTCTTTTCAGTATTTTGTTATTTTTCGTCTTCTTCTTTCTCCTCCTCCTCCTCCTCTTCTTCCTCTTCATCCTCTTAAACGCTTCAATGCATACCTTTCCCATAACATTCTTAGTCTTGAAATAAGAATAGACATGTGAGAAACATGAAGAAAAACATCTAACAGCGGTCGATAGCATTGTCCGTCCACACTGCCGCCTCTAAAAGCTTTCTCATCAAGACAAACGACTGCTTAATGCGACTTTCTGCAGAACAGAAAAAAGGGGGGAAATCTGGGTGACAAATAACTGTGCTTGTGTCAGATATTCCAGTAGTAATAGCACTACCCCTACACTTCCATAATTATGATTTGTTTTACTGACTGATGAGCTAGATTGGTGTGTGTGTGTGTGTGTGTGTGTGTGTGTGTGTGTGTGTGTGTGTGTGCGCGCGCTCGCAAGCGCAAATTTGTGTGGGTGGGTAGGTGGGTGTGGGTGTGTGTATATGTTGATCCAGTAACATACTACTCTTATTATCGAATTAATGAATAATCCCGCACATAACCAGGCTTACCAATACAATACTGATAAAAATATTGGTAAATATTTTACTTTGGACAGGTTGAAAACATTCCTTGACTGTCTACAGTTATGTATACCTGCAATAAAAGCTTGAGAGAAATTTCGTAAAAGTTTGACCATGTCACACTCTAAGTTATTATACCAAGCAAGCATTCTGGGGAAATGTGTATTGTCTCCACTTAGAGCAACATCGGCAGGAGATTAAATTATTCCTTAAAGCGCCAGATGGGGCGCAGTTGTCTACCATCTAATCACCGCCCTTTATTAAACTCAGTATCTTTTTAAGGGGATGGTATGGCTCAGTGGTCAGAGCGCTCGCTTTCCCAAAGCTAATGTTAAGCAGTGTTGAGCATGGTTGCCACTTGGATGGGTTACAGCTTATTCACCTTGACTTCAGTACAGTCCCCAAGTCCACCAAGCTGTTAATGGGTACCTGCCCTTTTTAGGGTCAGGGAAGGTAGAGCAGCGAGGAAGAGGAGATGGGCGCCGCCCTCAATATGCTGGCCCTTGGAGAAGCCGAGGTCTCTGACACCTCGTTTCCAAATGACCGTTTAGATTTAGGGAAAAGCTGGTTTTGTTTTAACTGCAGTCATAAAGGAAACACTAGGTTTCATTTCTATGGAGAACACACGGTATC
>CM054160.1:47512105-47519605 GCA_028751875.1 Rapana venosa
ACCTTCCTCAAGAACATTATCACATAGGCAGCCACACTCCGACAGCAGGTGATTATTTGTTCTCATTTAACAAAAGATCTCAACTGATGATGTTAAGATGTTGGGATGGGCTGAAGACAATCTCGGCAAAACAGGGCTAAACCATAACAACAATGTAACAATTGTAGGTCTTTGGCACTTCACATTTTTGTTCTTGTTGTTGAGGGGAACGAGATTCCATTGATCAGCAAAATATCTAATTGTATAATTTGCTGTCGTTGATGTCGTTGTCGTCGTCGTCGTTGTTATTGATGTTGCTGTTGCTGTTTGGCGTTTCACAGCAAAACTTCCTGGGGGTCGATATGTGCGCTAACTCAGCTTACATCAATTAGAGGCCCAGCTTTTGGCCAGACCAAACTCTGTCACAGTGCTCGGTGATGACAACAGGGAGTGTGTGGGGAATGCTGGAAGGGGGGTGGGGTGGGGGGTATAGATCTGTTTGTTGGTAAGTGGGATGGTGAGGAAAGGGAGGAGCGAAGAAGGAGGGGGGGGGGGGAAAAGGAGGGAGAGGTGGGGGAGTGAGGAAGGGGCAGACAATGGGGTGTGGTGTGTGGGGTGGAGATGTCTGAGAAGTGTCCTTCATTATCTCCCCTTGCTGTATGCATCAGCACTCTTCTCCTGATCTGTCTGTCTGTCTGTCTGTCTGTGTCTGTCTGTCTGTCTGTCTGTCTGTCTCCTTGTGTTTTTCTGCATCTGTGTTTGTAAAACAGACTGTTTGAATTGTCTGCGTTTCCGTTGTGATTTTGTGCTTCGTGTTTCTGTGACCAGATGTGTGTTCTCTCTGATTTTAAAAACAAAATCTGACGAACAAAGCTAGCAAGCAAACAAAGAAAGAAAAGGAAAAACACGAAAGCAGACATGAGCAAGCAAAGACAAAACCCGCACCAAACTAAAGGAACAACAGAGAGATTAATCCTGGTGGAATTTATTAATAGGAAAAAAGAAAGAAGCAGAGCAGTGAAGACATTAGGAAGAAATACTGACTTATAGAAGATTACCAGCCCGTAGACACAGACACACTCACGTAGCTGCACACGCGTGCGCGCTCGCTTCAACACACACATGCACACACCCGCACACGCACGCACGCACGCGCGCTCACACACACATGCACACACACACATACACACAGAGAAAGAGAAAGATATTTATTTATTTATTTATTCTCTTATATCGAGGATAATGGAATAAGCACTCATGTGCTTTTTTACATCCAGTCCCCGTGTGCATGCAGTTTTGTCAATTTTTTCATCTATTTCCACTGGCACACAATGGCCTACTCTTCCGATAGTGAGGGTAATATATATATATTATATATATAATATATAATATATAATATATATAATATATATATATATATATATATATATATATATAGAGAGAGAGAGAGAGAGAGAGAGAAGAGAGAGAGAGAGAGAGATAGAGAGAGAGAGAGAGAGAGAGAGAGAGAGAGAAGAGAGAGAAGAGAGAGAGAGAGAGAGAGAGAAAGAGAGAGAGAGAGGAGGGAGGGAGGGAGGAGGAGGAATGTAACTAGCCAGCCAGACGAACAGACAAACCAATAAACAAACAAACAGTCAGACAGTTAGAAAAGTGCATAACGTGCGTGTGTGCGCCCACCATTTTGCCCCTTTCTCCATCCGAAACCTGCAGTGTTGCCTTTTCGCTCATGAAGGACTTCACACTTCTTTTTGAAACCTTTTTCCCCTGTATGTTCCTCATGTCTCAGTGTATAGAAAGCTGCCATGGCCCTCCTGACAGAAACAGATGGCATGCACACACACACACACACACACACAGCTGAAAAGAGATGATGGAGGGTGTGAAGGGCGGCAACACTGCTGAGCCATGCACATTTCGTGTCCATTCATGTGTCCACATGCACGCGCCCTAGAATGCACACACCTGCTCACGCACAGGCACATGCAGGCAGACACGCAAGGACGAACGCATGACCACACGCAACGATGCTTGCCCGGGTTTAAAAACTACAAGAAGAGTAACAACAAAAGCTACAGCAACAACCACATCAGCAACATAAGTAACCAGAAGAAGAAGAACAACAACGACAGCAACAGCTAGGACTCTTCCTGCCACTGCTATTCCTTCCTTCCTTCCTTCTTTCCCTCCTTCCTTCCTTACTTACTTACTTACCTACTTTGTAGACTTGATGCTTTTATTTACTTATTTATTTAATATGCTATTTATTTCATCCTTTTATATCGAGGATAATGGACTAAGCACTTATGTGCTTTTTTTTACATCCAGTCCCCGTGTGTTTGCGGTTTTGTAAACTCTGTCATCTGTTCCCACCGGCACACAATAGCCTTCTCTTACGAAAAGTGGAACAGGATTTCACGTGTGCGCAAGATGTTCTGCGTGCTTGTGTTTGCATGTGTGTGTGCGTTTCATCTATCTCACCTGTCGGCATCACCCAGTTTGGTGTTAGCCGCCACACCCAATGACACCGACATGCTCCTCCTTCCTTCCTTCCTTCCTTCTCCATGTGCTCCTCGGTCTTGGCTGTACTGCCCTGTACTGCTGACGTCATGGATTTTCAGGCCACAGGATTGGCTGAAGTTGCGAGTGAGAGAAGCTCGCGTGCGTAGGAGGATACAGTCTCTTTAAAACACACACACAAAACCGCCCACCAAGTTTGTAACCACATAAACCTGCAAACACTTAGTTAAAACCGATTTGTTTCTCCAGTTCAAAAAGCAAACACACTTGATGGAGTCTCCCGTCGGATCGACGGATGAGTAGGCAGGCAGGTTTATTTCCATGTCAAAAAGCAAACACACAGTACATGACCATAAGCTTCCTGAGAGTGGGTGGGGACTTAAGAATCGTTCGCAAACAGCAAGAGGACACCAGTATTGTTTGGTGAGCCAACATAGTCGCCCGCAAAAGGTTAATCAGTTGCTAATGGACAACCTGGCTGCTTTTATTTGTTTATTATTTATTTATTTATTCTTTTATATCGAGGATAATGCAATAAGCACTTATGTGTGTTTTTTACATCCAATCCCCATGTGTATGCGGTTTTTGTACATTTTGTCATTCGTTCCCACCGGCACACAATGGCCTACTCCTACGAAAAGCGGAACGGGATTTAACGTGCGCGCAAGATGTTCTGCGTGCGTTCGCTCACGGGGCCTCGGTTTATTGTCTCATCTGAAAGACTTATGGGGAGAGTGGAGTCTGCACTGATGTTAATTACGGGGATTTGTGAAGGTGAATAACCATCTACGCAAACAAGAAGGGAATCGTGGTATTGTGTCGGGGAGGGGGATGGGGGAGGACAGGGGGGGGGGGGGGATGAGGGGGGGGACATGATGTTCGTTTGTTTTGCAGCGGAAACGTGACTAGAAAGACGTAAAAAAGGGAGAGCACGCACATTTCAGTTGGCGAGTTTGATCCCTTGTAAGAGGATCATTTGAACAAAAAAGATGGCGATGCTCACAGCTAATGCTGATGACTTGGCTGTTTGGGGTTTCTGTTGTCTCTGTCTCTGCTTCTGTCTGTCTGTATGTCTGTCTACCTGTCTGTCTGCCTGTCTGTGTCTCGTTCTCTGTCTCTGTGTGTCCCTCTGTCTGTCTGTCTGTCTGTCTCTCTCTCTCTCTCTCTCTCTCTCTCTCTCTCTCTCTCTCTCTTTCATGCACACAACACAACCTTATAAAGAAACAATT
Source organism: Rapana venosa (assembly GCA_028751875.1). Classification (NCBI taxonomy): domain Eukaryota; kingdom Metazoa; phylum Mollusca; class Gastropoda; order Neogastropoda; family Muricidae; genus Rapana; species Rapana venosa. The sequence goes on from CM054160.1 coordinate 47,515,831, forward strand.
CTAGATGAAGACGTGCATATAAAATTAACAGATCACAAACATACTCTATCTTTCTCTCTTTCAATATCTTATTGTTGAGTGTAACAATTATGTTTATCTTATTTACAATATGTAGATGTTCATTTTTATGACTTTATAAATTTGTCCTTTTTTCCTTTTCTATTGTTGTTGTTTTGGGGGTTGTTTTTTGTTTTGTTTTTTCTTGTTTTTTCTTCGTTTCTACTGTGTGATTGTATGAGTATTGGGTTATTATCAAGATGTATCCCTACGGGCGGGGACTGGGTGTAAAACAAGCACATGGGTGCTTATTCATTATCCTCTAAATAAAATAATTTGTCATTGTAATTATCTCTCTCTCACATACACGAGACTGGATGAAAAAAAAGCACATGAATGCTTATTCCATTATCCCCGAAATAAAAGAATAAAATGTTAAACATTTTAAAAGAATACATCTCCTCTCTCTCTCTCTCCTCTCTCTCTCTCTCCTCTCTCTCTCTCTCTCTCTCTCTCTCTCTCTCTCTCTCTCTCTCTCTCGCACTCCCTCCCTCCCTCCCTCTCTCTCTCTCTCTCTCCCTCTCTCTCTTTCTCTCTCTCTCTCAGGTCAAATAAAGTGAAGTAAAATCAAAATGTTATTGCTGGTAAACGAATAAAATTAAGTATTATTTATCTAGCTGTTCACATCGTGCCTAATGAAGACGTAGTTAACGAAAAATATGTCAGAAAACCCTTGAACAATGTGTGAGTGTGTGTTTGTGTGCATGTATGACTTGTGTGTGTGTGTGTTTATTCTTTTATATCGAGGATAATGGAATAAGCACTTATGTGCTTTTTTACATCCAGTCCCATGTGTGCGCGTGCGTGCATGTGTGAGTGCGTGTGTATATGTGTATGTGTGCGTGCATGTGAGTGTGTGTGAGTGTGGGTGTGTGTGCGTGTGTGAGTGCGTGCATGTGTATGTGTGCGTGCATGTGTGTGTGCGCGTGCGTGCGGGTGTGTGGGTGTGTGCGTGCATGTGTGCGTGAGTGAGTGTGTGCGCATGTGTGTGTGCGTGAGTGCCTGTGCATGAATGTGCGTGTGTGTGTGCGCATGTGTGTGTATGTGTGTGTGAGTTCTAGCCAATGAACGAAAATAAAATAAAACCCCTTACAAAATAAGGGCCGTATGTGATTTGGTTTACGAAGAAGAAGGCAAAGCTACATTGACACACGCACACCTCCCTGCCAGTCCCCCAGATTTCTGCAGGTAGAACGTCCAGCTGGTCAGCCCAGCAACAGCGCTCCACTTCAGACAGCACTGTCGTTCCAATCCCTTTCTCTGTTGGTGGAGAGTTGCCTCCCGTGACAGCAGCCATTTGCTTGCGTCATTTTAGCCAGGAACAACGTCTGGTGCAGTCGATGATTCCTTAACGCGCCTGTTAAACGTAGGATTATACTTTGTTGCCAAAGTCTAAAGACTAGCACCCAGACAACCCGTGGGCTGGAGAAGAGTGGCATTAGATGGAATCAAACCCCCTGTCAATCGGAATCTAGAGGGATGAGGTTTTTGACAGACCCCTCTGCACTAATCCCTGAAACATTTCCAGTTTTACATCTCGACATTGCAAAGCTTTATTTCCCACTTCGTTGCAGACAGCAGCTATTGTTGTCTGTCGTATGAGCGAAAATGCGTTGTGTTGCCGTTAAGCGCCTGACAAGTCAGGCCCAGCGCAACCGACTTCGGCATGAGAATGCTTTTAAGGACAAAGATATGGTCAGAGTAATGGTAGTTGTCAAAACATGTTGAGATGAGGTTTTTACCCAGAGAAAGCGTAATCCAGATTTGCCGAAAGTTTTGCTCTGACAACAATCGCTGTCGTGATTTGCGACTTCAGTATTCTCAGATACATGGATACGTGTTGGTGCCTTGGTTAGTGCAGAGGTCCAGGATGTGAGAGGCCGGAGGTTCCAATCTAGACCCTAAGAAGGAGGGGTTGCAGGATGGCTACAGACGTTCACCTGCCTAACAAGTAAACCGTTTGTTTTTTTTAAACTGTTTTTATTCTTTTATTTCTAGGATAATGGAATAAGCGCTCATGTGGTTTTTCCATCCAGTTCCCGTGTGTAGGCAGTTTTGTAAGTTGTGTCATCCATTCCCACCGGCAATCAATGGCCTACTCTTCCGAAAAACGGAACGGGTTTTAACGTGTGCGCAAGATGTTCTGCGTGCGTTCGCACACGGGACCTCGGTTTATAGTCTCATCCGAAGGACTTTTGGTAAGAGTGGAGTCTGCACTTATGTTAACTCCAGAGGAAAAATCCTCTTCAACAAGAAATGAACCCGGGTCAGCAGATCACGAGCACATCACTCTAACCACCAGGCTACCCCGTTCCCCCGAACCCTGAGGTTCTGAGTTCGATTCCCAGCCTCACTCTTTCTTCCAAGTGTGACCCACAACAAAACATCTAACTGAATGTCAACGTCCCTAGGATTAAACTGTAGACCGAGGTCCGGTGTGCGAATACACGCGGAACATCTTGCTCACACGTTAAAATCCTGTTCAGCCTTTTGGAAGAGTAGGCCATTGTGTGCCGGTAGGAACGGATGATTGTTTTAAAACCCAGCATGCACACAGGTGTCGTGTTTAGACCCCACCACGGCGGCTACCTGAACAGCGGGGTGATCAAAGCGGTCACATGATTAATTCATGCAAACATCTACTCTTGGACAACTTCGCAGCTGTATGTAGCCAATGAACAACAACAACAACAACAACAACAACAACGAACAACAACAACAACAAAAACAATCAAGACTAGAGGCAGCATGTGTATGTGCTATTTCTTAAGCTCTGAGTGATGGTCTGAATGTCACTCTTTCTGCACAATGATAAAAAGGTCGTACATATAGGTAAAAGGCAAGGTAAAGGAGTTCCATAACCTATAAGGCCGTAGGGGAGCGAGGTGTCAGAGACCTCACTTCTCTAGGGGCCAGCATATTGAGGGCGGCGCCCATCTCCTCTCCCTCGCTGCTTTACCTTCCCTGACCCTAAAGAGGGCAGGTACCCATTTACAGCTGGGTGAACTGGGGGAACTGTACTGAAGCCAAGGCACGCAAACGGTCACCCATCCAACTGGTAACCACGCTCGACGCTGCTTAACTTGGCTGGGGGAAAGCGAGTGCTCCGACCACTGAGCTATCCCGTCCCCCGCAAAGAACCTGCAGCAATAGGAAGAATGTTCTTGACGAAATTCAATGTGAAAAAAACCCACACGAACACAACACAACCTTATAAACAAACCAATCTAGATGAAGACGTGCATAAAAAAAATGAACAGATCACACACATACACAACAACCCGCACCGCACTATGTGGATGTACTTCTTATGAGAAGCAGCAGCTCGAAATAATCAGAAAATAATATCAACAGTAACAAAAACAAATGTCAATGCGCACATCATTAGTAATAATGAAGAACTGAAAAAGATAAAATGAAGCAATGCTGATTACAAACATGATCTTTATACACTTTCGTGGATAGCAACAGCTCTTTAAAGTGTGCTTTTGGTATTATATATATATATATATATATATATATATTATATATATATATATATATATATATATATATATATATATATATATATATATATTAGTCATTAAGTCTTAGGATGCTAAACAAATAATAACAAACAAAACAACAGAGAAAGGAATGAAAGAAAGTATGATAGAAAGAAAGACAGACAGAAAGAAAGAAAAATGGAAAGAAAGACAGAGAAAGAAATACAGTCAGA
>CM054160.1:47524605-47557105 GCA_028751875.1 Rapana venosa
CATCCTGTTATCGTACTTGCTGTTTTGTTGCGGTTTTTATTTTATTTCCTTGGCTAGAGCTCCGAAGCTCTCTAAAAGTGAGATATTGAGTATGCGACCGTTTTTACCTACCTCTAAGGTAAAAAAGGTAAGGTAAAGGAGTCCCATAACCTATAAGGTCGTAGGGTAGCGAGGCGTCAGAGACCTCACTTCTCTAGGGCCAGCATATTGAGGGCGGCGTCCATCTCCTCTCCCTCGCTGCTTTACCTTCCCTGACCCTAAAGAGGGCAGGTACCCATTTACAGCTGGGTGAACTGGGGGAACTGTACTGAAGCCAAGGCGCGCAAACGGTCACCCATCCAAGTGGTAACCACGCTCGACGCTGCTTAACTTGGCTGGGAGAAAGCGAGTGCTCTGACCACTGAGCTGTCCCGTCCCCTAAGGGAGCCGCATTTAAACTTCGGGATGGTGTGTAACCATACCATCTACGTGCATGCAGTTTAGCCAAAAAATCCTACCGCACGAGGGCCTCTTCCGAAAGACGGAATGGGTTTCTAACATGTACACAATTTCTGTGTGTGTTCGCACACGGGACCTCGGGTAATAGCTTCATCTGAAGGACTGGAGTGGAGTGAGTACTGGCGGTAACTCCAGGGGAAATATCCCCGAAACCAGGAGTCTTCATGGTGGTTGGATCCTGGTCCTTCTGATCAGGAAAGTAAAGCTGTAACCACTGGACTGCCCTACCCCTGTGTTACGCGTTTGACAGGAAATATATTGAAAGAAAAACAGAGAGGACTTCGGGTTCCTGAAAGATGTTAATGAAGTATCATCATGATGGGCAGGATTTCCGTGTTTCCCCTTCTGTGACTTCTACTCTTCTTCTGCTTCTGCATCTTATGTTTCTTCTGCTTGTTCTTGTTCTTGTTCTTGTTCTTGTTCTTGTTCTTGTTCTTCTTCTTCTTCTTCTTCTTCTTAACTCTTCTTCTGCTCCCGCTTCTTCTTCTTTTTTTTTCTAATTCTTCCTTCTTACCTTCCTTCCTTCCTTCCCTTTCTGTCTTTTTCTTTCTTTCTCTCTCTCTCTCTCTCTCTCTCTCTCTCTCTCTCTCTCTCTCTCTCTCTCTCTCTCTCTCTCTCTCTCTCTCTCTCTCTCTCTTTCGCTCCCTCTCTCTCCCTCTCTCTCCCTCTCTCTCGCTCCCTCTCTCCCCCTCTCTCTCCCTCTCTCTCCCTCTCTCTCCCTCTCTCTCGCTCCCTCTCTCCCCCTCTCTCTCCCTCTCTCTCCCCCTCTCCTCTCTCTCCCCATCTCCCCTTCCCTTTCTCTCTCTGCGCATACTTTTCCTTTCCTTAAGACAATGTCGTATATTTCTCACACATCTTATGGTTGTCTTTATCAGATACTTCGCTGTACGCGACTTCACCTCGAACTCCACGATGCTAAGCATGCATGACGTCACTGTGCTAGGCCCCTGTTGGTATTGAAGGGTAGGGAATGGAGGAGACAGAACACCTAGACAAAAAAATAACTCTGAAGAGCCTCATTTTCGTAAGATCTGGAATACAGATTCCATCTTTAGAGCCTGGCACTGATTTTTGACATTGTAGTTCAGCATGACCATAGAACAATGCATTGAATGATGTATAACAGACGAAAGCGAAGCTTTGGAGGCTACATTCACGAAGTAGTAACGAACAAAACGAACTTGTTTTCGATATACTTAGCTGTCGTTGCAATAGTTCTAACTTGAAGCTAACTTTCGAGAGCAGATGTGAACACTTGATCTCCAATTGTGACGAAAATTTTTAATGGGTAGAAGGTAATGAAATTCAGGGCAGGTGGTGCCTAACTCATAGGGCATAAATGACATGAGGAAGGGAGGGGGAGAGGTAGTGAAAGTGATGACGTACACTGGAGGTAATTGAACAGACACGGGAGTAAATACAGGTAAAGGTGTCCCATAACCTATGTGGTCGTAGGGGAGCGAGGCGTCAGAGACCTCACTTCTCTAGGGACCAGCATATTGAGGGCGGCGCCCATCTCCTCTCCCTCGCTGCTTTACCTTCCCTGACCCTAAAGAGGGCAGGTACCCATTTACAGCTGACGGGGAAATGGATGCCTGATAAAATGTGTAGGGGGTGTGTGTGTGTGTGTGTGTGTGTGTGTGTGTGTGTGCGCGTGTGTGCGCGCGCGCGCGTGCATGTGAACATGTGCGTGTATTATATCGGTACGTTTGTTCGTGGGAGAAGAGGGAATTACAGTTTTTGTAGAAGAGGTACTAAAGATAAACTGATAATTGGAAGGAAAGGGCAGGTTATGTGTGGCTAGGTTATGTGTGGCTAGGTCATGTGTGGCTAGGTTATGTGTGGCTAGGTTATGTGTGGCTAGGTCATGTGTGGCTAGGTTATGTGGCTAGGTTATGTGTGGGTAGGTTATGTGTGGGTAGGTTATGTGTGGCTAGGTCATGTGTGGCTAGGTTGTGTGGCTAGGTTATGTGTGGTTAGGTTGTGTAGCTAGGTTATGTGTGGCTAGGTTATGTGTGGCTAGGTTATGTGTGGCTAGGTTATGTGTGGGTAGGTTATGTGTGGCTAGGTCATGTGTGGCTAGGTTATGTGGCTAGGTTATGTGTGGCTAGGTTATGTGTGGGTAGGTTATGTGTGGGTAGGTCATGTGTGGCTAGGTTATGTGTGGCTAGGTTATGTGTGGGTAGGTCATGTGTGGGTAGGTCATGTGTGGGTAGATCATGTGTGGCTAGGTCATGTGTGGCTAGGTTATGTGTGGGTAGGTTGTGTGGCTAGGTTATGTGTGGGTAGGTTGTGTGGCTAGGTTATGTGTGGGTAGATCATGTGTGGCTAGGTTATGTGTGGCTAGGTCATGTGTGGGTAGATCATGTGTGGGTAGGTCATGTGTGGGTAGGTCATGTGTGGGTAGGTTGTGTGGCTAGGTCATGTGTGGCTAGGTTATGTGTGGCTAGGTTATGTGTGGGTAGATCATGTGTGGGTAGATCATGTGTGGGTAGGTCATGTGTGGGTAGGTCATGTGTGGGTAGGTCATGTGTGGGTAGGTCATGTGTGGCTAGGTCATGTGTGGCTAGGTCATGTGTGGGTAGGTCATGTGTGGGTAGGTTGTGTGGCTAGGTTATGTGTGGGTAGGTTGTGTGGCTAGGTCATGTGTGGCTAGGTCATGTGTGGCTAGGTCATGTGTGGCTAGGTCATGTGTGGGTAGGTTGTGTGGCTAGGTCATGTGTGGCTAGGTCATGTGTGGCTAGGTCATGTGTGGGTAGGTTGTGTGGCTAGGTTATGTGTGGGTAGGTTGTGTGGCTAGGTTATGTGTGGCTAGGTCATGTGTGGCTAGGTTGTATGGCTAGGCTATGTATGACTAGGTTATTGGAAATAGAATCAAAAGGCTGGCAAATGAGAGTGGCATTTTTGCATGAGGTTTAGTTGGGGATAATTCCTTAGTTTATTTACCGGGTTATTGTGTCAATTGGGAGAGAGGGGTAGGAGATATGTGGCTAGGGAAGTGGATATAGGACAAGGCTAGCTGATTAAAGAGCAGGTTTTTCTCACGTGGTTTTATTTGGGGATAATAACTATCTTTAACAATTTACCTAAGGTTCTTTTAGAAACAGACGTAATTTTTCTAAAATACAGTAGGCCAGAAATCGCTGATTTCAAAGCTGGAAAATTGTAATTAAAACAATGGGGAAATAAAACTACTTAATTTGGTTCTTTTGAAAACACCCATAGCCTATTTGAAAACAACCCTAGGCTGTCGGAAATCACTGAGCTGATTCCAGAACTGGAAAATTGTCATAAAAAATCCAATCACAAAGCAACAGCAACAACCATGGCTTGTTGATAGGACGGGGGATTTGTGATTTAAAGAAAACTTCCAAACCATTGTGTCAAAAGCTAGGTACCATTGTGTCTATGTGCCGTTGTGTCCACATGCTTGCATGCATGCATGCAGACAAGCCAACTGACGGACAGCCCTTCCCCAGTTGCTAATGTTATTGCTAACACTGACCTTGACACTAACCTTTGTTTCGTAACCTGGCCCCACATGTGGACACAAAAGGCAGGTGGATATCTTGATACAAGACGTGACACAGAAAGAATCCTTTTTTTTTGTTTCTTGCGGTTTTAGGTGTGGAGGAGTGTGTGGGTTGTTTAAGGGAAGAAGGATGTTAGACAGAAGGGGCAGGGTGGATGGAGAGCTGTATGTTGGAAGGGGCATAAGAGAAGTTATGGCAAGTCGTCTGTGTGAGAGCAAGAATATGGAATGGGCAAACATGATAGGGAGGGGGGGGGGGGGGGGGGGGGGGGGGGGGGGGGGGGGGGGGGGGGGGGGGGGGGGGGGGGGGGGGGGGGGGGTGTGTAAGAGAGGAGGGGGGTTTTAGTAAAGAAATTCGTTTTTAAAAGATAAAAAGGCGGCGTCAAGTGGCAATTCAGTTACGGAAATTAGTGAAATTAGTGTGTGTGTCTGTGTGTGCGCGTGTGTGTGTTTGTTGTGCGTTGTTGTTGTTGTTGTCTTCAATTTGACGCCTGTTCACTCTATGTGATATTAGTGTGTGTGTATGTGTGTGTGTGTGTGTGTTTGTGTGTGTGTGCGTGTGCGTGCGCGTGCGTGTGTGTGTGCTTGAGAGATAGTGTGCATGTCAACATACATGCATGGTTGCAAAGGACAGAAAGGTCCATTCCTAAATTCTTAATGTTTGCATTTGGTTTAGATCAGATGAACTGTTGGTTGAAACAAAAGTAGCATAAAAAGTACAAAAACCTTAAAGAGGCCAAAGAAAGATGTAGGATATAAAGGAACTAATAAAGGAAAAGATCAATAATTTAAAAAAAAAAATGATAAAAGAAGAAACGAAAAGAAAACAGAAGGTTAACAAGAAAGTGGTAGAAACACAAGAACCACCAGCAAAAACAACAAACAACAAAAGAGTAAAATGAAGACATGGTAAACACAACCAAACAACGGCAACAACAACAACAAAGAAATGACAGACTGAAACAGAAAAGTGGAAAGAACAGATTACAAAATCTGACAAAGTAAAATGTACTAGAATCCCATGCAATGAAACGAGCATTAAAACTGACAATGAACATAAAGAAGGAAATGAGCTGGACCACTGATAGAATAAAAAGATGTGACAGATATTTATTAGGAAGAGAAAGATCAGAGGAGAGCAATCTTGATGACGGTGATCTTAGTGTCAGAAAATCCCCACCTACACAGACAGTGGGACAGTGAGGGGTAGGATATGATCACACCCATTAGGCCCCAGTGTGGGACAGTGGTCATGAGGGATGTGACGTGATCACACCCAGACACCAGAAAATCATTTGTGACCTTAGGTTCCTTTCTTTCCCCCACCCCTGATTCCACTCGGGTCCTAGTGTGGTGAGTCAGCATGTGGATCATCAGGGAGTCTCCAGGATCATCAGGGAGTCTTCAGGATCATCAGGGAGTCTTCGGGATCATCAGGGAGTCTTCAGGATCATCAGGGTCTTCAGGATCATCAGGGAGTCTTCAGGATTATCGGAGAGTCTTCAGGATCATCGGGGAGTCTTCAGGATCATCAGGGCTGTTGTCTGGAAGAGACGCTGAATCAAGTCCTTGCATATGTGGGGGAGAGGCTATATCAAGTCCTTGCATATGTGGGAAAGACGCTGTACCAAGTCCTTGAAGAGGTAAGTACAAAGCAGGGTGTATGGCCGCAGATGAGTGACTTTGCTATGCATGATTCAGCTAATAGTTTTTAACTGTAATTTTGTGTTTAGGAGAAATAGTTTTTTAGATGCTTTTCGCTAGAAAACTTGTTTGGTTGCTGTAGACATGGCAGCATCTATATCCTGAATTGGGAGTATCATGATAGTGTCGAAAAATGTCTTGTTTACAAATAGTAATAATAATACTGATGATGATGATGATAATAATGATAATAATAATTAAAAATGAAATTTGATCAGTGCTGAATCTTGTAAAGCAAAAAAACAAAAAAATCAAAGCGCCTGCGTTCATGACAAAAAAAATAAAGCAAAAGATATTCGAAATAGAGCATTTACTCACAACTTCACACTCCACTATGTGCTTGATTGTTTAACGCTATCAAAACGACTGCAGTCACATAAGATATTTAAATAATGTTGAAACAGGAACGGTTTAATGAAAAAGGTATGGTAAATTAAAGCTGTCACTGTGATGAATGACATGTTCATTGTAATCTGAGCCAGAAAAGCTGGCATGTGTCGTCAGTCTCCCTGATGATGACTGCTGCTGTTTTCAGGGAGCCAGGAGCTGGAAGCCAGAGCCACTGACCTGACCTGACCTGACCTGACCTGACCTGGCCTGACCTGACCTGACCTGGTCTGACCTGACCTGGCCTGACCTGGCATACTTGTGTTATGTATGGCAGCTATCTACCAGGGCCTGCGTTTTCAAAATCAGAGGTAAGGGGGTGTCTAGTTTTGCTTCTATTGTCTCGTGTCTGACCTAATTATTTTTATTCCAGGTTTTTTTCCTTTTGATTATTTTACTTAAGGTAAAGTTGCTCATCCTACATCATTTAAGAAAATACTGTGTCCATCATTAGTAGAGAAAAAAATATTTGAAATATCATATATATATATATATATATATATATATTAAATTTCGATAAAGTTGTTTTACATTTGCAGACCAAACCAGTAAATAGGGTCTAAAAATAGAAATACAGGTTTGCGTTTAAGTAGAAATCATAACTTTGATCTGTACAAGTAAGACAATCAAATAACTGGAAATTTTCAGCTGATAAAAACAAAAAATAGAATTATGATAAACTCTGTAAAGTATAATCCAACATTCAATCTTTATTAAAAGCAACAAACTGAGATGACTGTAAAATTTGACCAAAGAATCAGAAGTGGTCATGGCACTGATCAGGACTCCCTCACTTTCAGGGTCTGAGACTGGAACCCAAAGCTCCACATGAACTGTGGGTTTGCTGTGGCAGTGTGGTGTGGATGACTATCAACAGGTATGACATCGTTGTGATCACTGAGGTAGTAATGTTAAAAAAAAAAAGAAATTAGAATGTGATCATGTCTGATGAGCTTCTGTGGATTTATAACATTTGGAGAAAAACATATCACACCATTTTGATTTTGAGTTAATGAAACAAGTTGAAATGAAATGCTTCGATTTGCTTGCTTTACAAGATTCAGCGCTATATAAATGCCATACATTATTATTATTATTATTATTATTATTATTATTATTATTATTATTATTATTTAATGCATCTTTCAAAAGGGATTTGCGAATTAGTTTTTGTAACTTATTATTGTGTTTTGTAGTTCTGTTTATAAACCAAAAGATGAAAAAATTGATTTTTTTCAAGAGAATGATTGTAATAATTTTCTACTGAAATACCAGCAGTGACTAAAATAACATTTGAGCCATTAAATGACAAAAGTGAATGTGAGAATATTTTCAAAGAAAAAATATGAATTATTTTTGTTTCGGAATTATGAGACGAAAGCATTTTTGTACTTGAGGCAACAAAGCCAGAGGTGGAGTTTTACCTGAAGAACACAAAGTGATAAACTGAGATCATTGCAGCTTACAACTTTTCTGACTTTTAGTCAAAATATCGATTTTCCGGTTTGTATGAAATGTTCATTCTCAAAAATGCAAAACAAGAAGTCCGCATAGATGGAATAGAATATCAAGACTATGAACTTAAGTTTCCGGTGCCAGCCACCAAGATGTTGAAGACAAGGCGAAGCTCTAAACCTGATAGCTGTGTCTGTCAGTTCCCAAATTCAAGAAGGATGTTGCCTGCATTGATCAGTTTCAACGTGTACGTCATGCCTCCTGGTGCAGTCTTATCTGCTATTTCGATGTTAAGATTTTGCACTGCGGAGGAAAAGACATTAATACTGCACAGGAGAAGACCAGTTGTTTGCCTCTGCAGTTTAGGCGTAGCAGGTCTGAGTTCAACAATCTTGCTATGTTGCTATACCAGTTATAGAAAATAAGTAGTAAATGTCTGTGCCCAAGTCTGTAAAATCAAAATTAAGTGAGGGAGATAAGTGTGTGTCTCTGGCAAGGTAGCCATAGTACTTGCTAATAAAATATATTTAAACATTTCCTTGCAAAAAAGCGTATGAAAGATTACAATATTTCAAAACAGCAGTATGTTAAGCAGTAATGTGTAACTTTGTCAACGATAGCAGTTTTATTTAAAGAAGTCTGATTCACTTTCTAACTTAGATAGTTTACAATATATATGTGTTTGACATAGAATTATTTTAAAATATTTTACCTCATTAAAAATATTTGGAGAAATAAGTTTTTTTCAATGCGTACATAACACACTCACACACACACACACACACACACACACACACACACACACACACACACACACACACACACACACACACACACACACACACACACACACACACATACACGCACACACATCGCGCGCGCGCGTGCGATATCCTGGTGGTTAGTGATGCATTCGTGATCGGCTGACCTGAGTTTGAATCTCATTCAAGAGGATTTTCCCTCTGGAGTTAACATCAGTGCCGACTCCACTCTCCCCAAAAGTCCTCGGATGAGACTGTAAACCGAGGCACCGTTTGTGAACGAACGCACATCTTGCGCACATGTTAAAACCCGTTCCGCTGTTCTGAAGAGTAGGCCATTGTGTGCTGGTAGGAACGGATGACAAAATTGACAACTGCATACACAAAGGGACTGGATGAAATAAAGCACATGAATGCTTATTCCACCATCCTCGAAATAAAAGAATTTTTTAAAAAATGAAATACGCACACATACCACTACCACCACAACCACCACCACCACCATTCCCCTCCACACACACACACACACACACCACCACCACCACCACCACCACCACCTCCACACAGACTACACACTATACACACACTATACACAACTATACACATACACTCCCCCAACACACACTATACACAACTATACACATACACTCCCCCAACACACACTATACACATACACACTACACTCCCCCTCCCCTCCTCCCCCAGTAATTTTAGATTCTCCCTTGTCTTGCTGGGATGAAAAATTTTCACCTTGGTATGAAACTGTTCACCTTTACCTTTTCATCACCTTCGAAAGAAAAGAATGAATAAATAAATAAATAAATAAATATATAAATAAATACATCAATCAATCAATCAATCCTCTGATTTTCAGCCTCCCATTCTGCCATTCTCTTGCCATTTTTAAAAAGCAAATCAGACAACATAATTTTCTTTACAAATGTCACACGACACTGGAGATGACAAGAATCCCAAGGTGAAAGAGGAGAACGACACAAGACTTCACACACAGAGGAGAAGACTTCAAACAAGGAGGAGAAGACTTCACACAAGAAGACTTCACACAAGGAGGAGAAGACTTCACACAAGAAGACTTCACACAATGAGCAGAAGACTTTACACAAGGAGAAGACTTCACACAAGACTTCACACAAGGAGGAGAAGACTTCACACAAGGAGAAGACTTCACAAGGAGAAGACTTCACACAAGAAGACTTCACACAAGAAGACTTCACACAAGGAGGAGAAGACTTCACACAAGAAGACTTCACACAAGACTTCACACAAGGAGGAGAATACTTCACACAAGACTTCACACAAGGAACAGAAGACTTCACACAAGGACCAGAAGACTTCACACAAGGACCAGAATACTTCACACAAGGAACAGAAGACTTCACACAAGGAACAGAAGACTTCACACAAGACTTCACACAAGGAACAGAAGACTTCACACAAGACTTCACACAAGGAACAGAATACTTCCCACAAGGAACAGAATACTTCCCACAAGGAACAGAATACTTCACACAAGGAACAGAAGACTTCACACAAGGAACAGAAGACTTCACACAAGACTTCACACAAGGAACAGAATACTTCACACAAGGAACAGAAGACTTCACACAAGGACCAGAAGACTTCACACAAGGAACAGAATACTTCACACAAGGAACAGAAGACTTCACACAAGACTTCACACAAGGAACAGAATACTTCACACAAGGAACAGAAGACTTCACACAAGACTTCACACAAGGAGGAGAATACTTCACACAAGGAGGAGAAGACTTCACACAAGACTTCACACAAGGAGGAGAATACTTCACACAAGGAGGAGAAGACTTCACACAAGAAGACTTCACACAAGGAGGAGAAGACTTCACACAAAGACTTCACAGGAGGAGAATACTTCACACAAGGAGGAGAAGACTTCACACAAGGAGGAGGAGACTTCACACAAGGAGGAGAATACACTCAAGGAGGAGAATACTTCCCTCAAGGAACAGAAGACTTCACACAAGGAACAGAAGACTTCACATAAGGAACAATACTTTACATAAGGAACAGAATACTTCACACAAGGAACAGAATACTTCCCACAAGGAACAGAATACTTCCCACAAGGAACAGAATACTTCACACAAGGAACAGAATACTTCACACAAGGAACAGAATACTTCACACAAGGAACAGAATACTTCACACAAGGAACAGAATACTTCACTCGAGGAACAGAATACTTCCCACGAGGAACAGAACACTTCACAGAAGGAACAGAATACTTCACACAAGAAACAGAAGATTCACACAAGTAACAGATTTCACACAAGGAACAGAACACTTCACACAAGACTTCGCACAAGAATACTTCACACAAGAATAGAACACTTCACTCAAGGAACAGAAGACCTCACACAAGGAACAGAAGACTTCACACAAGGAACAGAATACTTCACACAAGGAACAGAAGACCTCACACAAGGAACAGAAGACTTCACACAAGGAACAGAATACTTCACACAAGAATGAGAATACTTCACTCAAGTAAGACAACAGTTACTATGGATATTTCCCATCCCTTTGTGCGTACGCAAGACATCTCTCCCTGTAGCTGTTTCTGTGTAAAGAAAATCATAATGATTATATGACGTGCATAATAATAATAATAATAATAATAATAATAATAATAATAATAATAATAATGTATGGAATTTATATAGCGCTGAATCTTGTAAAGCAACAAATCAAAACTGATACGAACAACCAGACAAATGATTTTAGTCCCAAGTCACACTGCTTTAATGCATGCCCTGGCCAGAAGCAGGAGCAGCAACTCTTCCAGACAGACTATTAATGCAGTCATTTGTCATCAGTCTTGTGCTTGCGTACTTCTCACACTAGGGCAGTGATTGCTCTAGACGTTAGAAAACAAAAGATGGGATTAAAAAAAAATGTTCAGTTTACTGTCAATGTTGCCTCTAAAGAACAAAGAAAAGACAAATGTGTAGGGAAATTCTGTTGCAAAGCATTCTTTAAAAAAAACGAACAGAAGTAAAACAAAAAAGAACTGTCGAGAAAAAGATCAAGGAATTAACAGAAATTGATATTTCAAAAAAATGGCGAAAGCAGTTCATTTACAATCTGTACATAAATGAGGCACAGTAGTAGAACGTCCTAACAAAGGGCAGGACAGAATGCCAGTTTAGATGCAGACAAATATGGCAGATTAAAGCAACGTTTTTTCCCCATTAATTTGTAATTTCAAACTTTGATGAAATACAGAACTATGGCTGGCATTGTCAAAGCTGCCTACTAAGAAAAATAACTAGTGCAATACAATGTGCCTTGGTGTTTGAGATTTGGATGACTTAATGTCTGTTACATGGTTGATCATATATTTCGAATTATGAAGTAAGATTTTAAAAAATCAAACATTTAACCAAAAAAAATTCCAAAGACCTTTTTAAATCCGAGTAAAATTATGTATGTCCTTTTATGTTTGTGGGATAGAGAAAATTTTGTAAATATTTCATATATTTCCAGGGAGGGAGGGGGAGGGCTTTTGCATAAATTTGACCAAACAATTGAAAAAAATTCTTTCTTCCTGGCATAATTTCTTTTGACTTTTTGTAAAATGTACTTTTTAATCACATTGTTGTCCATTTTGTTTTTGTTTATAAATGATGCAATTGTTGCTTCAGCAAGTACTCTGGTCTTGACGTCACTTTCTTTGAATTTAGGATTGGAAAGAACTTGTGATTTTTTTTTTAAATCTTGAAGGCATTTTCCTTTAAGTTTCCTGTTTAAATGAAATCGATGGAATTTGTGTTTGAAGAAATATTCCTGTCCCACACTTGTAGGAGGCAGTGGTAGTTATTTCTGATGCTTTTTTAAAAGAAAAGGGTTGTTTTTTATCTATGGTTTTGAATGGTTATGATTTCAAGGACTGGTTGCAAGACTACTCTTGTCCTAATGCAGCTTTTAGGACTGACTGAATTCCTTGTTGTTAGGACATTTTTCAACAAATCGGACCAACTGATTAAGAAAATAAAGCTTGGAATTATATGACCATTAGATTATACATAACCAATAGTGCGTTGGTTTTTTTGTTTAAGTACAAAAGTTTAGTCATAGAAAAATAAGGAATTAATGTTTCATAAACCATGCAGTCATTAGGCAGCAAAGTTCTAGATGCCTAAAAAATACAAAATGGAAGAAGGGCATACTTCGTAAAAGAATTTCTCTTAGAGGGTCGCATTCACAAAAGTTTAGTTTTGTATATGTTCAGCAAGTATGTGTGTTGGTGTATGTGTGTGCGTGGGGGGGGGGGGGTGAGATAGAGAGGGAGGGAGGGAGAACCAGTGAGAAGGGGTTAGTTGTGGGGAGATGGGTTAAAAGAAGCAGGGAAGGGCAGGGAAGCAGGTGTCTAGGAAGGGTACAACTGCACATTTAGAGCAGTGGAGATGAGGAATAATCGCCTGGATAATAATTTTTTTTACAGGGTTTATTTTAGGCTCCTTTATAAAATTAATGGTCACAACTAATTTCAATTATACCTTAGGGCCGGAACCATGTTGATAGCAAAAGTGGAAATTTGCGAACTCGGAATTCCAATACAATCTTTGGTGTTGATAGGACTCATGATTCTGACTTAAAGCTCTAGACTAGTGTGGGATCCGTACCCGTGTGTCTACAGCTACATACCGTTTGTCTGCCTGCTCTTGTGTCCACATGCATTCTAACATTCAGACCGACCAGCTGTCAGTCAACCCATGCCCGCTATTAACTGTTTTTCTAACACCAACACTAACCTCAACTCTAACCCTGGCCCCTGATGTGGACACAACAGCCAGGCAGATGAAACGTATATGCTGACACAGCGACTAGGGCTTTTTTTCTTTGGGTGGGAAAATGGAAACTTTTGACATAAGGACTAAACGTTTGTCCTCTGGGGGTTGGTGGGAGGAGCCGTTCTGGAATCATAGAGGAAAGGATGCCAGGAATAGGGACACGTTAACATTGTCTGGAATAATGTAGGGATGGAGAAAAGAGGTTCAGTGACTGAGGATGGGGAGAGAGTTCAGTCAGTCAAACGGTTTGACTAGGGTCAGAGATGAGTAGGGGCAGCAGCATTTTAGAAAACTGATTTAAAAACCAAAGTTAGGGGGCTGGTTTTAGGCATCATAAACATTGGAAGGATGTAGAGGGTGACTAAAGGTTAATTCCAAAACAAAAGTGGCGTTCGCTGGTTTGAGAAAACATTATTGGATACTCATTTGAGTCTAGGTACTGGGTGTGAGGATGCATGAGAGAACCGGGCATCGTTAAAAAGGAGGGGTGGGTAGCAAGTATGTAGAGGGCAGTGGGTGTGTGTGTGTGTGTGTGTGTGGTGTGTGTGTGTGTGTGAGTGTGGTGTGTGTGAGTGTGTGTGAGAGTGTGAGAGTGTGAGTGAGTGTGAGTGGTGTGGTGTGTGTGTGTGTGTGTGTGAGTGTGTGAGTGTGTGAGTGTGTGTGAGTGTGGTGAGTTTGTGCTGCATGTAAATCTATTAGAATCGGACCAGTATAGCAGAGGTATTGTCATCACTAGTGTAAGCTATGCTGTGCAGCCAGCACACACGTTACCTACCATCTGTGTAGAGATTGCTTTTCGGGGGTTGTTAGGGGGGAAAGCAGTCTCTGAAATAGCACGAGTTTTAATGTGCGCGCGCGCGCGCGCGCGCGCGTGTGTGTGTGTGTGTGTGTGTGTGTGTGTGTGTGTGTGTGTGTGTATGTAAAAAAATCTGTTGAGATGTTGGCTCTGTCTGTATTCATTATTTATAGTAAAGTAAAACTTCCATGTTGGAAAAGGTGGAAGAAATATTGGTATGTTACTCGAAGAAAAACGTTGGAAGTCTTTTTTTTTAATTGTACATCTCAAAAATCATTTTTGGTTTAGAAAAGATATTTCCCCCTTTGTCATTTCACAAAATCTGGTATGTGAAAACCCTTTTTGCTTTAATTCTAAAATGGGTATATAGTTTCAATTGTTATTTCATTTCCTGCTGGCCCCTGCTGTGCTATATGTGCAGCCAAATGTCCATTACCCAGGCCATAGCACTCCAGCTCATCAGTACTCTGCTCCATCTGCATCTCTCCCTGCAGTCTGTGATGTCCATGGCTAGCAGAAATGCACTAGATCACAGCCATTATTTGGGGTTTTTTCTTGGTTTTGTTCAGTCTGAAAAGAAACATAGTGGGACAAAGAGACTGGAGGCTCCAGTATGTAATTAAAACAAAAAAAACAACCTAAAGAGACCATCAGAAAACAGAAAATGATTCAAGAAATAAGTGGGGAAAGAGGTTGGAAGCCCCACAACAATGTGGTTGTACTGGCAAGACTCCACAGATTGTATATTGATCAGTGTTCAGTCCTGCATGATGTCTTGTCTGTGTTTTTGCATGTGGCCAGCCTCTGTACTGGAGATGTTAGGTCCAGTTGTGCTTTTCTGCAAATTCATATCAAACGTGTCTATTATAAAATTCCAGTATGCAAATGATGTGATGTAGTGTATTTTAACGGATCACTGCCAGACTACAGTGTGGTGTAGTGTAGTGTAGTGCAGTGCTGGTTGTGTTGTTTTGTTCACTGTCTTCTTGCTTTTACTTTGATGCTCTCGTGAAACCTAGGCTGTGTAAAACAAGAAAATGGCTTAGCATGTGTGTCTGTGAATGTTTTGAATGGTGTTATAAACTGTTTACGAGCGTATGTACGAAACACTTGGCTGTATTGATAGGTTTTTAAACATTCTTTTGTGTGTCTTTGCTTAATTGTTTGGTTTAAATGACTTCTTTAAATAGAGGTGAGAGGTGCATTTCAGCATGAACTTCTGGTGAACAGCTTGTCTTGTGTTTTAAGCGCTGCCTTTTTTTTAAACATGTTAATTGCCAATCCCAGTTTTCGACATTTAATATTGAAATAGTTTGCTTTTTTAACTCCACTACCAAAAAGCCAGTGTTAATTATCAATGCTTTTTTATCTGTTCGGTTTTAAGCATTGAGTGCAAAGTGAAGCAGTGTACTGCCGATACCCTTTTCTTTTCGGTGTCAATGGCGAATTTGGGTAGTGTCAACTCCTGTCTCAACTATACTGAACATCGGTATTCCAACATCGCCTGGTATGGCTGTTACAGTGTGTAGTGACTATGGCTTTGCTCATGAAGCATTAGACTGTCCTGAACTTACCAATTCCCCAGCTGTAAGGTCTGGGTTTTTCTTCCGCCATTGGCTTGCTCAACTTCACTTTTTTTTCTCCTGCATAAATAGCAATCAGATCAGTAATGGGTTGGGGTGTTTTTGTATTTGTTTCAATATTTATTTTGGAGGCTGGAATGTTCTCACCTATTTCTGGGCAGTTGTGTAATTGGTCTTCTTGTATGTAACCACCCCAAGCAAGGCCCACATGTGTCACCTTCCAGTGAAAGATAGTTCATGTTTACAGCTTGGTACCTGTAATGAAAGATCATGTTTACAGCTTGGTACCTGTAATGAAATATGGTTCATGTTTACAGCTTGGTACCTGTAATGAAAGATCATGTTTACAGCTTGGTACCTGTAATGAAATATGGTTCATGTTTACAGCTTGGTACCTGTAATGAAAGATCATGTTTACAGCTTGGTACCTGTAATGAAATATGGTTCATGTTTACACCTTGGTACCTGTAATGAAATATGGTTCATGTTTACACCTTGGTACCTGTAATGAAATATGGTTCATGTTTACAGCTTGGTACCTGTAATGAAATATGGTTCATGTTTACAGCTTGGTACCTGTAATGAAAGATCGTTCATGTTTACAGCTTGGTACCTGTAATGAAAGATCGTTCATGTTTACAGCTTGGTACCTGTAATGATAGTTCATGTTTACAGCTTGGTACCTGTAATGAAAGATAGTTCATGTATGTAGATTAACTGTAATGATAGTTCATATTTACAGTTTAACTGTAATGCATGATAGTTCATGTGTGTAGATTGTTGTCTGTATCATTTTTTTGATCATGACAACCTAAAGGTCATGAGTTTCCTGCAACCAGTTTAACTTTTTTCTGTGTTTTATAACGGCCCTGTACAATTTTGATAAATGTACACCCCCCCCCCTTAAGTTCTAAACTCGTATGGTGAGCACACACCACTGGCACGTGACTACCCAACTGATTTGTTTCCATAGAAAAATACAAGTTTTGCACCAACCCCTCTTTGGAAAGCCAACAGCTGATGTTTTGCCACGGACTGAACCGTCACTTCATTTCATTGATACCGCTTAGTCAGGGCAGATTTCTCTGCATGAAGTTTGGGCTGCTCTCCCTGGGGAGAGCGCGTCGCCACAACAGCGGCGCCACCCTTTTTTTTTGTTTCCCCTATCAATGTGGCTTTGTTTCTATAGAATTTTGCCAGAGACAACTCTCTTGATGCGTGGGTTCTTTTACGTGCGCTATATTCTGTGTAACAGACGAGCCCTCGGTTTATCTCATTCTAAAGACTAGCACCCATACCACCACTCATGGTCTAATGGATGGGGGACAAATTTTTGGCCCTAAAGGGGATTGAACCACCGCACACATCTGACCGACCCGGACTTTTCACTTTCCAGGCAGGAGCGTTACCTCTAGACCACCGAGCCACCCACTGTGGTCAGATCGATATCATTAATGGTGTGGACACTGAAAAGCACAAGGTCAGTTGGTCAGTCATTGTATCACTGCTGGTCAGAGCATTGGGAAAAGCCTACCTCCCCCTTCAGCCAAAAAAAGAGAGGCTGGAGTTAGGGTTGGGTAGCCGGCTCGCAGCTGATAGAAAACAAAAATGCCGGAGCAACCTTGGAATGACCTGAAAGTTGTCAAAACTGAATGAAATGATACGAATGAGTGCCAAAATTATGAGGACAAATAAAACAAAAACTTGTCCAATGTCTGTGTTCAGACTCCATTTGTGAAGGGATGACTGTTTTTATGTTTAGAGTATGTGCGCAAGATGTCGGACCTATCTCTTTGTATCTGTCTGTCTCTCTCTCTCTCAACATATTATATAATACACGTACGTGCTTGCTCGCGTGTGCTCGCAGAGACAGACAGTCGCAGACACACAGTTACAAGACAGACGGACGGACAGAGAAAAAACTAGTAATAAAAAAACATGTATCCAATCCATACAACCCTTCAACTAAACCCGTCAAATGAGTCATAGGAAAATAGGCAAAAAAGCAAACAATATTTTAGATGTAAACTGCAACCATAGGAGCTGAAC
This sequence comes from Rapana venosa, assembly GCA_028751875.1. Lineage (NCBI taxonomy): Eukaryota > Metazoa > Mollusca > Gastropoda > Neogastropoda > Muricidae > Rapana > Rapana venosa. The sequence continues at coordinate 47,542,224 of CM054160.1, forward strand.
CAGCCCCTCCCGGCACTATAGTAGTAGTAGTAAGCAGAAGACCTCTCTCTCTCTCTCTCTCTCTCCCTCACACACACTTCCAGAGCTACTCTCTGGCAACTAAGCGAGCACGCGCGCGAGCCTGTCTCCGACTTGGGTGGCACTGGGCCTGTGGCGGCGCGTGCGACTGGACTGTCTAAACAAACAGCCCTGGCTGGCTGGCTGTCACTCGGGGGACTTAGCGACATCCCTCCTTCCCTCCCTCCCTCTGTCCCTCCCTCCCTCCCTCTCTCGTCTTCCCTCCTCTCTCTCGCTCAAATGCACACGCACATACACACCCCCACACACGCGCGCACTCTTGTTCTCTCTTCCTAGTGGCTGCTGTGGGAAGATTCGGGTCTATTTAGCTTCTACTACCTAGGGGTAATACGTCAGCTACAAGGGGAAATCTTGCGTTGAGTTGCCACCTGCAAGTTGCCTGACTATCTCCTATGATAATTCCTTGGTGTTAGTGGTGTTTTTCTCTTCGTGAAGATCTTTGGATATAAATGATATATGATTTGTTGTTTTCGTTTGTGTGTTGTGAAATATTTTGAGGTCTTGAAGTGCGTGGTTTTTTTTTTTCTCTGTGTTTGTAAAGAGCAGGTGTAGTGGTGAAGTGTTTGATTCATTGGAGTGTTACGTGTGAAGGTTTATAAGAGTCTGCCTCTTTCGGTAGACTACGCGAGTGATTTTTGTTTTGTTTTCAAAAAGTCGTCAAGGATCGAATTCGTGGAGTTTTGGACAGGTAATTATCATGTTGAACGAAAATGTTGTTAGGAATTCGTTGATAGGTGTGTGTTTTTGTCTTCTTCGTTTTGATTTGTTTCTATGTTTGTTTAGTTTGGGTTTCTTGGGGTGTTTTGTTTGTTGTTGGGGTGTTTTGTTTGTTGTTGGGGTGGTGTTGTGTGTTGGGTTTTGGGAGGTTTTTTTGTTTTTTGGGGGGTGGGGGTGTTTGTGCTTAGTAAGAGAGGAGAAAATTGGAGTGGTTGATGAAAAAAACAACAACAACAAAAAGAATAACAGCAATAACAAAAACAATAACAGCAACAACAAAAACAATAACAGCAACAACAACAATAATAGCAACGACGACGACGACGACGACTAAACAATAAAAGAACAATCGGTGTTTAAGAATGACTGTCTGGTTTGATGACAAAGGTATATTTATATTTCTTTTTCTTTGAAGTGTTTGTTGTTTCCTCCTCTTCGTTTGTTCGTTTGTTTGTTGTTTTTACCTAGTTTATAAAATTATGTGACTTTTTTATATATGATATTCTCGAAGTAGGTTGACAGAAAAGTACAACAATTCTTGTCTTCTTTTCGTTACATGACAGGAACTATGGAAGCCTTGTGGGATCTAAACGGTGTCACTTGAACTTAATGCATTGCAAAACTACAATGTACTGTGGTTTCTTTTATTCTTTCATTTTGAGGATAATAGAATAAGCACTCAACGTGCTTTCTTTTCATCCAGTCCCCTGTGTGTATGCAGTTTTGTAAATGTTGTCATCCGTTCCCACCGGGACAGAGTGGCCTACTCTTCCGAAAAGCGGAACTGGTTTTAACGTGTGCTCAGGAAGTTCTGCTATTTCTAAGATAAAAAGAGGAAAACTGAATAGATAGAGCAATGAAATGAATTCAAAAACAAAAATTATAGATAGGTGTATAAGCAAATATATAAACAAAAAGTATGCATGAAGCTAACTAAATAAATCAATCGGTAAATAAAAAGAGAATTACTGAAAGAAAGAATGAAAGAAAGAAAGAAAGATAAAGAAAGAAAGAGAAAGGAAGAAAGAGAAAGGAACAAAGAAAGAAAGACAGAAAGAAAGAGAAAGAAAGAAAGAAAGAAAGAAAAAAGAAATAAAGAAAAAAAAAAGAAAGAGAAGAAGGAAGGAAGAAGAAAGAAAGAAAGAAAGAAAGAATGAATGAATGAATAAATGAATGAATGAATGAATGAATGAATGAACGAATGAAGAAAACAAACAGCAATTTAAGAGGTATAAAGAAAAAAGACCCGAGGCATTTAATAACTAAAACACGCACAATAAACCGACTGTACAAAAAGCAGGCCTTACACAGGCAAGAAAATTCAAACCCAAAACATCTATAACTAAGAATAATAAAATTTTAAAAATACCCCCAAAAACTTCAAACATTGAAAATGAATATGTGGAAGGCGATAAAAGAGTTGAATCATATATGATAAAAACCTAGACCTCAGGCACATAAGAAAAATAAACACGAAGCAAACAACAAAACGATTAATCTCAAGGAATATTTTTAAAAAACAAAAACGAGTGCATGGGACATGTAGAAAATATGAAAAAGAAACATCTGAGTTCTGTGAAACAGTGGACATGAGACAAAATGGACTTAGAGTTTAAAAATGAAGAAAAGCAAACGTACAGAATGCAATATTGCTAAGCATGTAAGGGTATGGACCTGGGGTATCTGAGATCAATAGACCTTAAGGGTGTACAGAAATGAATGTTAGATGTAAACTGGGGGAAAAATTGACAGAACGTATGTAGGAAAATGAAACCTCAGGCATGAGATATATTATGAGTCAGTTATATGACAAAACTATACTGAAGAGAATGTAACATCAACAACAAGAACAAGAACGACAATAACGACACCAATAATACCGTGGGGTATCTTTGACCAATATCAGTTACATAACGCACATGAAACAGATAATATTTCAAAGAAATGGCACTGATATAAACTGACATAAATATTGCACACAGAATACTCGAACAACAACAGACACTACACAGAACAAGGTGAACACAAACATCAGCACTCGTTTTATTTATTATGAAAACAGACACAAACAGCACAAACAGATATGAACATATCTATAGCACAGGTAAGACATTCTTCTTCCTCTTCTTCGCAATTCTTCTTTTCGCAATTCTTCTTCTCCTTTGCATTCTTCTTTTTCTTCTTTTCTTCTTCTTCTTCTTCTTCTTCTTCTTCTTCTTCTTCTTCTTCTTCTTCTTCTTCTTCTTCTTCTTCTTCTTCTTCTTCTTCTTCTTCTTCTTCTTCGCATTCTGCGCATTCTTGTTCTTCTTGAAACGCTCAGACATCAACTATCGTTGTCTGTTATATAAGCGAAAATGTGTCACGCTGCCGTTAAACGCCTGACAAGTCATGCCCAGCGAATCCGCCATCCGCATAAGAGAGAATTGTTATCTTTTAAGTCTTTGTGAGGAAAAAAGGCAGGAGAATTGACCAAGAAGGCAGAAAACAGACAAGAAGGAGGTGACAGGAAGAAAAGGAACAAGGCAGAAACAAAGAGAGGGATAGAAAAGAGGAAATTTCAAGCACATAATTTTCAGAAGGTGGGGATGCTATTTATACTGACAGGACCCGGCATCCCCACGGGGAAGGTGAGACATGAACATAAACAAAAATGGCACAAATAGACATTAACACAAAAAAGGCACGAATAGACATTAACACAAACAAAAATGGCACAAATAGACATTAACACAAACAAAAATGGCACAAATAGACATTAACACAAACGAAAATGGCACAGATAGACATTAACACAAACAAACATGGCACTGATAGACATGAACACAAACATGGCAGTGATATAGAGGAACACAAACATGGCAGTGACAGACATGAACACAAACATGGCAGTGATAGACATAAACATACGTATGGCAGTGAGACATATATATATATATATATATATATATATATATATATATATATATATATATATATATATATATATATATATATATATATATATATATATATGAAAATGGCACAGATAGAATTGAACAGACAAACGTAATACTGACACAAATGATCATAATCAACCCTGACACTTTTACACTAGAACCAAAGTACAGTATGGTAATATCATGATATCATTACGACATCGTTGTAATATTGTTATGCGTCAGTATGACGTTGTGCTTTCGAACACCCAGATTCAAACAAACCACTGTTGGCCGTCGCTCCTTCTCTGTTTCTGGTCCATCCACCTGGAATGACCTCCCTCTTTCACTTCGCCAAAAGCCTTCACTTGATACCTTCAAATCCAGCCTCAAAACACACTTATTTCCTACCTGAGACTTTCCCCCCACATATCGGTCCCTAATTTTCAACAGCATCTTTCACCTTCTAAGTGTTGTTCCGAGTGTGTGTGTGTGTGTGTGTGTGTGTGTGTGTGTGTGTGTGTGTGTGTGTGTGTGTGTGTGTGTGTGCGTGCGTGTGTGTGCGTACATACGTGCGCGCGCATGGTTTTGAAATCTGTTGTTCATTAAGTTTAAGGAGAGTTGCATGCCTGTAAATGATTGAGTGCAAGCGCTTCGAATTGTTTGTTTTTTACAAGATTCAGCGCTATATAAATTCCATATATTATTATTATTATTGTTATTATTATTATTATTATTATTATTATTATTATTATTATTATTATTATTATTATTATTATAGTAAAGACTAGCTGTCTCTGTCTGATGACAAAAATGCAAAAAAATACATGAAATGACTAGAGCCTAATGCAGCAGTTACTCACTCAGTGCCTTCCTGTACATCGGTAGAAAGCTGAAAACTGCGAGAAGTGGAGGAAGCTGGTTGCAAAATCTTCAGTGGTGCCACGACGGTCCTCTAGATTACGGGATAGGTGAAGATGAAGGTGAAGAAATGTGTCATTGCTAGGACCTCCAACATACGTGGCAGACCTGTTCTTGTTACCTAATCCGTCAAAGCAAAACAACAGCCAAGCAAGAAACTAGATAAGAAAAACAACAACAAACAAACGTACAAAAATCAGCACCAAATAAACCAGCAACCACTAACAGCAACCAACCAGCCAACCAGTCACTAAGCCAGCCAGCCAGTCAGCCAGCCGGTCAGCCATTCAACAAACGAACCAACCAACCGTTACATTCTTCTTCTTTGCATTCTTATTGGCGTTTTTCTTCTTTACTTTGTTCTTCTTTGCAAACTTATTTGTGATGTTCCACGCTTTTTTGTGCTCAGTCATCATCGTCATCGTCATCCTCGTCATTATAGTTGTCATCATCACCATCACCATTTTCATCGTCGTCATCATCATCATCATCACCATTTTCTTCTTCTTCTCATCCACTTCCGTCTCCTCCTTCTCCTCCTCCTCCTTCTTCTTCTCCTTCTCCTTCCCTCCTCCTCTCCTCCTCCTCTTTCTCCTCCTCCTCTTTCTCCTCCTTCTCCCCCTCCTCCTTCTCCCCCTCCTCTTTTCCTCCTCTTTCTCCTCCTTCTCCTCCCTTCCTTCTCCCCCTCCTTCTTTTTTCCTTCTCCCCCTCCTCCTCCTTCTCCCCCTCCTTTTCTTTCCTCCTTCTCCTCCTCCTTCTCCCCTCCTTCTTCTCCTTCTCCCCCTCCTCCTTCTACTCCTTCTCCTCCTCCTCTTTCTCCTCCCTCTCCTCCTTTTCCTCCTCCTCTTCCTTCTCCTCTTTCTCCTCCTCCCCCACTTCCACCTCCTCCTCCTCCAGTGCTCTCTTCTTCTGTTCACCTGATTACGCAAGCATAAACACACCAGACCCCATTCTGTCTCAAACCTCCGTCAGATAGTTGTGGAAAGAGGGCAGTAATAAAGGCAGCCTGAGAACGATGAAGAACACATGTGTTCACTTGAGCAAGATCACAGAAATGAGTCAGTCAGCAGGCACTCGCGTGTGTGTGTGTGTGCGTGCGTGTGTGTGTGTGTGTGTAGTGTGTGTGTGTAGTGTGTGATGTGGTGTGTGTGTGTGTGGTGCGTGTGTGTGTGTGTGTGTGTTTATGTGTTGTGTGTGTGCAGAAGTCTAACAGACTGAGGAGAGACAGACAGACAGACAAACTGACTGACAGACAGACAGAAAGACAGACAGACAGTCAGACAAAAACAAGACAGAGAGACAATGACAGAGATACAGAATGTGTTTGTGTATGTTTGCGTGCATGCGTATGTGTGTGTGCATTTGTGTGTGTATATGTGTGTATTTAGCAAAACCACATAGTCTTAATGGGATTCCACACTTTAGCGAAAGCTCAAAATCTTCAAAGTGATGAAGCCACAAACAAACAAACAAACAAACAAACAAACGAAGCACAATCAATCCGAAGGTAAACATACCAGTGTCTTGTTTTTATACAGAAAGTGATACTGAGAGTCTACGAAAACAAAACGCACACAGCAACGAAAAGAGCAATGGTTTAGAAAACGAAATAGAATGATTTCATAGAAAAGGTAATGGTCTTCTCATAGCCTATGTGGTCATTGGAAAGCGAGGCGTCAGAGACCTCAGCTTCTCTAGGGGTCAGCATATTGAGGGCGGCGCCCATCTCCTCTCCCTCGCTGCTTTACCTTCCCTGACCCTAAAGAGGCAGGTACCCATTTACAGCTGGGTGAACTGGGGGACTTGTACTGAAGCCAAGGCGCTTAAACGGTCACCCATCCACTTGGTAGCCACACTCCATGTGCTTAACCTTAGCTTGGGGAAAGAGTCATAAAATACAGAAGCAGAGAAGAAAAAGAGTTTTAAAAAAGCCAACATAAAAATGTTAAAACGAAATAGAATGAAAATATAGACGAATGCTAAATAAACGAATAGTTGTAACAAAATGCCATCAGATAGAATGATAAAAACCGAAATATGAATGGCAAAGAAAAGAACAATAAACAAACGATTAAAGCAAGTTTTCACATAAGGAAAGAATGGCATTCCAAGAATGAAAGTGAGATCAAGAATAAGTGAAGAATAAATGTAATGCCATGAAATAAGATGGGATAAAATAAAAAGACCATATAGTCATTAAGTATATGGAAGAAAGATCAAAAAAATTAAAAATTATATACAAAAGAAGGACATGTATAAGAGTGAAAGTGATATAAAGAATGAGTAACAAATCTACAGAATAAGTCACATGTGCACAGAACACAGAACAAAGTTGAATATGAAAAAATCCAGCAAATTGCATTTCTATGTTTAACTGAGGCCAGACAGTGATATTTCAAGGAGAACACTCAGAAATCACTTGAAGAAGAATCCGAAAAATAATAAGCAATGCCACCCCCCACCACCCCTAAAAAGGGTGTGCGTGTGTGTGGGTGGGGGGGGGGGGGGCGTATGATGACTAACACTCTAGGTTAGAGTAAATAAGATACGTGGTAGTCTGGTGATTATTGTGTTGCTTATCGCAATTGCGATCTGTCGACACGGGCTCGAATCCCGTTTAAAGGGATTTGTCCCTTTATAGTTACTACATTCTACACCCAACCCCCCCCCCCCCCCCCCCCCCCCCACCCCCAAAACAGTCCTTCAGATAAGACTATAAATCGAGTTTTGCGCGCAGTACATCGTATGTACACGTTAAAACTAGTTCCGATTTTCCGAAGAGTAGGCCATTGTGTGCCGGTGGGAACGGATGACAAAGTGTGTGCGTACGGGAACAGAATGTAACAAAGCATGTAGGCGCTTATTCCCTTATTCTCGAAAAAAAGAATATTGAAAGAAAAAGAAGGAATACGAAGAAGAATGCGAAGAAGAAGAATGCGAAGAAGAAGAATGCGAAGAATGCGAAGAAGAAGAATGCGAAGAAGAAGAATGCGAAGAAGAATGCGAAGAAAAGCGAAGAAGAAGAAGAAGAAGAAAGAAAAAAAACAAAAAAGAACAACAAAACAACAGAAAAAACAAGAAGAAGAGGAGAAGAAGAGAGAGAGGGAAGAATAGCGAAGAAGAAGAGGAAAAAAAGAAGCTAAGAAGAATGAAAGAAGAAGAAGAAAGAATGAGACATCACCACACCAACACACCAACACAACAATACAAAATAACCCCCACCCCAAAACAACAACAACAACAACATGGAAGGGTCAGAGGATGAGTGAGTCGTGAGCTTGGAGGGTGTGTTGGTGATTGAGGATGGAGTATGAGTAGTGAAAAAAGTGGAGAGGAGAGCTTACCAGAGAGGTGGTGCTAGGATTGATACAGAAACGGGAACAGAGAGAAATGAATGGAGACAGGTGCCTTACCTTTACACCACCTCTTTCCATCCAACACAATCATGATACTATGATATAGATTGCCCAGCCGACCACAGAGGCCATAACCATTCAGGCTGTTACACATGGCCACAGAGTCTAGGGCTGAGGTTGGTGTTCGTCCTGAGCTTTGGGGGCCTGTGTTCGTTTTTGTTTGTTTTTGTTGTTGCTTTTTGTCTGTTTGCTTCGTTTTTCTTATAATTAATTCGTGGACATTTCTGTCTGCATTCTTCTTCCTCTCCTTGTACTTCTTCCTCTTCTTGTCATTGATGTTGTTGTTGTTGTTCTTGTTCTTGTTCTTCCTCTTCTTCTTCTTCTTCGCAATACTTCTTATTCTCAATTCTTCTTCTTCGATATTCTTCTTCTTCGCATTTCTTTGCAATTCTTCTTCTTCTTCTTCTTCTTCTTTCTTTTCTTCACAATACTTCTTTTTCCAATTCCTCTTCTTCGAAATTCTTCTTCTTCGCATTTTCTTTGCAATTCTTCTTCTTCGCATTCTTCTTCTTCTCCGCATTCATTTTTGCAATTCTTCTTCTTCGCTATTCTTTTTTTTCGCAATTCTTCTTCTTCTTTCTACGCATTCTTTCTTTTCTTCGAATTATTCTTCTTTTTCTTTGCATTCTTTGTTCTTCTTTGTATTCTTCTTCTTTTTCTTGCATTCTTCTTCGCATCTTCTTCGCATTCTTCTTCGCATTCTTCTTCCTCTTTGCATTCTTCTTCTTCGCATTCTTCTTCTTCGCATTCTTCTTCGCATTCTTCTTCTCTTTGCATTCTTCTTCTTCGCATATTTCTTCTAATTCTTCTTCTTTGAATTATTTTTCTCTGTCTGTCCCTGTTTTTCTTCTTTACAGGTCAAGGGAAGAGTCATACCAATGTGAAGGAATTTTTTCTTTCCAAATCTTCACATCCACCTATCTTTTCGTCTGTTCTCTGTTCCTGTGACTGATGTCGTCTGGAACTGAACATGCTTATTCTTCTAGTTCTTTTGTGGATTATATGATTGTATTTGTTTGATTTCTGATGTTTTTTATGTTGCGGTATCTTCTTGGCATTTTGTTTTATTTTAGTGGTGATGTTATCTATTTTTTCCTATGTTTCCCTTTCATGCCATTTTTTCTGACATTTTTATCATTTCTTTTCTTTTCATTCATTTCATATCCCAGGTTAAGTTTACTCAATGCTATAGCTTCATTGTATTTTACTTTAACTGCATTTTTTACAAAAAAATCTAGTGGTTTCCTTATGTTTTATGTTTGAATTCTTTTTCTTAAAAACTTAAGTTTGTAATATTCTATTATTTTCTGCTAACTTTATTTGATTTCATCTTTCCCTCCCCTCTGTTCTTTTCTGCGTTCTTTTCTTCTATTTTCCTTCATGTCGTCTTCCCATCTCATACGTTTATTATCTGTTGTTCATTTCATCGTACAGAAGAAAGTGAGAGTTGTGGGGTAGGGTTTTGTTCTTCTGTCTGTATATGAGAATATCCCACGGCGAAAGTGTCAAGCTGAAAACTGGATATAGAACAGGTAGAGTCGTTTCCCTTTGTTTTCTTCTTCAGTTCCTTGCGTTTATCAGAATAAAGACATCTTCAAAGAATAGGTCTTGCTCTTTGAGAGAGAGGGAGAGAAGAGAGAGGGACAGGGAGGGGGGAGCAGAGAGAGAGGGACAGGGAGGGGGGAGGAGGAGCGAAAAGGGGGAGGAGAGAGAGACAGAAAGAGAGAGATAAAGAGAGAGAGAGAGGGAGGAGAGAGAGAGGGGAGAGAGAGGGGGAGAGAGGGAGAGAGTGGGGAGAAGAAAGCGAGGGAGAGAGAGAGAGAGGGAAAGGAGAGAGAGATGGGGGAGAGAGAAGGGGGAGAAAGAGAGATAGAGGGAGGAAAAGAGAGAGAGGGGGAGAGAGAGGGGGAGGAGAGATATACAGAAAGAGAGAGAAAGAGAGGGAGAGAGAGAGAGGTGGAGAGAGAGAGACAGAAAGAGAGAGAGAGAGAGAGAGAGAGAGAGAGAGAGAGATGTGGAGAGATAGAGAAAAAGAGAGAGTGTGTGTATGTATCTGTGAGTGGGTGTATATGTGTGTATGTGTGCGTATGCGTGTTTGTGTGTATGCATGTGTGTGTGTGCGTGCGTTCGCACGTATGTGTTTGTGTGTGCGTGTGTGTTAGTTAGTGCGCGCGAAACAGCAGAGGAGGCAGCTGCTGTTTCGGAAACTGGGCAGAAATTTGATTACAGTGGAGATGCCTTGCCCACAGTACATCCCCACACTCTCGGCCAAGTGGGCATAAGGGCAGTCAGCGTTGGAGATGTTCTCCAAAGGCTAACCAGCCCCCAGGGCTGCAGCACATAAAGACTGTGCGAGTCAAGCCTCCTAGTCAGAGAGTCATAGTCGATCACTAAAGACTAAGGGAATGATGACTGGTCCTTCTGTCCCTGCAGTCTTGAGAGGAATCTCAGGAAAGGCTCTGCAGTCCACTCCGTGCATGGCAGTTTCTGCCACACATGCTTCCCACAAAACTGTACAGTAAAGGTCAAGGTTTCCCCCCATAACCTAGGTGGTCGTAGGGGAGCGAGGCGTCAGAGACCTCAGCTTCTCTAGGGGCCAGCATAGTGAGGGCGGCGCCCATCTCCTCTCCCTCGCTGTTTTACCTTCCTGACCCTAAAGAGGCAGGTACCCATTTACAGCTGGGTGAACTGGGGAACTGTACTGAAGCCAAGGCGCGCAAACGGTCACCCATCCAACTGGTAACCCCGCTTGATGCTGCTTAACTTGGCTGGGGGACAGCGAGTGCTCCGACCACTGAGCTATCCTGTCCCCTGTACAAAAATGTACTTTTATAGATAGATAGATAGATAGATAGATAGATAGATAGATAGATAGATAGATAGATAGATAGATAGATAGATAGATTTGTACTTATGCACCTACGTAGGTAGGCACACGAACAGATCAATCAGTAAACAGTAATTAATGGACAGACACATAAACAGAGAAAGAAACTGAAACCCAACCAACCAACCAACCAACCAGACAGACAAACACAGACAGACACACACAAACAAAAGATAGATCAAGACAGAACATCCCGGAAAGACCTTTGCGCGCGAAGCGTTCAATCTTAATTATCAAATGGACAGAGGGAAAAGAAAATATCTATAATTTCGCCTCTCTCTCTGTGTGAGATAAATGGAACTGGCATGACAGGCCAGGCTGAAGGCTAGGAGAAGGAATCCAGCTTGTAAACATGTCAGGCCTCTGGTCAAGCCATTCCCATCAGGATGACTTCTTGCCCTTCCTGTCTGCCGTGCTCGTCTTCCGGGTGACCTCCTGACCTATATTGTGGGTTCTGTGACCTTTGGCGTGGGTTCGTGACCTTTATTTTATTTTATGGTAATTTTTTTTTTGGGGGGTGGGGTGAGATTTGATCGGTTTTGAATGAGTCTTACCCCTGTGGGGATGCCAGGGTCCTGTCAGTATAAATAGCTTCTCTGTCTTCTGGAAATTCTGTGCAAGGAATTCCCTCTTTTCTATCCCCCTCTTCATTAATGCCTTGTCCCTTTTCTTCCTGTCATCTCCTGTTTGTCTGTTTTCTGCCTTCTTTGTCCATTCTCCTGCCTCTTTTTTTCCAAGACAGACTTCAAAGACAATTCTCTCCCACGCCGAAGTCGGATGTGCTGGGCCTGACTTGTCAGGCGCTTAACGTCAACGCAACGCATTTTCGCTTATATGACAGACAACAATAATTGCTGTCTGAACGTTTGAAGAAGAATACGAAGAATGCGAAGAAGATTGCGAAGAAGAATGCGAAGAAGAATGCGAAGAAAGAAGAAGAAGACGAAGAAGAAGAATTGCGAAGAAGAAGAAGAAGACGAAGAAGAAGAAGAAGAAAAAGAAGAAGAAGAAGAAGAAAAAGAAGAACAAGAAGAACAAGAAGAACAAGAAGAACAAGAAGAACAAGAAGAACAAGAACAAGAACAACAAGAACAACAAGAACAACAAGAAGAACAAGAACAAGAACAAGAAGAAGTGTCCGAAAACGTTTTTTAGGCTTTAGTGAGTTGTGACATATGTTGGTGACATTGAAATAATGATGTTGTGGTGACTGATATAGTTTGGCAATTTGTATGGTGCTTCGGGGACCTCTTCATTGGTTTAGTAGCTTTGAGTGTAGATTGAGATTCATTCTTCCTTTTTTATTATTTATTTTCTTAAGGATAATGGGGGAAAAAATCACCCATATGCTGTGTCACATCCAATCCCCGTGCACATGCGGTTCTGTCACTTCTGTCCATTCCAACCAACACACATGGGCTACTTTTTGGAAAGACGGAACGGGTTTAATGTGTTCACAAGTGTTCTCTGTGCGTTCGCACACAAGACCTCGATGTATAGTCTTACTCAAAGGACTCTGATGGCTTCGGTGTGTCTCGCTACCTTCTAAATGGATTGTTTCCAGCACATTGCCCGAAGTCGGAATGCGACTACCTTCATGGTAGACAAAAAAATAAAACGGTGGCTTACGTACAATCTCTTCATGGATCAACCTCGAAGATTCAGCCGAGGAAGAAAAAGAGACAACAACAAGGAATATGACCAAACCATAACATCAAGGACAACACTGAATATGACCAAACCATAACAAAGGTTAGCTGGGTGCAGGTAACGTCAACAACAACACTGAATATGACCAAACCATAACATCACAACAACAACACTGAATATGACCAAACCATAACATCAACAACAACACTGAATATGACCAAACCATAACATCAACAACAACACTGAATATGACCAAACCATAACATCAACAACAACGCGGAATATGACCGAACCGTAACATCAAGAACAACACTGAATATGACCGAACCATAACATCAAACACTGAATTGACCAAACCATAACATCAACAACAACACTGAATATGACCAAACCATAACATCAACAACAACACTGAATATGACCAAACCATAACATCAAACACTGAATATGATAAACCTAACATCAAAACAACACTGAATATGACCGAACCATAACATCAAGAACAACACTGAATATGACAAACCATAACATCAACAAACACGAATATGACCAAACCATAACATCAACAACAACACTGAATATGACCAAACCATAACATCAACAACAACACTGAATATGACCAAACCATAACATCAACAACAACACTGAATATGACCAAACATAACATCAACAACAACACTGAATATGACCAAACATAACATCAACAACAACACTGAATATGACCAAACCATACACACACAGGTAAGCTGATGACGACAACCATAACAACAACACAACACTGAATATGACCAAACCTTAACATCACAACAACGCGGATATGACGAACCGTACATCAGAACAACACAGTATGACCGAACATGACATCAAGAACAACACTGAATATGACAAACCATAACATCAAGAACAACACGGAATATGACCAAACCATAACATCAACAACAACACTGAACATCACCAAACCATAACATCAACAACAACACTGAATATGACCAAACTATAACATCAAGGACAACACTGAATATGACCAAACCATAACATCAACAACAACACCGAATATGACCAAACCATAACATCAACAACAGCACTGAATATGACCAAACCATAACATCAACAACAACACTGAATATGACCGAACCATAACATCAAGAACAACACTGAATATGACCAAACCATAACATCAACAACAACACTGAATATGACCAAACCATAACATCAACAACAACACGGAATATGACCAAACCATAACATCAACAACAACACCGAATATGACCAAACCATAACACAGGTGAGCTGGGTACAGACAACGTCAACAACAACACAGACAGGAGAGATGACCTTATCCACCTTGGAACATACGTCATGGTACTGTAACGATCAAGCAAACACGCTAACAAACAAACAAGCAAACACGCTAACAAACAAACCAGCAAACAAGGGAGTAAGTGTGTGGTGTCATACGCTCGCATGATGGCTGCACAGTAATACTTGTATCAATTTTTAGTTCAGAGTAACTTAAATTGTTTATATTAAAATTCGCTGGCATAATACCCCCCTCACCCTCACCTATCCCGTAGTCCTGTGGACCATGGGGGCACTGATGAAGATTTTGCAACCAGCTTCCTCCACTCCCCGCGGTCCTATGCTTTCTGTAGCAGTTTGTTCCACTCAAGGCCAGTCCACTCTCTGATGTTGTCTTCCCATCATTTTCTCTGTCTGCCTCTTCATCTCCCTCCTTGTACTGTTTCCTGTAAGACAGTCTTGGCCAGTCCAGATGTTGGTGTGACGTGCCCGTACCACTTTAGTATTAACATTTAGTATTAAATGCATATATATATATATATATATATATATATATATATATTATATATATATATATATATATATATATATATATATATATATATATATATAGTGTGTGTGGTGTGTGGTGTGTGTGTGTGTGTGTGTGTGTGTGTGTGTGTGTGTGTGTGTGTGTGTGTGTGTGTGGTGTGTGTGTGTGTGTGTGTGTGTGTGTGGGTGTGGTGGGTGGGGTGGGTGGGTGGGTGAGAGGGAGAGAGAGAGGGGGGGGGGGGGGGAGGAGAGGTGGCCTATTTCTGTGCTGTTTTCCTAATTAGCTTTCTGTGTGTTCACTGATCTGTATTTTTTCACTTTTTGTTTGTTTAGAATAAGCCCCTTTTGTGAGCAGGTCTTTGCTTTTTTCCGTTTTTTCCCTTATTTTCTTTCATTCATTCATTTGTTGTTCTTTGTTTGATTCTTTCCTTCTTTCTTTCTTTGTCTCTGTGGTTGTTTCTTTGAGCA
>CM054160.1:47562105-47564605 GCA_028751875.1 Rapana venosa
GAGGGAGAGAGAGAGAGAGAGAGAGAGAGAGAGAGAGAGAGAGAGAGAGAGAGAGAGAGAGACAGACAGACAGAGAGGTGGAAAAAGGATGTACAGAAAGGGACAGACGCAAAGACCGAAAACAGACACACATGAAGCTATCTATCTATCTATCTATCTATCTATCTATCTATCTATCTATCTATCTGTCTGTCTGTCTGTCTGTCTGTCTG
Organism: Rapana venosa; assembly: GCA_028751875.1. Lineage (NCBI taxonomy): Eukaryota > Metazoa > Mollusca > Gastropoda > Neogastropoda > Muricidae > Rapana > Rapana venosa. Next base: position 47,562,318 of record CM054160.1, read on the forward strand.
TCTATCTATCTATCTATCTGTCTGTCTGTCTATCTATCTATCTATCTATCTATCTATCTATCTATCTATCTGTCCCGTAGTCTGACGACCGTGGGGGCACCCTCAAAGACTCAACAACCAGTTCCCTCCATTCCTCTCTCTGTTCTGCCTTTCTCAGGGTTTTGTTGAGTTCTAGGCCTGTCCATTCGCTGATGTTATCCTCCCAGCTCTTCCTTGGTCTGCCTCTTCTTCTTCCTCCTTGGACAGTGCCTTGTAAAACTGTCTTTGCAAGTCCTTTGGATCTTGTGACATGCCCATACCATTTAAGTTTACGCTTTTTCATGATCGTTAGAAGGTTCTCATAGGGTCCAATGGTTTGCTGGATTCTGTTATGCACGCTTTCGTTGCTTATGTGGTCTTTGTAGGAGATTCCAAGGAGTCTCCGAAAGCATTTCATCTCCACCGCCTGTACTCTTCTCTCCAAATCTGCAGTCAGGGTCCATGATTCACAGGCATACAGAAATATGGATATGACAAGGGAGCGCATAAGTCTGATTTTGGAGATAAGTGAGATATTTTTATCTCTCCAGATGGTGTTTAGTTTTGACAAAGCTGCTATTGTCTGTGCAGTCCTGCATACTACTTCTGGCTTGGATCCCTGGTCTGATACAATGGCTCCCAGGTGCTTGAAGCTTTGTACTGTTTCCAACTTCTGGTCATTAACCCTGATATCAGTGCTAATGCCGTTGGTGTTATTAGTCATCAGTTTGGTCTTCTCTGCACCGATTTCCATGCCGTATGTTTTGGAGGCCTTATTCAAGTGTTCTGTTAGGCTGGCAAGCTCATTTTCTGATCCTGCTATTCCATCAATGTCATCTGCGAAGCAGAGGTTAGTGATCGTTCTGCCACCAATGCTGACTGATCCTTCATGATGTTCCAGTGCATCAGCCATGATTCTCTCAAGGAAGATGTTGAAAAGAGTGGGTGAGAGTAGACAGCCCTGCCTTACTCCAACTGTTGTTCGAAACCATTCTCCAATGTTGTTGTTGTAGTACACTGCACTGGTGGCCTCGCTGTACAGCTGTTTGATGACTCTGATCAGATTTGCATTGATTCTATACAAATTCATGGTTGCCCACAAAGCTGCATGCCACACCCTGTCAAATGCCTTCTTAAATTCGATAAATACGTGGTAAAGGTCTTGTTGATGTTGAAGTACCGCTCACATAGTATTCTGAGGTTGAATATCTGTTCTGTTGTGCTGCGCCCTGCTCTGAAACCTGCTTGTTCCTCAGCAATGATGGTCTCTGCTTGTGGCTTCAGTCTATTCAATATTATCTGCAGCACGACCTTGCTTGGGTAGCATATGAGGCTGATTGTGCGGTAATTATGGCATTGTTGTAGATTTCCTTTCTTGGGGAGGGTGTGATGAGTGACTGTGTCCATGGTGTTGGCCATTTTCCTGTCTGCCAGATCTTGTTGCAGATTCTTAGTAGGGCGCTGATCATGGCTTCCCCTCCAGCTTGAACCAACTCAGCTGGAATGTTGTCAGCCCCTGCTGACTTCCCCTTTTTCAGCGATCTGACTGCTGTTTCCACTTCTTCTCGGAGGATAGGGTGACTGTCTGTGTCTTTGCTTGCGGGTACATTAAGGACTTCTCGATCTCCTGCGTTCTATAGTTATACAGGTCGGAGCAGTATTCTGTCCATCTGTTCAGAATATCCTGGTCGTCAGTGAGACACTTCCCATTTTTGTCTTGGATTGTTAAACCTTTTCCCTGTTTTGACACAAAAATCCCCACAAAAATCACCGAAGAGAAGAAAAAAAAGCAGTAACAAGTAAGGAAGAAAGCAAAACAGAAAACACAAGAAACAACCGAAAAAATAGCAAGAACCAAGAGCAAAACAAAAGCGGCAACAACAACAAGGGGAGAGGTGACACCGAGTAGTTCCCCCTCAACAACAACAACAACAACAAACAACAACAGCAACAACCCCAAACCAAAACCAAAACAGAACCAAACAAAGCAAAACCTCCATAAAATAAAGGAGAACAAACCACGTAAAAGTCATTTTTCAAATACACAATAGCGATATACAAGTAAAACATTCACAATTATACAGAGAGAGAGGGGGGGGGTGAGAGAGACAAACTGACAAATGACAATGACAAATTCTTTTATTTCGAGGATAATGAATAAGCACTCATGTGCTTTTTTACATCCAGTCCCCGCCCGTAGGGATACATCTTAATAATAACCCAACACTTATACAGTCTCACAGTAGAAACATGGGGAAATAACCCTTTTC
>CM054160.1:47569605-47577105 GCA_028751875.1 Rapana venosa
CTGTTGTGGTGTGTGTTTGTGTGTTGTGTTTGTGTGTGCTTGTTTGTGTGTGTGTGTGTGTTTTGTGTGTGTGTTAGTGTGTGTATGTGTGCTTGTGTATGTGTGTTTGTGTATATGTGTTCGTGTGTTTGTGCATGTGTGTGTTTGCGTGTGTGAGTGTGTGTGTTTGTGTGTGTGTTAGTGTTCTGTGTGTGTGTGAATGTGTGTGTGTGTATGTTAGTTCTTCAGTTTAAAGTCCTTCCACCGAAAAGTGATATCAGATGGTCAAGTGAGTGTGTTGTTGTTGTTGTGTTGTGCGCGCGCGCGCGCGCGTGCGTGCGTGCGTGCGTGCGTGTATGGTGTGTGCATGTGTGTGTGCCGTAGCTGTGTTTCACACTGTGTTCACGCCAGGGACTTCAGCTTTAAAGATTCATCGGATGGACTTGAGGAGAGAAAGGCAGTCTGCCCAGAAGTCGTTGGATAGATACAGACACTCCTTTGCAAGCTTGTAGCTAAGAGTGAGGCTGATTAGAGCATGTGACTTTTCTCTGTGTGTGTGTGTGTGTGTGTGTGTGTGTGTGTGTGTGTGTGTGTTGCCAGGTGTTGCTTTGTGTCAGAAGCAACCCTTGATGGACGCTACAGCCGTGTGGTTCAGACGATTTGACTGCTTTAGTCTGTGAAGTCGTGGGTTCAACTCTCAGTATTGGTCAATTCAGGGAGGGGGGGTGGGGTGGGGGTGGGGGGGTGTGGGGGTGGGGGTGGGGGTGGGGGGTGTGGGGGTGGGGGTTCTACGAGTCCTTAAGTCAGTTTTACGTACATATCTGCTAGTGCTTGTCTTCTGGTAGCCTGGTGGTTAGAGTGATGCGCATTGCGCTCGTCATCTGCTGACCCGAATTCGAATCTCGTTTAAGAGGAATTTTATTCTGGAGTTAACATCAGTGCTGACTCCACTTACCCCCAAAAGTCCTTCCGGTGACATCAGGCAAACCCAGCATAACTGGGTCCGGGGCCCTGTGCTAAACTTGGCCCCTCCTCCTCTGACCAAGTCCCAGTGTGGTCAGTTCTTCCTGCTGTAGTCAGCACCAGCTGGGATGGGATGGATAGCAGCTGAGAGGAGCTGAAAGTGGGGGGAACTGACAGCTGTGGATGAGGCTATAAACTGAGATCCTGTGTGCGAACGCGCGTAGAACATCTTGCGCACATGTTAAAACTCGTTCCGCTTTTCGGAAGAGTAGGCCATACAGTGCCGGTGGGAACGGATGACAACATGTTCACAACCGCATACATACGGGGACTGGATGTAAAAAAACACACAAGTGTTTATTCCATCATCCTCGAAATAAAGAATTAAATAACTAAACATGCACAAGATGAAATATGCACGTTAAAGATCCCGTCATTCGTGTCAGTGTTGGGTAGGTTACGGAAACAGATATAACCAGCATGGATCCTGTACAAAATAACGAGGTAATTTGAAATATACTGGCCCCTGGAGAAGCTGAGGTCTCTGACCCCTCGCTCCATAACGACCGCATAGGTCATGGCAACATTTGACCCTCTTTACCTTTACCTATGTGTTGGAGAACAAATGTGATCCCAATAGACGGTAATGACGACCCTGACTGCCAGGTACAGCTGAGGGAACATGGTGAAGGGCAGGTGCCAGGGATAGGAATGCACTGGGTCTCTCGCGTACGAAAAATATTGCATGAAAATGGTTTGGGTTTTTGTATGGCTGATTCAGTGTGTGTGTGTGTGTGTGTGTGTGTGTGTGTGTGTGTGTGTGTGTGTGTGTGTGTGTGTGTGTGTGTGTGTGTGTGTGTGTATGTATATGTATGTATGTGTGTATATGTATGTATGTATTTATGTATGCATGCATGCATATGTATATGTATGTATGTGTATATGTATGTATGTATGTATGTATGTATGTATGTATGTATGTATGTATGTATGTATGTATGTATGTATGTATGTATGTGTGTGTGTGTAGTGTGTTGTTGTGTAGTATGTATTGCATGTATGTATGTATGTATGTATGTATGTATGTATGTATGTGATGTTATTATGTATGTATGTATGTATGATTATGTATGTATGTATGTATGCATGTATGTATGTATATGTATATATATGTGTGTATGCTATATATGTATGTATGTATGCATGTATGTGATAGTATGTATATATGTATGATGTATGCATGTATGTGTATGTAATGTATGTGTTGCATGTATGTATGTATGTATGTATGTATGTATGTATGTATGTATGATGTATGTATGTATGTATGTATGTAGTAGTATGTATGCATGTATGTATGTATGTATGTATGTATGTATGTATGTATGTATGTATGTATGTATGTATTGATGTATGTATGTATGTGTGATATCTGAACGGCTTCATCAGTGTGGCTGACAGACAGAGCAGCCAGACAACCAGACTGCGGTGTTCTGTTCGTCCTTAGGCAGGAACTGAGAGGATCAAACCTGTGCCATGCTGTCACTTCATCACATGATGAACCGTTGGACGACAATTGTTCGGAACGAAAGTCAACCAGTAACTCGTGCATCCAAAATCGGGCCATTGGAACAGAAACCAAGACTAGAGAGAGGACATCTTCCAGTTTCTCTGTGTGCCGATGAACTCGACGTTGTACGCTTCAAACGAAAGATAATTATGGAAAATGTTAATTGAAATTAATTGATGATTGCTAGGTTTTTCTATCGCCAAATTTCGCACCCTTATAGTAAAACTGGCACTAATTTTTGTCGAAAAGATCAAATTGTTACATGTATATATTGCTCGCTCGCTCGCGCGCGCACGCACACACACACACATGCACACGCACGTGTACACACATGCACGCACGCACAAACACACCACGTACATGCACACACGCACACACACACACACACACACACATGCACACATGAGACTATAAACCGAGACCCCGAGTGCGAACGCACGCAGAACATCTTGCGCACACGTTAAATCCTGTTAAACGCTTTTCGTAAGAGTAGGCCATTGTGTGCCGGTGGGAACGGATGACAAAATTAAAAAAACTGCATACACACGGGTACTGGATGTAAAAAAGCACATGAGTGCTTATTCCATTATCTTCGATATAAAAGAATAAATAACAATAAAATAAATAAATAAAAATATTACGCGCGCACGCACACACACACACACACACACACACACACACACACACACACACACACACACACACACACACACACACACACACACACACACAAGCAAAGCTAAAGGACTTGTGGAAGCTGTGGCACACGTCATATGGTTTCTAGTCAGGCTGGGGGGGTTTTCCAGGTCAATGATGCTGACCACTGATCTCACTACATTCACCTGTGGGGATATACCGGGGCCTCAGTATAAACAGCATCCCCCACCTTCCAGTAATTCTGTGCTAGGAATCCCTCTTTGATATCCCTCTCTTTGGCTCTGCCTTGTTTCTTTTCTTCCTGTCACCTCCTTCTTGTCTGTTTTCTGCCTTCCAACTCCATTCTCCTGCCTTTCTGGGTTTCTGTTTCTCCAAAAAGACTTCAAAGATAACAATTCTCTCCTACGCTAAAGTCGGATGCGCTGGGCCTGACTTGTCAGGCGCTTAACGCCAACACAACGCATGTTCGCTCGTATGACAGACAACAATAGTTGCTGTCTGAGCGTTTGACGACGACGACGACGACGACGACGACGACAAAGAAGAAGAAGAAGAAGAAGAAGAAGAAGAACAACAACAAGAACAAGAACAAGAAGAAGAACAAGAAAAACAAGAAGAACAAGAAAAACAAGAACAAGAATTGAGAAGAAGAAGGATGATGATGATGATGACGATGATGATGATGATGATGATGATGATGATGATGATGATGATGATGATGATGATGATTGATGGTTGATGATGATTGATGATGGTTGATGATGATTGATTGATGATGATTATGATGATTATTATTATGATGATGATCGTCGTCGTCGTCGTCGTCGTCATCATCATCATCATCATCATCATCATCATCATCATCATCATCATCATCATCATCATCATCATCATCATCATCATCAACAACAACAACAATTACAGCACCAACAAGAGGAAGAAAGATACCGCTACAGAGCTCTGCTATCATGACATTCAGTGCAGTCATATGGTTCAAATCAGGCTGGTTTTTCCAGGTGAGTGATACAGGTATTTCCAGGTTAGTGATGCAGGTATTTCCAGGTTAGTGATACAGGTATTACCAGGTTAGTGATACAGGTATTTCCAGGTTAGTGATACAGGTATTTCCAGGTTAGTGATGCAGGTATTTCCAGGTTAGTGATACATCGATCAATTTCACCAGGTTAGTGAGATGCAAAGTCTATCATGAGGTGCTCCAACGTCTACAGCTATGGATCAGGTGAGGTGAGATGAGATGGGTGAGGTGAGATGAGAGTGAGGTTATTGAGTGATGCAATGTGAGGTTGAGGTGAGGTGAGGTGAGATGAGATGAGTTGTGAGGTGAGGTGAGATGAGGTGAGATAGTGAGGTGAGGTAGATGAGTGAGGTGAGATTTAGTGAGTGTGAGGTGAGTTGAGGTGAAGGTGAGGTGAGATGAATGAGTTGAGTATGAGATGAGTGGTGGATGAGATGAGGTGAGGTTAGATGAGGTAGGTGAAATGAGGTGAGGTGAGATGAGGTGAGATGAGATGAGATGAGGTGAGTGAGGTGAGATGAGGTGAGGTCATGTGAGATGAGATGATGAGGTGAGATGAGGTCATGTGAGGTGAGGTGATAGGTGAGATGAGATGAGTGGAGATGAGGTGAAGTGAGATGAGGTGAGGTGGGTTGTGGGAGATGAGTGAGTATGAGGTGAGATGAGGTGAGATGAGGTGATGTGAGATGAGATGAGATGAGGTGAGATGAGGTCATGTGAGGTGGGTGAGATGAGGTGAAGTGAGATGAGGTGAGGTGGGGTGAGATGAGATGAGGTGAGGTGAGATGAGGTGAGATGAGGCTGTGAGGTGAGGTGAGATGAGGTGAGGTGAGGGTGAGGTAAGTGAGTGAGGTGAGTGAGATGAGATCAGGTGAGGTGAGATAAGTGTAGATGAGAGGGGGTGAGGTGAGGTGAGGTCAAGTGAGGTGAGGTGAGGTGAGGTGAGGTCAAGTGAGGTGAGGTGAGGTGAGATGAGGTCAGGTGAGATGAGATGAGATGAGGTCAGGTGAGGTGAGGTGAGATGAGGTCATGTGAGGTGAGGTGAGGTAATGCAGGTATGATAATCATATATCACTACAGTGTGCCTTTATCCCGAGACTCAGTGACGCCTACACTCCTGTCTTGCGGGGATTCTGCGCTGTTTCATTCCGCCTGTACTTTCTTCTCTCGCCGCACAGTCGCAGGATTCACGGGGGACGGGATGGCCGAGTGGTTAGAACATTGCGCTCGCAATCTCACAACCCGGGGTCGATTCCGGTTCAAGGGGATGTTTTCCCCTGAAGTTAACATCAGTGCAGACTCCACTCTCCCCGAAAGTCCTTCGGATGAGACTATAAACCCAGGCCCCGTGTGCGAACGCACGCAAAACATCTTGCGCACACGTTGAAATTCTGTTCCACTTTTCGTAAGAGTAGGCCATTGTGTGCCGGTGGGAACAGATGACAAAATTGACAAAACCGCTACACACGGGGACTGGATAAAAAAAAAGCACATAAGTGCTTATTCCATTATCCTCGATAAAAAAAGAATAAAAATAAAAATGAAACAAACAAAATGTGTGGAATATTCAAATTCTGATCTTTGGTTGAAAGCGACGTTTATTGAGAGAAAAGAAAACCATGGTTACAACACCAGTAAGTATTGAGAGCAGCAACAACAAGGCAACGCCTCAGAGAGTGCTGCACAGGTGAAAGTGTTTCATGTTTCGTTTGGCAGCTGCAGTACAATAATAATAATAATAATAATAATAATAATAATAAGTAATAATGATGGTGATGATGATGATGATGATGATAATAATAATAATAATAATAATATAATAATAATGTATGGAATCTATACAGCGCTGAATCTTGTCAAGGAACAAATCAAAGCATACTTTAGAATAGACATCTGCTGCAAATACATGTCAATAGAAAACTCCGATTTAAATAAGTGGGGTGTAAAACCATGACAACTGCATCGACGAAAAAATTGTGGAAAAAAAGATACACAAAAGTAAATAAATAAACAAAGAAATAAAATTTAATGGACAGACATAAACAAAGTCGGATTTTTTTTAGAGTAGTCGATTTGGTTGGATGGGGAAATTTGTGTGTGCGCGCGCTTACACACACGCGCGCGCGCGCCACACACACCACACACACACACACACACACACACACACACAACTCTACCCTTCCTCAAATGTTGGTATCCATCCTATTCTTTATCTCATCATCATCGTCAACGTTATCGCCATTATTTTATGGCATCACAATTCTCTTCTTTATTGTCATCTTCACCACTGCCCCCCCCACCACCCACCACCCACCACCATCACACCAACAACCACCACCACACCAACCACCGCAACCACCAACCACCAACCACACCAACCACCCATACCTCCACCAACCACAACCACCACCCACCCTCACCCCCCAACCACCATCACCACCACCACAATCACCACCAACCACACCACCACCTCCACCACCACCAACACAACAACAACCCACCACCACCCACCAATCCACCACCATCATCATCACCACCACCACCACCTCCACAACCATCAACCACAAACAACCATCACCACCACAACCACCACCACCCATACCTCCACCAACCACAACCACCACCAACCACCCACCACCACCACTATCTCCACCACCATCATCACCACTATCACCCACCACCCACCACCACCACCACCACCACATCCGGACGTTGTTTTCTTGTCTGTCTTCTCTCTCCAGCGCCACATCAACCGGAACCACCCAGGCGTGACTAAAGGGAGGTTATTTCCGTCCCCTGGACTCACAAGACTTCACACGGACATCCCCCCACTTGTGACGTCATTCTAATTACATCATCGTCGGCGATGACATCACTAACAGCGTCATCAGCATCAGCGTCAGTGCAGAGGTCGGCTGTAGTGTGTGTGTTGGCGGCGTTTTGTCTGCGATTGCTGCAGTGTCAGTATTCTGGTAAGTGTGAGGGAGGGGGAGGGGGGGGGGGGGGGGGAGAGAGAGAGAGAGGGGGAGGGGGTGGAGGGAGGGAGGGGTGGAGGGAGGGAGGGGGGGGGAGTCTGGTTTTGTGTTGTGTTGTGTTGTGTTTTGGTTGGTGTGGGGTCTGGTGTGTGTGTGTGTGTGTGTGTGTGTGTGTGTGTGTGTGTGTTTTCGATTCGTTTTGTTTTGCTAGGCACAACACAGATATACAGACAGACAAACAGACTGACAGACAGAGAGACAAACGGACAGACAGAGAGACAGACAGACGGACGGACAAACAGACAGACAGACAGACTTAC
>CM054160.1:47584605-47597105 GCA_028751875.1 Rapana venosa
TATCATCTGCCTAAGTACCCACCTAGCCCCTAACCAGCTAAGCAACATGTGAACCAAACTACACGTGTGAAGTATTCTGTGAGCAGCCATACATCAACCCATTTCTTACTTGTCTTGCTTATTGACAAACCACCGAATAAACATATTTTTATCACCTAACCAGCCGGACAAACCACTACTCAACCAACCCGCCATTCGTCCACCCACCCCACCCAAGATAGCCATTAACCAACCAGCACACCTCTGTACCAAACTCCAGCCATAGATCGTTCTATGAGCAGCTATAATCATGTACCCCTTCCACCTATCGATAGTGATCAATACACAATCAAGAGATCAACATAAAAACTCACTAACTAACCATTAAGCGATCAACTATTCACCAAACCAACCATCCATCTACCTACTCACCCTAGTAGTCACCAACCAACCAACCAACCAACCCACCAATAAGTGTACCATAATTCAAGTTTCACTATGGTCATGTACCTCTTTCAGCTGTCGATACTAATCCATGAACAATCAACAAGCCAGTACATTCTATTCTATTCTATTGTTTTATATCGAGCATAATGGAATAAGCACTTGCATGGTTTTTTACCTCCAGTCCCTGTGTGTATGCGGTTTTGTCAATTTTGTCATTTGTTCCCACTGGCACACAATGGTCTACTCTTACGAAAAGCGGAACAGGATTTAACGTGTGCGCAAGATGTTCTGCGTGCGTTCGCACATGGGGCCTCGGTTTATAGTCTCATCCGAAGGACTTTTTTCACTGATGTGAACTCCAGGGGAAAATATCCCCTTTAACTATGTACATCAGTGCATCAACATACCAGGTAGCCAATGAGACCAACTACAGTTCACCAAACCCTCCATTCATCTCCCTGCCCACCAAGCTAGCCACTAACCAACCAACCAACCAACCAAGCTGTGTTCCGAACTCCAAATAGTAGATTGTGTCATGAGCAGCCATATATGCATGTATCCCTTCCACATGCCAAAACTGATCAATAAACAATCAACGCACTAATCTACCATACTGCTAACCAGGCAATAATGCACACAGCTACTGCCCCAACTAACCACCTACCTATCTGCCTACCCACTTTGTGAGCTACTAACTTACTGGCCAACCTATGCACCATAAAGCGATTTTGGTTTAGACTATGAGCACCCCGACATGTGCCCTTTCTATTCTCCAATCCTAACCAACTAAACAGTCAACAAGTCAGTTAACTAACCTGCCAACTAACCAACTAAACAGTCAACAAGTCAGTTAAGTAACCTGCCAACTAACCAGCTAAACAGTCAACAAGTCGGTTAACTAACCTGCCAACTAACCAGCTAAACAGTCAACAAGTCAGTTAACTAACCTGCCAACTAACCAACTAAGCAGTCAACAAGTCAGTTAACTAACCTGCCAACTAACCAATAAACAGTCAACAAGTCAGTTAAGTAACCTGCCAACTAACAACTAAGTCCTTCGGATGAGACTATAAACCGAGACCCCGTGTTCGAACGCATGTAGAACAAATTGCGCACACGTACGTTAAATCCTGTTCCTCTTTTCGGAAGAGTAGGCCATTGTGTGCCGGTGGAAATCGATGACAAAATTTACAAAACCGCATACACACGGGGACTGGATGTAAAAAAAGCACATGAGTGCTTATTCCATTATCCTCGATATAAAAGAATAAATAAATTAAATAAATAACCAACTAAGCTGTCAACAAGTCAGTTAACTAACCTGCCTTTAACCATCTAAACAGTCAACAAGTCAGTTAACTAACCTGCCAACTAACCAACTAAGCAGTCAACAAGTCAGTTAACTAGCCTGCCAACTAACCAACTAAGCAGTCAACAAGTCAGTTAACTAACCTGACAACTAACCAACTAACCAGTCAACAAGTCAGTTAACTAACCTGCCAGCTAACCAACTAAACAGTCAACAAGTCAGTTAACTAACCTGCCAACTAACCAACTAAGCAGTCAACAAGTCAGTTAACTAACCTGACAACTAACCAACTAACCAGTCAACAAGTCAGTTAACTAACCTGCCAGCTAACCAACTAAACAGTCAACAAGTCAGTTAACTAACCTGCCAGCTAACCAACTAAACAGTCAACAAGTCAGTTAACTAGCCTGCCAACTATCCAACTAAGCAGTCAACAAGTCAGTTAACTAGCCTGCCAGCTAACCAACTAAACAGTCAACAAGTCAGTTAACTAGACTGCCAACTATCCAACTAAGCAGTCAACAAGTCAGTTAACTAACCTGCCAACTAACCAGCTAAACAGTCAACTACGCCACAAACCAACCATTTTATCTATGCATTAACCAACTGACAATTCTTTTTTCCCAGACGACAAGTACAGAGTTGTGCTATAAGAATGCACCCTTTCCACTTATCGATACTGATCAATAATCAATCAACAAAAATGCCACCTTACCAACTAATCAACCAAGCAGTCAACTACTCACACAAACAACAATTCATCTACCTACACAGCCAAGCTAGCCACTAGCCAACCAACCAACCAACTAAGTAACCAACCCATCTATCTATGTACCAACTTACAAAAGGGAGAGCACTTTGTAAGTAGCCAGACAAAGCTAAAGGACAAACCCAGTGTTTTCTGTACTCTCCTGTCTCTCTGTCTCTCTGTATCCCCCCCCCCCTCTCTCTCTCTCTCTCTCTCTCTCTCTCTCTCTTTCTCTCTCTCTCTCTCTCTCTCTCTCTCTCTCTCTCTCTCTCTCTCTCTCTCTCTCTGTCTTCGATCTACAATCGATCACGTTCATGACAGTGGAGCCACCCTGCTGGAAATATCATCTAAACGTCATTGAACTACAGTCAGGGAGGGAGGGGGGGGAGGAGGGAGGGAGGGAAGGGGAGGGGGAGAGGAAGTGTTGGTAACTGGGTTGTTTGGGTTCAGTCCCAGTAAAACGACATGTTAGTGTGTTGTTTGGGTTGGTGATGGTATATTGACAGACACATTTGGTGGTAAGGTTTAAGGCTTGGTCAGTGTTATAAAAGACAGAGTTTTGGTGGCTTGTTTGGGGGGGGGGGGGGGGGAGAGGTTAATTACAGTAGAATAAAAACAAAAAACCGCCGGAAGTTGTAGTGGTGGCGGTGGTAGTGGTGGTTTGTTTGGCTTTCTTTGTAGTAAAACGACATGGTTGTGGGTTCTTTGGGCTGTTTAGTAGATCGACAGAACAATTGTACATGCTGTTTTAGCTCAGTATCAGTGAAGCGACAACAAGGGTGTTTTGTTTGTTTAGTTGATACCAAGTTGTGAACAACACAGTCGGTAAGTTGTTTAGATTTAGTCATATAAAAGCAACAACAACAACAAATTCGTAATTACTTGTTTTGGATTTTTCATGAGTAAAATAAAGACACCAATAAAGAAAATAATGAATAAATAAATACCATGTAAGCAAATGATTATGTGTATAAAAAACTAAAAGACATATAAACACAACTCTGGTAGATTGATTAACTTTGGTTTTCTGTACAGAAAAACAACGTGACGGGGTTGTGCTTGGTTTAGAACATACGCTGACGAAACAATGTCCTAAATATTGTTTACGTTCATTAACACTAAAACAACGACAAAGATTACTCTTTTGTATACACTTATACATCGTAATCCCATTACACAATCCAGCGCTTTAAGTTTGCTAACGCTAAAAACGACACACAAAAAAACCCCAATCTTACCAATTTGTTCGCGTTTTGTCGTTCGTACAAAAACAAACCAATTTCGTAGGTCATTGTCGTCGTCTCACCATAGTAAAACCTACAATGCTGCCTAGAGGCTTGTTTGAGAGTTTATAATGACTTAACGACAAAAACAAACCTGTGCTGGGTGGGGGGGCTCAGAGAGGCAGGTTTAATGGCAGATTGTACCACGGCCTTTTTGAAGTCTTGCTCCTGATTATGAGCTCGGCTTGCCACAGTAGACCTCGCTGGTTCTGTGTGGTGATCAATTGTTCTGGCTTGGTCTGGCCTGTGTATGAGGTTATGGCTGTGGTGAATTGGTTGGAGAGGGGTGTGTGTGTGTGTGTGGGGCAGGTGGGGGGGGGGGCGGGGAGTGAGGAGTGGTGGTGGTGGTGGGTTGTGGTGTGTGGGGGTGGGGGAGGGGGGGGGAGGAATGTGTAGTGTGTGTGTAGTGATGTGTGTAGTGTGTGTGGTGATGAGGTGGTGTGTGCTGTGCGTGTGTGTGTGTGTGTGTGGTGAGAGAGAGAGGGAGAGGTAGAGTGTGTATGTGTGTGTATCCTCCAGGCAAAGGGTGGGGAGCAGCAGCAACAATATCAGCAACATCAAAACAGTAACAACAAACAGCAACAACAGTAGCAGCAGTAACAAGATAAAAGAGGAACTACAACAGCAACATCAAAAATAATAACAGCATACACAGGAACTAGCAACAACAACAGTATCAATAACAAAAGCAACATCAGCAACAGCAACAACAACAACAACAGGATCAACATCATACGCTTTAATCGCAACAACAGCAACATAAAGTAGAAACAAAAAAGCAATGACAAAAACACAAATATTGACAGCAACAGAAACAATATAACCGAAATTGCTTAATAATAAAACGTAGAAATAATCAATCAAATTTCGAAAATTTGAAATTGAATCTGGTATTGCTTTCCCCCCAAAACTGAAATCGTGGTGTTATACACTTGCTGACAGTTTCCATACAGAGCCAATTAGGAATATGGAAATAAAAATTTACCCTTCAATAGTTTGTGTTTTCTTTAATAAACAACAACAACAACAACAACAACAACAACAAAGTGTTACGATCTTATTCCATTAGTAGTAGTAGTTAGTAGTAGTAGTAGTAGTAGTAGTAGTAGTAGTAGTAGTAGTAGTAGTTAGTAGTAGTAGTAGTATCTTCAACATTACAGGAGTATACCATTTTTTCTCATAACGAGGGTACACAGTATTACCCGTTATAAGCCTTTTCCCTCCTATCTGCTCACATCAACACAAGGTTACCGATGAAAAAACTAGGAGTCAACACCCTTACCTACAAGAATTCAGTGATATTTTTATTTTCGTTCCTCGGCTTGAGCTCCAAGGTTTCTCTGTAGTGAGCTTTTTGCGTTTGCGAGTGTTCTGTCCACTATCAAGGTAGCCGCATTCCGGCTTGCGAGCTGATATCTAAATACACTAGTGTTTATACGGGGTTCTTTTGGTCTACTTGTTTGGTTGGCCGTTTGGAGACTTTTGTCATCCGTTATTTCCGACACAAATGGCCGACTCTTCCAAAAAGCATATCAGGTTTTAACTTGAGCGCAAGATGTTCTACGTGCGTTCGTATACAAGACCTCAATCTATAGTTCATCAGAGGGAATTTTGGGAGAGAGGAGTCGGTACTGATGTTAATTAATTCCGGGGAACAATCCTCTCCAACGGGCGTCTCAGTGCTGGCTTAAACCCGGGCCATCAGATTACAGAGTCAGCATTCTAACCGCTAGGCTATCCCCCAGCCCCCCCCCCCCCCCCCTCCCCAACCACCCCCAGCCTTCTGAAAAAGACAGTGGAAGAAGGGCTCATCTGTTGGAGCCATCACTCCTTGTAAGACCAGAGGCTTTGTGCACTTCTGTCCGTGTGATCAAGTGTGCAGGAAAAAATAATGTTGTCTGTTCTGCGTGTAAGAGCATTATTGAGAGAGAGAGATAGAGACAGAGAGAGACAGAGAGACACAGAGAGGGGGGAGGGAGGGAGAGACAGACAGACAGACAGACAGACAGTCACCGCCACTGACAGCCACAGACAGAGACAGGCTCAGACACAGACAGACAGACAGAGACAGACAGACAGAACAGACAGATCAGACGACAGACAGAGACACAGTCACAAACAGAAACAAATAGAACAGAAAGCACAGCACATACAGCGACAAACAGGACACATAGACAGACACAACAGTCACAAACAGAAACAAATAGACAGACGTAAACACAGAGCAGTCAACAGACAAGACAGAAACACACAGACACACGACACACACACGGTCCTATGAGATCATATAATCAACACACAATACAACATTGTTAATATACGTAATGTGAAAGACTTAAATAAAGAAGGAACAACACACAGCACAAACACACAACACACAACACACACCAGCACACTATACACAACACACACATATACACACATTTCTAATCTATAACGTAATGTAAAAGACGTTAACACTAAAAAACACACACACAACACCACAAACACTACACACTATATACAACACCACACACACAACAACACTACACACACACAGACACACACACAAACACACACACTACAAAACACACACAGACACACCAAATCAAACGAAGCCTCCCCTCAAGAAAGCTCCCCACAATATTTAATCTGATATCTTCTTCCTCCAGCAACAAAAGGAAGGAAAAAAAAAACCTCCACAAAAACGAAAGTTACCCAGAAAATGAAAGATGATCATCCAAAAAAGGGCAATAACCCATGCGCCACTAACTTTAAACTCCAGGAAAAAAGAGCGCCAAGGGCGGTAATGAGGCCCCCTGGATGTCATTCAAGCGAGTTTAGGGACCTGGCAATTCAGGCGGTGATTGTATTTTTCAATCCCCCCCTCTTCAAAAGAGAGAGGCGGGGAGAATTGATCTGGTCTGAACTGTTGGGCGTGTGCATGTGGGGGGAGTGATAGGGTGGGGAGGTGTGTGGCTTGTGGCGTTGTGCTTTGTTTCGTGAGAGCGCGCGGTGTGTGTGTGTGTGTGTGTGTGTGTGTGTGTGTGTGTGTGTGTGTGTGTGTGTGTGTGTGTGTTGTGTATGTGTGTGTGTGTGTGTGTGTGTGTGTGTGTGTGTGTGTGAGTGAGAGAGAGAAAGAGAGAGACAGAGAGAGAGACAGAGAGAGAGAGACAGAGAAAGAAGAGACAGAGAAGAGAGAGACAGAAGCACAGACAGACAGAATTACAGTGTGAGTGTGTGTGTGTGTTGGTGTGTGTGTGTGTGTGTGTGTGTGTGTGTGTGTGTGTGTGTGTGTGTGTGTGTGAGACACAGAGAGAGACAGACATACACAGATAGTGTGTATCTGTGTTGTGTTTGCATGTGTGTACCAGTGTGTGTGTGTATTGTGTGTGTGTGTGTGTGTGTGTTGTGTGTGTGTACCAGTGCATGTATCAGTGTATGTTAGTGTGTGTATGTGCTTCGATATAATCTCATACCACAAGAGACTAACTCATAGCCTTCGCTTTGCATTGCCTTACCTTGCCTGACCTTACCTTACTACCTTACCTTACTTGCCTTCCTTACCTTACCTGACTTACTGACTGACCTCACTTATCTTGCCTTACTTGCCTTACTTACCTTGCTTGCCTTACCTTGCCTTACCTTACCTTACCTTGTCTGCTTGCTTGTTTGCCTTGTTGTTTGCTTTACCTTGCCTTACCTTACCTTGCCTTGCCTTAGCCTTACCTTGCCTTGCCTTACCTTACCTTACCTTACCTTACCTTGCCTTGCCTTACCTTACCTTGCCTTACCTTACCTTGCCTTGCCTTACCTTACCTTACCTTACCTTACCTTACCATGCCTTGCATTTCATTGCAAAATGCTAAACAGCCAGACCCTACCGATCATCTTAATGTCTAACATGAAAATTGACTTCTCTTTAACTTCTCTCTACTAACTCCTTCAAGAGTCGTTGGGGACACTGCACACACACACACACACACACACACACACACACACACACACACACACACACACACACACACACACACACACACACACACACACACACACACACACACACACACACACAAAAACCCACCACTCTAGTACAGTGAAAAAAGTAACCCAAATGGGTGGCACTGTACTTGCAGCGACATGCTGTTACCAGAGAGAGCAGTGGAAATTGCAGGTAGAGGAATCTGCCGTGATTGACAGTGGCCTATGATGCTAATTATGCAATTCCGGGGATCGGTGGTCTAGAGGTAACGCGCCTGTCTCGAAAGCAAAAATCCGGGTCGGAAGTGTGCGGTGGTTCGAATCCCATTTGGACCCGAAACTTTTCCCCCATCCATTAGATCATGAGTGATGGTCCTGGCGCTAGTCTTTCGGATAAGACGATAAACTGAGGTCCTGTGTGTTACGCATAATTATTTAAGGCATAATTATTTAAGGTAAAAGAACCCATGGCAGCAACAGAGTTGTCCCTAGCTTAATTCTGTAGAAAAAGCCACTCTGATAGGGAAACAAATACAGTTGCAGACAGGAAAAAATAATGGGTGGCGCTGCTCTTGTGGCGACGCGTTCTCTCCGGGGAAGAGCAGCCCGACTTTTTACGCAGAGAAATCTGCCGTGACTTAAAGTGGTATAGATAAGTAAATAAAATACAATAAAAATACAATACGATGCAATATGATGCAATACAATACAATACAACACAATACAATACAATACGATAGAATGCAATGCAATACAATACAAAACACTAAAACGCAATGTAATCAGGAGAAATGGAATAGGCAACGTACTTGGACAGGGAAGGATCGTGAAACAAAATGACTGAGGCAAAGAGAGAGATGGGAAAGAAAGAAAGAGAGAAAGAAAGAAAGAAAGAGAGAGAGGGGGTGGGAGGAAGAAGAAAGAAAGAAGGAAAGAGGGGGGAGGAAAGAAAGAAAGAGGGAAAGAAAGAAAGAAAGAAAGAAAAACACAAAGAAAGAAACAAACCAAAGCGAACAAGAACAGAGAGGAAAAAATAAAACGAAATTCATAAAACCAAAAACAGAGAAAACAAGCAAGCAAACAAACAAGCAAGCAAGCAAACAAGCAAGCAAACATAGACAAGGAATGACAGAGAGAGAGAGATGGGCCTACAGACAGAAAGACAGAAAAAAGAACAGAAAGAAAGAACAGAAAGAACAGAACAGAAAGAAAGAAAGAAAGAAAAGAAAGAAAGAAAAGAAAGAACAGAAAGAAAGAAAGAAAAAAGAAAGAAAGAAAGAACAGAACAGAAAGAAAGAAAGAACAGAAAGAAAGAACAGAAAGAAAGAAAGAAAGAACAGAAAGAAAGAAAGAAAGAAAAAACAGAAAGAAAGAAAGAAAGAAAGAAAGAAGAGAAAAAGAAAGAAAGAACAGAAAGAAAAAAAGAAAGAAAGAACAGAAAGAAAGAAAGAACAGAAAGAAAGAACAGAAAGAAAGAAAGAACAGAAAGAACAGAAAGAAAGAACAGAAAGAACAGAAAGAAAGAACAGAAAGAAAGAAAGAACAGAAAGAAAGAAAGAAAGAAAGAACAGAAAGAAAGAACAGAACAGAACAGAACAGAACAGAAAGAAAGAACAGAAAGAAAGAACAGAACAGAAAGAAAGAAAGAAAGAAAGAAGAAAGAAAGAAAGAAAGAAAGAAAGAAAGAAAGAAAGAAAGAACAGAAAGAAAGAAAGAAAGAAAGAAAGAACAGAAAGAAAGAAAGAAAGAACAGAAAGAAAGAAAGAACAGAAAAAAGAAAGAAAGAAAGAACAGAAAGAAAGAAAGAAAGAAAGAACAGAAAGAAAGAAAAGAAACAGAAAGAAAGAAAGAAAGAAAGAAAAGAAAGAAAGAAAGAAAGAAAGAAAAAAGAAAGAAAAAGAAAGAAAGAAAGAACAGAACAGAAAGAAAGAACAGAAAGAAAGAAAAGAAAGAAAGAAAGAACAGAAAAGAAAGAAAGAAAGAAAGAAAAGAAAGAAAGAAAGAAAGAAAGAGAAAGAACAGAAAGAACAGAAAGAAAGAAAGAACAGAACAGAAAGAACAGAACAGAACAGAAAGAAAGAAAGAAAGAAAAAAGAACAAACAGAAAGAAAGAAAGAAAGAACAGAAAGAAAGAACAGAAAGAAAGAAAAGAAAGAAAGAACAGAAAGAACAGAGCAGAAAGAATGAAAGAAAGAACAGAAAGAAAGAACAGAAAGAACAGAAAGAAAGAAAGAAAGAACAGAAAGAAAGAACAGAAAGAAAGAACAGAACAGAAAGAAAGAAAGAACAGAAAGAAAGAACAGAACAGAAAGAAAGAAAGAACAGAAAGAACAGAAGAAAGAAAGAAAGAACAGAACAGAAAGAAAGAAAGAACAGAAAGAAAGAAAGAAGAAAGAAAGAACAGAAAGAAAGAAAGAAAGAAAGAAAGAACAGAAAGAAAGAAAGAAAGAAAGAAAGAAGAGAACAGAAAGAAAGAACAGAAAGAAAGAAAGAAAGAACAGAACAGAAAGAAAGAACAGAAAGAAAGAGAGAAAGAACAGAAAGAAAGAGAGAAAGAACAGAAAGACAGAAAGAAAGAGAAAAGAACAGAAAGAAAGAAAGAAAGAACAAAAGAAGAAAGAAAGAACAGAAAGAAAAGTAAAAAAGGAAAAGATAACGAAGACAAGAAACAAATCAACAAAGAACAGAAAGACAGAATAAATGAATTAAAAACAGATGAAAAGAACAGAAAGACAGAAACAATGAAAGAACGAATGAAAGAACGAAAGAAAGAACGAAAGAAAGAAAGACAGAAAGAAAGAAAGAAAGAACAGAAAGAAAGACAGGCATCGAGAAACACAACAAAGACAGGGAGAAAGAAATGAAATTCTACAAAGAGAGTCCCTTTTAAACCCGAGATTATATTGAATGGAAAAAGGGAGGTAAAAAGAGCACTCAAACAAAGTTACCGGGTCAGCATAGATGAGGTGGGGGCCTTTTAAAAGGCGGTGTCCTCGAAAAAAAAGGTAATCCCTTATCATTCTCAATGTGGCGATTTTGGGGTTGTTGTTTTGGTTTTTTTCTTAGTTGTGTATATTACACTTTGTCTCTTTGTGTCTTTCTGATTGTCTCCCTGTACCTTGGCCTATCACTGTGTCTGTCTTTTCCCCTTATCATTTTGTCTGTCTGTCTTTTCTGTCTGTCTGGCTGGCTGTTTATTATTTTATCTGTTCATGATAATGAAGATTGATGATGATAATAGCAGAAATATGATTTTTCTTCCTCCTCCTAATTTTCTGTCTCTTCATTTTCCTCCTCCTCCTCCTCCTCCTCCTCCTCCTCCTCCTCCTCCTCCTCCTTTTTCTTGATGTCGTTGTTGTTGTTATCTGCTTCTTCTTTCTTCTTCTTCTTCTTCTTCTTCTTCTTCCTTCTTCTTCTTCTTCTTCTTCTTCTTCTTCTTCTCTTTCGTTCTTCGCAATTCTTCTTCTTCTTCTTCTTCTTCTTCTTCTTCTTCTTCTTCTTCTTCTTCTTCTTCTTCTTCTTCTTCTTCTTCTTCTTCTTCTTCTTCTTCTTCTTCTTCTTCATTCTTCTTCCTTCTTTTCTTCTTCTTCTTCTCTTTCTTCTTCTTCTTCCTTCTTCTTCTTCTTTCTTCTTCTTCTTCTTCTTCTTCTTCTTCTTCTTTCTTCTTCTTCTTCTTCTTTCTTCTTCTTCTCTCTTCTTCTTCTTCTTCTTCTTCTTCTTCTTCTTCTTCTTCTTTTCTTTCTTCTTGCCTGCTGCTGCTGCTGCTGCTTCTGCTTCTGCTTCTGCTTCTGCTTCTGCTTCCTAATTTTCCTCTTCCTTCTTTTCTTCCTTCTGCTGTATCTTCTTCTTCATTGCCTTTGTATTCTTTTGTGCATTCTTCTTCTTGCTTAAACAATTCTTCTTCGTCTACTTTGCATTCTTTTTCTTGCATAATCATTTCGTCTTGGTCGTCTTTGCTTTCTCGTTTGCCTTCTTCATACATATGCATTTTTTTCCATCGTGCTTTGCATTCTGCCTCTTTGCATTCTTCTTCTTGCTTGATTATGTTTTTTCTTCGTTGTCTTTGCATTCTTCTTTGCATTCTTCTGACATATTTTTCTACATCATGTTTTGTATTCTTCTTCTTTGCATTTCTTTGCATTCGTCTTCTTTTTCGCATTCTTCAATTTGCATAATGATGTCTTCTGTGTCGTCTTTACATTCTTCCCCTGCTTTGCATTCTTCTTCTTCTTCCTCAGAATTCCTTCCTTTGACCACACTCCTCCATTTCACATCTCAAAAATCAATACATCTAATCATATTTCTCCCCTTCCACTCACTTCATCTCAATTACCCAAATACTTTTTTTCTTTATCCGGCAATGTTATAACAATCCAAATTAGCAGAGGGGAGCTTGTAATTTCCCCCTACACCGGCCAAGAATTGGCAACAATCCCTCCCCATCCACCCCCCACCCCCCAAAAAAAAAGTGGTAAATAAGAGAGTGGAAAGAGGGAAAGGAAGTGACGTCAGCTATGGCCCTGTGACGTGAAGTGCATCTAGGGGTCAGGGGTCACAATGGCGGAACACACCTTCCTCCCCTCCTCCCCCACCCCCCCCCCACTCCCCACATGGGGAAAATGTCTTGTCTAAAGCCTGCTCATGACAGACTGTTTCTTTGATGAATGTTTGGGCTCTGCCTCGCTCTGTCTGTCTGTCTGTCGGTCGTCGGTCGGTCTGTCGTCGTCTGTCGGTCGGTCGTCGGTCTGTCTGTGGTTCTCTGGCTCTGTGTGTG
>CM054160.1:47602105-47607105 GCA_028751875.1 Rapana venosa
GGGGGGGTGGGGGGGGAGTAGGTTTGCGGAGTTGGCATCCGCGCCTATTGTTGCCTGCAAAAGGGGGTACAAGACTACGCTAAAGGTCATGAAAACGGGTTTCGGGCCGGTGTGGTGTGTGGTGTGTGTCGGTGTCGTTGTCTGCTGTCTGGTGTGTGTGCTGTGTGTGTCGGTTCTGGTCGTATTAATTGTATCTGTTTGCATGGACATGGACACAAACAACATACTACACACGAACCATACACACACACTGTCTCTGTTGTGTGTGAATGTAGGTGTGTTGCTCTCCCCCTCTTCTATCTCTACTCGTCCTGTCTGCCTCCTGCCTCTGTCCTCTCTTCTCTCTGACTCCTCTATCTCTTTCCGTTGCCACCCATTATTAAGCAAACATGGAAGTGAATTCTATCATTTGTCCGGGCTGTCCCGATTTGAAATTAAGACAAAATTTCATTCCCGGGAAAATATAGTTTGACAGCCTAATTTTATTTTGATTCTGTTACTCATGGGACTATACCCTGAGATTGGCGAGCCCCGCTTTTTTTGTGTAAAGCCTTTTAAAAAAGAATACTTGGGCTTAAGTCAATTTTTTAACGATTTTTTATTGTGGTAGTTTTTATACATTAACACTTTGGGTTTTTTGTGTGTTACTTAGTTCCCAAAATACTAAGCAGTTGGCAAACCCCCCCCCTGTTGGGCCCAATGGCCTTTTGTAATAAATCTTTTGATTCGAGTTCATCTCCCCCTCCCCCCCTCCCCCCCCGTCTCTTTCTGCTCTCTCTCTCTCTCACTCTCCTCTGTCTCCCTCTCCCTTTCCCCTCCCTCTCTCTCTGTCTTTTTGCCCTCTGTCCGTCTCTCTCCTTTCCCCCTCTCTCTTTTTCCCTTTTTCCCCCTTCCTCTCTTCTTTCTCTCTCCTCCCCTTTTCTCTCCTCTCCCCCTTCCCCTTTTCTCTCTCCCTCTCCTCTCTCCCCCCCCCCCCTCCTCTCTCTGGTCTGTCCAGGGACTTAACTATAAAAACCCATTTTTCTTTAATGACAACCCAATCTTGCTGTCTGAGCGGTCAACGACACGAAGAAGAAGACAAGACAAGAAGGTCGAACGTCCCCTCTGCCGTTACCTCCTTTATTTTAAAAGCGTTTCTGTTTAAGTTGAACCCAAAGTGGTCCCCCATTGTGACCTTTTTTCCACTCTCATATTTGTTGTTGTTTATGTTTTATTAACTTTGAATATCAAAAATACGGTTTTTTGGGAATATTTTGGGACGTTTTGTTATCTGTTTGTGAAAGTGTCCTTTCAAACCAAAAAAAAATACATAGGGCTCCTTTCTGTTCCCTCTCGATAGCTACAAAGTTGGGGTTTTGTTGGGTGGTTTGTGTCCATTTTTTTTCTGCTTTTTCCCACCTTTATGACGGAGACAGACCTAAGCGGGGCAAAAGCTTGACTTCCACCTTTTTCTTCCCGAAGTCGTGGGTTTAATCTCGGCAAGCTGTTTGGGGAAAAACTTTGACTGTTTATTTTTTTTTGTTACAATTTTCTGTGTCGCTTCAACGCAGACCTGCCAATGCCATCATTCCCTTTTTTGTAAAGACCATACAAAAATCAAAAAACACTCAAAAAAAAATATCTATTTAGCGTTTCCGGGGTCAGAAACGCCCTAACCCACACTCCCGTACCTTTAGAGGGATGGGCTCCGCCAGGCCAAAGCCCCCAAGAGACAGGATGTGAAAGCTTCAGTGCATTGACCCAACAACTCCTCAGGGAATTATGGGAAAGGGAAGAGAGGAGAGAGGAGAAGGAGAGAGGAAGAAAGAAGAGAAGAGAAGAGGAGAGAAGAGAGGAGAAGAGAAGAGAATAAAAGAGAAGAGAAGAGAAGAGATGAGGAAGAAGAGAAGAGAAAGAAAAAGAGAGAAGAGAAGAGAAGGGAAGAGAAAAGAAGAGAAGAGACGAGGAGATTAAAGAAGAAAAGAAAAGAGAAGAGAAGAGAGCAGAAAAGAAGAGAAGAGAAGAGGAGAGAAGAGAAGAAAATAGGAGAGAAGAGAAGAGAAGAGAGAAGAGAAAAGAAGAAAAAGATAACTATACATGTGCATAAAAGATCATATTTCACAAGCTTACATGCTCACAAAAATCCGAAACAATTTCAAAGCCAGAAACATGCACCAAATTTTTTTGTTAAAAGCCTAACGCACACCGTCTCCTCCTCGCCAATTATCTAATTAACCCGCTGATGAGGGCAATTAATTACTGACCTTTTCCGCTCACCCAAATAATCTGCTTGAGCCCACGGGGGGTCCATGTGAAGAACTAGTACTGCGTGTCTTACCAAAATCAATACATCGATCTGTCGTTCTGTTGTACCTACGTCTGAGTACTGCTGTGTCATCCGCTCCTCTTGTGACTGCTTGTCTAGTGTGTGTGGGATGTGGGAGGTGTGTGTGTGTGTGTGTGTGTGTGTGTGTGTGTGTGTGTGTGTGTGTGTGTGTGTGTGTGTGTGTGTGTGTGTGTGTGTTTTGTGTGTGTGTGTGTGTGTGTGTGTGTGTGTTTGTGTGTGTGTGTGTGTGTGTGTGTGTGTGTGTGTGTGTGTGTTTCATTTCATTTCATTTTATTTCATTTCATACCACTTTAAGTCACGGCAGATTTCTCTCCGTGAAATTCGGGCTGCTCTCCCCGGGGAGAGCGCGTCGCCACAAGAGCAGCGCCACCCAATTTTTTTTTCTTTTTTCCTGTCTGCAACTGTATTTGTTTCCCTATCAGAGTGCTTTTTTCTACAGAATTTTGTCAGGGACAACTCTCTTGTTGCCGTGGGTTCTTTTACGTGTGCTAAACAATTATGTGTAACACACGGGACCTCGGTTTATAGTCTCATCCGAAAGACTAGCGCCCAGACCACCACTCATAGTCTAATGGATGGGGGAAAAGTTTCGGGTCCAAACGGGGTACGAACCACCGCACACTTCCGACCCGGACTTTTCGCTTTCTAGACAGGCGCGTTACCTCTAGACCACCGATCCACTTTGTGTGTGTGTGTGTGTGTGTGTGTGTGTGTGTGTGCGTGCGTGCGTGCGTGCGTGCGTGCGTGCGTGCGTGTGTGTGTGTGTGTGTGTGTGTGGTGTGTCGGGAGGGGGAGGAAAGGGTAGGTGGTGTGCGTGCGTGCGTGCGTGAGTGTCTGTGTGTGTGTTTATTTTCATGTATGTGTGTATTTGTTTATTTATTTATCTGTCTATCTATTTATTCTGTTATTTTCAGGAAAATGGAATAAGCACTCATCTGGGTTTTTTTTAACATCCAGTCTCTGTGTGTATGCAGTTTTGTAAATTTTGTCATCCCTTCCCACTGCCACACAATGGCCTACTCTTCCCAAAAGTGGAACAGGTTTTAATGTAAGCGCAAGATATTCTGCGTGCGTTCGCTCATGGGACTTCCGGTTATAGTCTCATCCAAAGGACTTTTTGGGGGGGAGGGGGGGGGGGGAGAGGGTGAAGTCAGCATTGATGTTAACTCCAGGGGAGTGTGTGTGTGTGTGTGTGTGTGTGTTGTGTGTGTGTTGTTGTTGTTGTCTTCGATTTTACGTCTGTTCACTCTCAGTGATATTAGACGAGAAAAAAACCCAAACACATATATACAAGGGGTGTATGAGTATTGAGGTGGTGGTGGAGGCCCTACTGAAAAAAGCGAAGGGGGAAAAGTAGTCTAATCATGAAAAGAAACCGCACAAAGCAAAAGATACAATATAAAATTAAAAAAATTAAAAACCGAAACAAAAACATAAAAAGTGATTAACGTTAATGAAACTATAACAAATGTCCTATAGGACTCTGCCAGAGACCTTTTGCAATATCAAATGCCAATTCAAGTTATTGAATATGCTTCTAAGGGAGTTTTCAGAAAATTGGGGTAAAAAAGCTTTGTATTCTTACATTCAAATATTATATGAGTATTAGAAATATTCTCACCACACAGACATTTACTGTGTCTACTGAATTTGGTTACAAATGCATTAAGTTTTATTCTATAAAAAAAAACTATTCACTCTTCGTGCTGTGGAGATATTGAGCAAGCCTTAGAATGACTCACGACTTTGCTTTTTGATGACAAAATCTGTTTAAAAATCTCTCTTTTAGGTGATACGTTTCTGTGACCTTTATCCATGATGTTTGTTCTAATAAGGGGTAGCCCTCTTGTAATGATAAAGGCACGTGCAATGTTGCTGATTTCCGTTCATGCTTTGCACCTCTTTTAGCAGCTCTATCAGCCCACTCTTTGGAAAGAATCCACTGTGTAAGGCACCCAACAGAAAGTGACATTTGTGCCTTTTAAGGTTAAAAGGTGTATGACATGATTAATCTCTAATGCAATGTTTGAAGTTGTCTTGTACCACAAGGATTTTAAAGCATACAAAACCGACTTAGAATCAACACAAATAAGGATTTGAAATATACACAATGGCAAATCAAGAAACATAATTTAGAGCCATTAAGACTGCTACTAATTCTGCCGTAAAAATCGAATGATGTTTACCAACATAGAATGATTTTTCTATTTTTAAAGATGGTATAACAAAAGCTGAACCTTTGTTCTTGATTATCCAGACGTGATCCATCTGTATAAATTTGAAAATGATGAAAATACTTTTGAGGGATGGGGGATCGAACATCAGAAACCATAATGTTCAGATTCTCATTTTTTTTTACATTAGTTACCTCTATGTCGAAGTGTGCTCTGTTCATCTCCCACGATGGGCAAGGTAATATTGCCTCTCGTTTGTCCATTCTGTGTTGATTGACATTAGAATTTTCCACTAGATCAGACACATATGTGTTAATGGGCATTAAGGAAGATATATCTTTTGCTCTTTTAGGAAACTGTAGTTCGGATTTTACTTCTACTTCCTCAGAAATGAAATTTTCAGTCGTTCTGTTTCTAAGAACATATTTAGCACATCCCCAGTTGACGGTAATCATCCAAAGGCAATGTATCAACTTCATTTGTACGTTCCCAGAGCTGAT
>CM054160.1:47609605-47612105 GCA_028751875.1 Rapana venosa
CTTCTCCCCAACTCTCCGAATCAGTACTACAAACACTGCCAATATCACCACAATAAATACAAAACCCCATCCCTGTAGTGTAGAAAATATTGTTGAAAGGAAACCCACTGACCTTTTGTCACCACCCTCAGCCACAGACCTCGAAAATAATTCTGTCAATAAGAGGGGGGAGGGTGCCGTTTGAGGGGATGGGGGAGGGAGGGGTGGGCGGTAGTCAATATAATTTATGATCATTCTTTAACAGAAGGTCAAGGGATTGATTTATCGATGAACTGATCAATCGATCCTGTGGGGTTTTCCCCCACACTGGCCCGAAAAGAAAGCTAATCTCGTAGTGAAACAAATGCGTTTGCTAACAGGTAAATATAGAAAAAAAGAAATGGGTGGCGCTATTCCTGTGGCGACGCACTCTTCCTGGAGAAGAGGGAAGAAATCTGCTGTGACTGAAAGTGGTACTGAAATCAGTTTGATTCAGTTTAAGTCGAATCTCCTTGTAGAAAGAAAGCGATTGATTTATTAAAATGTCAGTTTTGTTTGTGATTATAGCAGCTAGTTGTGTTGATGTATCAAGCGATTACACCAATAAGTCTGAGTAATAACATCGAGTGCAGATACCCATCCATCCATCCATATATCCATCTATATATATCTATCTATCTGTCTTCTGTCTATCTATCTATCGATCTATCTATCTGTCTGTTGCACTATCTATCTATCTGTCTATCTGTCTATCTATCTATCTATCTATCTATCTATCTGTCTGTCTTTCTATCTATCTGTCTATCTATCTATCTACAGGCAGACAGACATACAGACAGACAAAGAGAGAGAGAGAGCGAGAGAGATGAGATGAAATGAAGTGAAATGTTTATTCATAAAGACCATAGCCCCTTAGAAGGGGGAATACACATAATACAAGCAAACAACGTGGTGTACGTGTGATGTTATGTTGCATAGATACTTCTCCTTCTAAATTGTTTATACATATATACTGCCAGTTGCATTACATTACACTCATTCGTCAAAGCAAATAACAAAACCAACCTGAATAAACATGGATCTCTACAGTACTTTTGTGGTATAAATTGCTCTCGTATATCTCTTAACCCTGGACAGGAAAGCACAAAGTGGATTTCATCTTCTACTGAACATTTAATATTACAAATTGGGCATTGAAGATTTGTGGCAAGTGCATTTCTATAGCAATAATAATGTACATTGATATCCGAGATACCAAATCTAAATCGTGTCATTATACGCTTCAAATGTCTATCAATATGCATGGACATATAAGTTGGTACACAATTTACTTGACTAAACATTCTATAGTGGTAAAATTTGTCACTATTCTGTGCATGACTCTCACAATTTTGCCAGCAACAATCAATCAACCTTTCACGAAACTGTTGAATAAAACAACGCACATCTCCAACTCCTTGGTTTAACCACACGTACCCAAAACCCAATTCATATAATTTTATTCTTACATTTGAAGCCCAATTGATTTTACCTCTATTATCTTAATCTAACAACATTTCATATGCTTTAAAGGGCAATCTTTCCTCATTTATCTGAGTTACTTTTATCCAATATTGTATGCATCTAACGATAGAAAGCAGTGACATGGGGTACCTTGCTGTTTCCCTGTACACAAGATCATTTGGTGTCTTGAGTGACCCTCCCAGAAACTTTTTCAACGCAAATAAATGGGTTTTCTCACAGTGTAGGGCA
Organism: Rapana venosa; assembly: GCA_028751875.1. Classification (NCBI taxonomy): domain Eukaryota; kingdom Metazoa; phylum Mollusca; class Gastropoda; order Neogastropoda; family Muricidae; genus Rapana; species Rapana venosa. The sequence goes on from CM054160.1 coordinate 47,611,337, forward strand.
GCAGGATACAGACCCCAGATCTCAGCTCCATACTGCAATACTGGTTGAATTTGGACATCAACTAATTTTAGAAACAGAGGAAGTTTAACACACAGAGAGAGATGCATACACACATACACACACGCAGACACAGACACGGGCACAGACACAGACACACACAGAGACACACAGAAACACAGACACACATACACACACACACACACACACCACACACACACACACACACACACACACACACACACACACAACACACACACACACACACACACACACACACACACAGCGGCAAGAAGAGGAACACACAAAATGTGCATTAGGAAGAAGAACAAAAAATTGAGACAATGCAGAAAACTTTTGGAGACAAAAAAAGACAGTTGCAGAGAGAGCTATGTGGAAACTAAACAGGAAAGTGTGTGTGTGTGTGTGTCTGTGTGTGTGTGTGTGTGTGTGTGTGTGTGGTGTGTGTGTGGTGTGTGTGTATGTGTGTGTGTCTGTGTGTGTTTGTGTGTGTGTGTGTCTGTGTGTGTCTGTATGTGGTCTGTGTGTGTATGTATGTGTGTGTATGTGTGTGTGTGTGTGTGTGTCTGTGTGTGTGTGTGTCTGTGTGTGTCTGTTTGTGTCTGTGTTTGTGTATGAGTGTGTGTGTGTTTGTTTGTGTGTGTGTTTGTGTGTGTCTGTGTGTGTATGTTTGTGTATGTGTGTGTGTGTTTATGAGTGTGTGTGTATGTGTGTGTGTTGTGTGTGTGTCTGTGTGTGTATGTGTGTGTAT
>CM054160.1:47639605-47647105 GCA_028751875.1 Rapana venosa
TCACCCAAGCAAGGTCATGCTGCAGATAATATTGAATAGACTGAAGCCACAAGCAGAGACCATCATTGCTGAGGAACAAGCAGGTTTCAGAGCAGGCGCAGCACAACAGAACAGATATTCAACCTCAGAATACTATGTGAGCGGTACCTTCAACATCAACAAGACCTTTACCATGTATTTATCGATTTTAAGAAGGCATTTGACAGGGTGTGGCATGCAGCTTTGTGGGCAACCATGAATTTGTACAGCATCAATGCAAACCTGATCAGAGTCATCAAACAGCTGTACAGCGAGGTCACCAGTGCAGTGTACTACAACAACAACATTGGAGAATGGTTTCGAACAACAGTTGGAGTAAGGCAGGGCTGTCTACTCTCACCCACTCTTTTCAACATTTTCCTGAGAGAATCATGGCTGATGCACGGGAACATCATGAAGGATCAGTCAGCACTGGTGGCAGAACGATCACAAACCTCCGCTTCGCAGATGACATTGATGGAATAGCAGGATCAGAAAAAGAGCTTGCCAGCCTAACAGAACACTTGAATAAGGCCTCCAAAACATACGGCATGAAAATCAGTGCAGAGAAGACCAAACTGATGACTAATAACACAACAGCATTAGCACTGATATCAGGGTTAATGACCAGAAGCTGGAAACAGTTCAAAGCTTCAAGTACCTGGGAGCCATTGTATCAGACCAGGGATCCAAGCCAGAAGTAGTATGCAGGACTGCACAGACAATAACAGCTTTGTCAAAACTAAACACCATCTGGAGAGATAAGAATATCTCACTTATCTCCAAGATCAGACTAATGCGCTCCTTGTCATATCCATATTTCTGTATGCCTGTGAATCATGGACCCTGACTGCAGATTTGGAGAGAAGAGTACAGGCAGTGGAGATGAGATGCTTTCGGAGACTCCTTGGCATCTCCTACAAAGACCACATAAGCAACGAAAGCGTGCATAACAGAATCCAGCAAACCATTGGACCCTATGAGAACCTTCTAACGATCGTGAAAAAGCGTAAACTTAAATGGTATGGGCATGTCACAAGATCCCAAGGAATTACAAAGACAGTTTTGCAAGGCACTGTCCAAGGAGGAAGAAGAAGAGGCAGACCAAGGAAGAGCTGGGAGGATAACATCAGCGAATGGACAGGCCTAGAACTCAACAAAACCCTGAGAAAGGCAGAACAGAGAGAGGAATGGAGGGAACTGGTTGTTGAGTCTTTGAGGGTGCCCCCACGGTCGTCAGACTACGGGACAGATAGAGAGAGAGAGATATATATATATATATATATATATATATATATATATATATATATATATATATATATATATATATGTATATATATATATATATATACATATATATATATATATATATATATAATATATATAAATATATATATATATATATTATAATATATATACAAAGAGAGAGACAGAGAGAGACACAGAGAGAGGAGAACAGTTTTGAAAAATTTTCGAACATTTTTTTTTTTCAGAGGGTAATAGATTAAGCATTACACACTTTTTTACATCCAGCCCTCGGGAAAAAAAGATAAATAATAAGGAAGAGAGAGAGAGAGGGGGGGGGAGAGAGACACAACACAGACACAGAGAGAGACAGAGAGAGAGAGACAGAGACAGAGCGACAGAGATAGAGAGTGAGTGAGAGACAGACAGACAGAAAGAAAAAAGACAGACAGATGGACATACAAGCAGGCAGGCAACAGAGAGACAGACAGACAAACAAATACAGGTACAGAATAACGAAGAGTTGCAAAACTAGACAGACAGAGAATCAGATGCAATCAGAGACAGATATAGACAGAGGAAAAGAGACAGAGGAAGAGAGAGAGGGAGAGTGGGACAGACACAGATAGTTTTCTTTTTTTATTCTTTCATTTCGCGGATAAGAGGAAAAGAAGTCTTGTGGGTTTTTTTCATTCAGATATACAGAGAGGCAGATAGAGATATAGAGAGACAGAGACAGAGAGATAGACCCAGTGACAGAGACAGAGGGACGAGAGAGACAGACAGACAGAGAGAGACACACAGAGTAAGTGGGGATAGAGAGAAGACATATACAGACAGACAGAGACACAGAGGCAGAGACAGCGAGAGACACATACGTAAGAGAGAGAGAAAGACGATGAGAGAGCGAGAGCAATCATGGGGCAGAGGAGAGAGAGAAGAGAGAGAGAGAGAGAGAGAGAGAGAGAGAGAGAGAGAGAGAGAGAGAGAGAAAGAAAGACAGAGAAAGAGAGGGGACATAGAGAGAGGCAGAGAGAGAGAGAGCAAGAGGAGAGAGAGAGAGGAGAGAGAAGAGAGAGAGAGAGAGGAGAGAGAGAGAGGAGAGAGAGAGAGAGAGAGAGAGAGAGAGAGAGAGAGAGAGAGACACACACACAGAGTAAGAGATAGTAAGAGAGAGACAGACAGACAGAGACAAAAAGAGAGAGCAAGACAGACGGACAGACAGACAGACACGGACAGAGAGTGAGAGAGAGAGAGAGAAAGTAATGCTAAGAAAATACACGGATGACAAAATATGTCATTTTTGCCAGAGGACTTCTGAGCATTTTGGGTAATGTGTATGTCTATGTGTCTGTGTGTGTGTGTGTCGTGTGTGTGTGTGTATGTATGTCTGTGTGTGTAAAATAGAGGAATATATTGGAAAACAGAAAGGAAAGGAAAGAAAGGAAGAAGGAAAGGCGAAAGAAAGAATAAGGCGACGGAAGAAAGAAAAAAAAGAATAAAAGAAAGAAAGAAGCTAAAGAAAGAAAGAAAGAAAGAAAGATAGATAGATAGACAGACAGACAGACAGACAGACAGACAGACAGACAGGCAGATAGATTAGATAGATAGATAGATAGATAGACAGACAGACAGACAGGCAGATAGATAGATAGATAGATAGATAGATAGATAGATAGATAGATAGACAGACAGACAGACAGCAGATAGATAGATAGATAGATAGATAGATAGATAGATAGATAGACAGACAGATAGATAGTAATAGATAGATAGATAGAAAGTTAGATAGATAGATACATAATACATAGATACTAGATAGATAGATAAGAAGATAGATAGATAGTTAACTAGATAGATATGTAGATAGATAGATAGATAGATAATAGATAATAATAAGTAGATAATAATACAAGATGATAGATAGAATAGTAGATATCACATAGATAGATAGATAGATAGATAATAGATAGATAGATAGATAGATAGATAGATAGATAGATAGATAGATAGAATAGATAGATAGATAGATAGATAGAAGGAAGGAAGAAAAAAGGAAGGAAGTAAAAGAAAGAAGAAAGAAAGAAAGAAAGAAAGAAAAAAGAATACAGAAAGAAAGAAAGAAATACCAAAAGAGAAAAACTGAACGACTGAACACGCCACCCACAAAATCACACACAACACACACACACACATACAACACACACATCACACACACTCACCACAATCACACACACACACCCACCACACAACAACACAACACACACACACACACACACACACACACACACACACACACACACACACACACACACACACACACACACACACACACACACACACACACACACAACACGGACACTCAGACAAATTGGAAAACGGCTTGAAAACAAAGTAGCTGCTAATTTAACTGAAGACTCACCCAAAAAAATAAGTAACTGAAGGACGGAAGAAAGGAAAAAACTGAAAAAAGGAAAAAGAATTAAAAAAATAAACAAGCGTCAGGTAGGTAAGAGACAGGAACGTAGATGAAGTGTGTAGTGGTTGTGATATATTTGTAATGTATTTGTCATATGTATTGCAGGTGCGATTTTTTTTGTGTGTGCTGAGAGAGAGGGGAAAGAGAGAGAGAAAAGAAAAAGGGGGACAAAGAGAAGTAGCAGACATACATACAGACAGACAGATAGACAATGAGGCAGACAGGAAAACAGAAGAGAGACAGAACAATGGGATAGACAGACAAAGAACCAGACAGACAACAGACAGACAGAGTAAAAAATAGAAACCGAGAATAAATAGAGACAAACAGACTAACGGTCCAGACAGACAGACAGAGTAAAATAGAAACCGAGAATAAGATAGAGACAAACAGACTAACGGCCAGACAGACAGACAGAAGTAAAATAGAAACCGAGAATAAGATAGAGACAAACAGACTAACGGCCAGACAGACAGACAGAGTAAAATAGAAACCGAGAATAAGATAGAGACAAACAGACTAACGGCCAGACAGACAGACAGAGTAAAATAGAAACCGAGAATAAGATAGAGACAAACAGACTAACGGCCAGACAGACAGACAGAGTAAAATAGAAACCGAGAATAAGATAGAGACAAACAGACTAACGGCCAACAGACAGACAGACAGAGTAAAATAGAAACCGAGAATAAGATAGAGACAAACAGACTAACGGCCAGACAGACAGACAGAGTAAAATAGAAACCGAGAATAAGATAGAGACAAACAGACTAACGGCCAGACAGACAGACAGAGTAAAATAGAAACCGAGAATAAGATAGAGACAAACAGACTAACGGCCAGACAGACAGACAGACAGAGTAAAATAGAACCGAGAATAAGATAGAGACAAACAGACTAACGGCCAGACAGACAGACAGACAGATAGAGAGACAAGATGCAAACAGACGAACAAACAAACAAAGAAACACACAGAAAGAAAACCAAAGCAACAAAACCAATTAGCAAATAACTCAAACACGAAGCAGCTGTTTCTTTAACTAGGAACGGGTAGAAAATAAAAACAACAATAAACACACACACACAACTAAAAAATAGACAGCAAAAAAGAGAGAAAAAACACAAACAACACACACACACACACACAACATTCACTCAAACACAAACCTACACACACAGACACACACACACATCACTCAAACACAAACAACACTCACAAGACACACACACACATTCATTCAAACAAACAAAACCAACCACTACACAAAGACACACACACATTCACTCCAAACACAAACTTACACACACACACATTCACTCAAACACAAACTTACACACACACAGACACACAGCATTCACTCAAACACAAACTTACACACACACATTCACTCAAACACAAACTTATACACACAGAGACACACACATCACTTAAACACAAACTTACTCATACACACAGACACACACACATTCACTCAAACACAAACTTACTCACACACACACATTCACTCAAACACAAACTTACACACACAGAACACACACGCATTCACTCAAACACAACTACTCCACAACACACACATTCACTCAAACACAAACTTACACACACAGAACACACACATTCCATCAAACACAAACTTACTCATACAACATCACAACACACACACATTCACTCAAACACAACCAACAACCAACACACATTCACTCAAACACAAACTACACACACAACACACACACACATCACTCAAACACAAACTTACTTACGCACACACTCACAGAATATGTCAGAAGTGCCTCAGAAAAGCTGAGTGTTTTCAAAAGCCACTCTCCAGTTAAGTGTGGAGTATTTGCACCACGTTTCTTCTTCCCCCCCCCCCCCCACATACACACACGCACACACACACACACACACACTCACACACACACACTAAACAACCGCACACACACCACACACACACCACACTACAACATCCACACACACACACCAATCACCACTCACGCACACACACACTCGCACACACATACATACCACACACATCTTCAAACCTCACATACACCAACACACTCAACACAACACCACTACACCACTCACACACACCACACACACACAACACTCTCGCACTCACAACACACTCACATTCACACACACAACATACCACACACACACACACACACACACACACACACACACACACCACAAAACACACACACAACACACACCACACTTTCTAGCAATATGCTGTAGAAAAGCGGAGATAGAGGGAAGGGTTTTTAAACATTTCTTTCAAAGCCACTGCTCAGGCCAATGGTGCACTGTTTGCACAACGTTCCTCAGAGTGATAGAAGATGTGTGTGTGCTGATTGAAAGAAAGGAGAGAGAGAGAGAGAGAGAGAGAGAGAGAGAGAGAGAGAGAGAGAGAGAGAGAGAGAGAGAGAGAGAGGGAGGATGAGAGGGAAGGACGGAGAGATAGGGAGAGGGAGAGGGAGACAGAGGCAGAGACAGACATATAGACACACACACACACACACAAAGGCAGGCAGGCAGGCCGACAAACAGGCAGACATAATAATAGTAATAATGATAATAATAATAATAATAACAACAACAATAATAATAGTAGTAGTAGTAGTAGTAGTAGTAGTAGTAGTAGTAGTAGTAGTAGTAGTAGTAGTAGTAGTAGTAGTAAATGGAATTTATATAGCGCTGTATCTTGCACAGACAAATCAAACCGCTTGCACTCAACTCATTCGTACACAGTCATGCAACCAATAGCAAGTAATAGTTCTAACAAGTCCAAATGCAACACACACACACACACACACACACACACACAACACACACACACACACACACACACACACACACACAACACACACAGCAGGCAGGAAGACAGAGATAGAGAACATTCAGATAGACCAAAGAGAAACACAGACGCAGACACACAGACAGAAACAGAGGCAGACAGAGGCAGAAACAGATACTGCCAAAGGAACATAGCCAAAGACAATAGACAGAAACAAACAAAGAGAAGAAGAAAACATGAGTGAGAGGTAGGCACAGGCAATAAGACAGGCAAGTAGGTATCTACTAGACACAACAGTCACAGACGGAGAGAGAGAAAGGTAGCACGAGAGAAACAGACAGACAGGTTACAGGAGAAGTGTTGGCACAATTGCCCCCACAAGTGCAGAAGATGTCGGAGTTTTTTGTTGATTGAAGTGGAAAGACAGACAGAGAGAAAGACAGAGAGAGGCAGAGAGAGATGGGGGACAGACAGAGAGAGAGATGGGGGTACAGAGACAGAGAGAGAGACAGAGGGAGATGGGGGACAGACAGAGAGAGACAGAGACACAGATACAGAGACGGACAGACAGACTGACTGGAAAAAAATAGAACAAACTAAAGCAATAAGGCAGACAGGTAGAGAGACCATACACGAGAGACAGAGAGAGGAGGAAAGAGACAGAGAGAGAGGGACAGAGACAGAGAGACAGAGAGAGACTAAGACATAGAGACACAGAGAGAGAGAAAAACTCAGAGACAGAAAGCGGCAGAGACAGACAGACAGACCCAGAGACAGACAGACAGGCAGACAGCCAGATAGACAACATATATACAGACAGACAGACAGACAGACAGATTGACAGGCAGGCAGACAGAAAAAGCGCCGGAAAATTTCAATAGCGGGCTCTGTATGAAGTCACCTCAAAAGCTTGGGGAAAATCTATCATCATTTCCTCAGCCAATCAATCAATCAATCAAT
>CM054160.1:47667105-47679605 GCA_028751875.1 Rapana venosa
TGTCTGCAGGCTTCCTGAAGTCTGACTTCTGTAGGGCAACACCAGACCTGACCTGGTTAGCTGCAGATTGCTTTCCTGACAACACTCAGTCAAATAACATTTCTTTGGGGGGAAAGTGTCAAAGAAAACAACAAAACTGACGATTGTCCAGACAGAGAAAGGCGCAAACTACACCACCCCCTCCCCACCCCACCCCCACCCCCAAACCAACATTGAACAATAACGCAAACCTGTGCTTCAAGCCTGAATATCAGTTGTTCAAATACTTCTTTTTTTTAATTTAAAAAAAGTTCTGAGAAATTAAATAAAAGACGTTAAAAAAGCATCGCTCACAGGTACAATTTTGGAAGAAGAAAAAAAAAGAACGACGCATAAATATGTTAACTTTGTCTCTAGGCTTCAAAATATATTAGAATCGAAACAAAAAGTTATGTAAATGAAACAAGCTAAAGTAAAACAAAATAGAACAGAACAAGGAAAAATGGAATGAGATAAAACGGCACAATGCAGCACAATATAACTTGTAATGAATTGGGGGGGGGGGGGGGGGGAGTTTGTAAACAGATTGAAAACCTTACATAGCAAGATACCAACAATAATAATGCTACCTTAATGGAAAAGATTTGGGCTTTTTTAATCCGCGCCCAATGACACCGACATACTCCTCCTTCCTTCCTTCCTTCCTTCCTTCCTTCCTTCCTTCCTTCCTTCCTTCCTTCTCCATGTGCTCCTTCCTTCCTTCCTTCCTTCTCCATGTGCTCCTCCTCCGGTCTTGGCTGTACTGCCCTGTACTGCTGCTGACTTCATGGATTCTCAGGCTGCCACAGGATTCCGTGATGTTGCCCGTGAGAGAAGCTGGGGGTCTCCTGCCTTGTTTTCTCTTTCCCTCAGTCCTGCCTTGACAGACAGACAGTGGTCATGAGGGCCCTGTCTTGCTTTCGTAGCGCATGGCCTGCAGGTCTTGGTTTCCCTTTATCTTGCACACATGTTAAAACTCGTTCGGAATTTCCACACACAAAAATCCGTATACATACAGGTGTTGCGTTTAAACACCATCCCCAAAGTCGGAATGTGGCTACCTTCGTGGAAACAGATGACAAAATTTACAAAACCGCATACACACGGGGACTGGATGTAAAAAAGCACAAGAGTGCTTATTCCATTATCCAAGATATAAAAGAATAAATAAGTGAATAAGTGAGTCAAAAATGTCACATACACAATTTCACCATTAGTGAGCTTCTGAGGAACTAGACATTGAATACTTAGTACACCCCAGTACAGTGCATGACCACACACAGCAGAGTGTACACAGGTTACAAGGCATCCACCTGAAGTATAAGTGCAGTCAGTGATGGTCAGTGGTTATGGATGAAAGTGACCGTACTGCCGTGCAAGATTCGAACTGAAGAGTGGCCAGCTCTCTAATTTCCAACTTAACTAAGACACATCTCCCCCTCCTCCCCCCCCTGTGGGGATGCCGGGAGACCTATCAGCTTAAAATAGCATCCCCAACTTCTAGAAATTCTGTGCTAGGAATTCCCTTTTTTTTTGTTTACCCTTCTCTTTGTTTCTGCCTTGTTCCTTTACTTCCTGTCACCTCCTTCTTGTCTATTCCTGCCTTCTTGGTCCATTCTCCTGCTCTCTTTTTTTCCCCAGAAAGACTTAAAAGATATTGATTCTCTCCCACGCTGAAATAGGATACGCTGGGCCTGACTTGCCAGGCGCTTACCAGCAGCGCGACGCATATTCGCTCATATAACAGACAACAATAGTTGCTGTCTAATATCACTGAGAGTGAACAGACGTAAAATCGAAGAATAGTTGCTGTTTGACGAACATGAAGAAGAGGCACTGCCTAAAAGTGTCAGTACAGTGCTGCATTAACTTCTGCTGTGGAAGTTAAAGTATGTTCTTTCGAGCCAGAAGGCCCATAGAGCCGGAGCTTATCCCGGTTTCTGTAGCGTTAAGCGAACTGATGGTTTTTCACCACCCCTGTGACAGGACGCTAGTCTGTCGCCAGATACTTCCCCAGCAGAGCTGGTACCCACTTGTACACCTGGGTGGAGTGAGGAAAATAGGAGTAAAGTGTCTTTCCCAAGGACACAACACCGAGCCGAGCGGGGATCGAACCCACGACCTCTGGATCACGAGTTGACCGCCTAAACCACTCGACCACGGTGCCTCCCTGTGGAAGTTAAAGGGAGAAGTCAAATCATCTGGAGGACGATGTTGGAGGCCTGGCGTACTTTGCAGAGAGAAGACTGGGGTGAAGCAGAGACAGGGTCATTTTACTCCTGGCTGCACGTCCTCTCTCTCTCTTTTCCAAATGTCATTTCCTTACTTCAAAGACGCTGTTCCAACTTCAACAATATATGAATGAAGACATATAGAATGTGTGTGTAGTTGTGTGTGTGTGTGGTGTGTGTGTGTGTGTGTGTGTGTGTGTGTGTGTGTTAGTGTTCGTGTGTGTGGGGTGGTGTGTGTAGTGTTTGTGTGTTGTGTGTGTAGTGTAGTGTGTAGTGGTTGTGTGTGAGTGTGTGTGTGTTTGTGTGTGTGTAGTGTGTGAGTGTGGGGTGTGTAGTGTGGTGTGTAGTGTGTGTGGGGTGAGTGTGTGTGTAGTGTAGTGTATGTAGTGTAGTGTGTGTGTGTAGTGTGTGTGTAGTGTAGTGTGTGGTGGTGTGTGTAGTGTGTGTGTGTAGTTTGTAGTGTGTGTGTAGAGTGTGTGTGTAGTGTGTAGTGTGTGTAGAGTGTGTGTGTAGTGTGTGTGTGGTGTGTGTGTAGTGTGTGTGTAGTGTGTGTGTAGTGTGTGTGTGTGTGTGCGTGCGTGCACTCACAGACATATAGATACAGACGCAATAGTCAGACAATATACGCACACACACTCCTCTCCTCTCGTCTCTCTTCTCTTTGCTATGCTGTCTGTCATGTGTCTGTTCCTCTTCCTCTCTCGCCAAACACTTCACACACACGCACATCTACTCTTCTTCGTCCTCTCTCAACCACTATTGTCAGCATATATACCATCATCCCACACTCACCTCCCCTCCCTCTCCTCTCTCTCCCTACCTCCTTCCCCGACTCACTTCTCTTCTATCTCATCTCTCTTACACCTCTCCCCTCCTCCTCCCCACCTCCACACTCCTCCTACCCACCATCCTCCCCACCTCCTCCTTCCCCCTCTCCCCACCCACCTCCCTTCCCACACTCTCCTCCTCCACCCCTCCTCCCCCTTCCCTCCTCCTTCCCTCTATCCTCTTCTCCATTACACCTCACTCCCCTACCTCCCCCCACCACCTCCTCCCCCTCCTCCTCTCCTCCCCTCCCCCCCACCTCCTCTCATCCCACCTCCCCCTCCTCCACCTCCCCTCCCCCCCTCCTCCTCCTCCTCCTCCTCCCCACCTCCTCCTCCACCACCCTCCTACTCCTCCACCTCCTCCCCCCTCCACCTCCTCCTCCCACCCCTCCTCCCCTCCTCCTCCTCCTCCCCTTCCTCCACCTCCCCTCCTCCTCCCACCTCCCTCCCCCACCTCCTCCTCCCCACCTCCACCATCCTCCTCCTCCTCCTCCTCCCCCCCCATCCTCCACCTCCCCCTCCTCCTCCCCACCTCCACCTCCCCCCTCCTCCCCCACCTCCTCCCCCCCTCCACCTCCTCCTCCTTCCCCACCTCCTCCTCCTCCCCACCCCTCCCTCCCCCCCCTCCCCACCTCCACCACCTCCTCCTCTCCCCCTCCTCCCCCTCCTCCCCCTCATTACCATCATCACCACCCTCATCAACGCTATAGTCGCCTAGCCCTCATTATAACCATCAATGTACCCAGACTACAAGACTTAGGGAAAAACAAAAAAACGGACACAACCTTTATAAGAGGAGCATCCAAAGACGCTCTTATGGATTCCTCCCCCCCCCACCCCCCACCCCCCCCCCTCTCCCCCTCCCTCTTTTTACAATAAGATCTTAAAATAGCCTCTGAGACAGTCCCAAAAGCCAGTCGAAGGGTCCGTTGAGGCGTATGTTTTAAAGATTTTACGGCTGTGGGAATAGTGGGTAGTGGGGTAGACGAGGGGGGGAGTGGGGGGGGGGCGGGGGGGAAGGTATATTATATCTGTGTTCGTTCTGTTTATTCGTGTTCTTGTTTTTGCCTGTTTTGAAAATTGTTCACATTGGGACAGATGTTATGTAAGTGATCTTGGTGGGCGTGTGTGTTGCTCTCTCTGTCTTTGCCTCTGTCTCTCTCTGTCTCTTTCTCTCTCTGTCTCTATGTCTCTCTGTCTCTGTCTGTCTGTCTGTCTGTCTGTCTGTCTGTCTCTCTCTCTCTCTCTCTCTCTCTCTCTCTCTCTCTCTCTCCTCTCGCTCTCTCTCTTACCTTCATTTAAATATTCGAATATTCTCTCTCTCTCTGTCTCTCTCTCTCTCTCTGTCTCTCTCTCTCTCTCTCTCTCTCTCTCTCTCTCTCTCTCTCTCTCTCTCTCTCTCTCTCTCTCTCCTCCCCCCCCCTCTCTCTCTATCTCTCTTTTTCTCTGTGAGTATGTGTGCGTGTGTTTGTTTTTGTTGTTGTTGTTGGAGTTGTTGTTGTTTTGTTGATTTTGTTTGGGTTTTTTGTTTGTTTGTTTTTGTTGGGGGGGGGGGGGGGGGGGGGTTTTGTTGGGTTTCTTGATTTGTTTTAGTTTGGTTTAAAGTCTGTTTCCTGCTGTCATGTGTTTTAATGTCTTCCTTCAGTCTGCTTCTTGGTTTGCTTCTTTTTTTCTTTTTTGTCTTTTCGGTTTTAGTTTTGTTTGTTTGGGTTTATTTTCTGTGTTTCTTCCTATTTCTTTTTTTGTTTCCTTCTCTTTTGGAATCTACTGCCTTGTATTTTGGTCCCATTATATCTTGCTGTCTCTCTTCTGTCGTTTGTTTTAATTCTTTCTTTTTGTTTGTTTCCTTCTTTCTTCCTTCCTTTCTTTCTTTCTTTCTTTCTTCCTTTCTTTCTTCCTTCCTTCCTTTCTCTCTGACTGTCTTTCTTTTCTCTCTTTCTTTCTTTTCTTTTCTTTCTTTCTTTCTTTCTTTTCTTCTTCGTCGACCACTCCGACAACCACTATCGTTGCCTTTCATATCAGCTAACATGCCTCACGCTGCCGTTAGGCGTCTGACAAGCCAGGCCCTGCGCATCCGACTCCAACATGGGAGAGAATTGTCATTTTTATGTTTTTTTTCCTTTTTTATAAAAAAAGACAGAAAAATGGACCAAGAAGGCAGAAAATAGACAAAAAGGAGGTGACAGGAAGAAAAGGAGCAAGGCAGAAACAAAGAGAGGGATAGAGAAGAAGGAATTCTGGGCACAGAATTTCCAGAAGGAGGGGATGCTATTTATAGAGATGTGCTCCCCTGGCATTCCCACTAGGGAGTTGTTTCTTAGTTCTGTTTTTTGTTTTGTGTCTTGTCTCATTTTTCCTCTTGTATTTTTTTCTGTTTGTACTCACGTGTTGTTGTTGTTGTTGTTGTCTTTAATTTAACGTCTGTTCACTCTCAGTGATATTAGACGGAATGTGTGTTTTCTGCAAAGGTCGATCTTTCAGTTTCTTCGTTTGTCATTATTTCCCTTTATTATTGTTTACTCTATTTGCACTCGTGTCTTTTTTCCTAGGTGTATTATCGATATATCTTTCTTTTAAGCATTTTATATATTTGTGTTAATGTTAACTTTGTTTACCATGTACTTAACCAGTAGGCCAACCACGAGCCACTAGCCTGTGCCTCCATCTTTACAGGGGAAATAACTCCCCAATTAACCCAGCCATTAGAATAGCTTGGTTCGCCACGTTATGTCTTAACTGTTTCTCCCACCAAGCCTAGTCAGCATGTTTTCCTGAGCCATGATTAGCTTGATGTTTGTGAGGAAGTTCGAAAGCAAACTAACCATTTATGGACTTCTGGCTTCTTAGGGGCTCGTTATTTTTCTTTGGCATTCCGTTCAAAACTAGGACCTTGTTCATCTGACAGTTTGTTTGTCCACGAAAGTTGCTGTAGATGTTTATGAAGAGATCATGATAATTATGGTACAAAGTGATAATTAGTAATTGGTAAGAATATAACAGTTTCAAAGTGGTAAGAAAGCCGTCAAACATATTTCAAGTACAGATTCTGCATTTATTTTATTGCTTCTGTCTGGTCTCTGTTTATTCTTATGGTTTAAAGTTGTGTCTGCATGTATGTTTCTGACTTGCAGGAATCAAGAAAACGTTGTTGGAATTTGGGGACGGGGTGGCTCAGTGGTCAGAGCACTCGCTCCCCCCCCTCCCCCCAGCCAATGTTAAGCAGCATCGAGCGTGGTTACCAAATGGATAGGTGACGAATCAGTACAGTTCCCCAGTTCACCCAGCTGTAAATGGGTACCTGCCCTCTTTAGGGTCATGGAAGGTAAAGCAGCGAGGGAGAGGAGATGGGCGCCGCCCTCAATATGCTGGCCCCTAGAGAAGTGAGGTCTTTGATGCCTCGCTCCCCTACGACAACACAGGTTATGGGAACACCACCACCTTTACGTGTTAGAGTTTGCTAAAACTGTTATGCTATTAAGGAGGAAGGAAGGTGGCAGGATGGTTAAGACGTTTGCCTGCTAACAAGTAAACCGTGATGTTCTGGGTTCGATTCCCAGCCTCGCCCTTTCTTCCCAGTTTGACCAAAAAAATCGAACTGAATGTCAAAGTCCTTCGGATGAGACTATAAACCGAGGCCCCGTGTGCGAACGCATGCAGAACATCTTGCGCACACGTTAAATCCTGTTCCGCTTTTCGAAAGAGTAGGCCATTGTGTGCTGGTGGGAACAGATGACAAAATTTGCATAACCGCATACACACGGGAACTGGATGTAAAAAAGCACATAAGTGCTTATTCCATTATCCTCGATAAAAAAAACCCTGAGCGCTTTGATTTGTTGCTTTACAAGATTCAGCGCTATATAAATTCCATACATTATTATTATTATTATTATTGTTATTATTATTATTATTATTATTACTATTATTATTATTATTATTATTACACTGCTGTAAAGGTGGTTTTACAAGGGACTTAACTCAGTAATGAATTACAAGGGACTAAACTCGGTAATGAACCAGCACCACAAACGCGTTAAACACTCGAAATACAAGTTAGCTGGTTTTGTCTTCTTCTTTCCAACCGATTCAAACGAGCATGCCTTCGAAAACCATTCTCATTTTTATGTGGGTGAGGAAGTCTGAACAAAAACCATTTAAGGACCACTGACTTCTTTCGGACTCATTACCTTTCCTGACATTTAACCTGAAAGTAATGCTTGTTAAAGACAAAAGAGCTCTGTTCACTGGGAAATAATGGGGTGGAGTGTGTGTGCGCGCGCGCCGCGTGCGTCCGGCGTGGTGTGTGTGTGTGTGTGTGTGTGTGTGTGTGTGTGTGCGTGCGTGCGTCGTGTGTGTGTGTTGTGCGCGGCGCGTGTGTGCGTCGTGCGTGCGTGCGTGCGTGCGTGTGTGTGTGTGGTACACTCTTGGTTTCTAAGTCTTTCTTTTTTTCTGGTTATTCATTTCTGAGATTTCCAGATTATGACAAAATTATGCAAAGGAGTGTTAACCAATTTTGCTTTCTGTTTGAGTTTTTTTTAAACTTGCTTATTATTTCCTTATTTTGTTTATCTTAACAATTGGTGTTTTTCTTTCAATCTCTTTAAACCCCTGTCTTACTTTTCTTTCTTTTCTTTCTTTCTTTTCTAACCTTCTTTCTTTCTACCTACCTTACTGTCTGTCTGTCTGTCTTGCTTCTTTCTTAACTACTTTCTTAATCTTTCTTCCCTTTCATTTTTCTTTCTTTCTTTCTTTCTTCCCGTTACCTATCATTTGTTTTCTCTTTCAACTCTTTCGCATAAACTGTTTGATTCATTGTTTTAGGTATCTTCTTCTGACCAACATGAAGTATTGTGAAATCCTGTCTATCATTGACTTAATCAAAAAAATAAATTAAGAAATGATTGCAATCTCGATTGCAGATAATGACTTGGATGGCTTTGTGTCTACTTTTCCATGTACCCAAATAGGGCTTTTTGGGGACTAAAGAATTTGACTTTGAATTTGAATTTGACTTAGCCAAGCTACTGACCATGTCCCTAAAAGTCCTTCGGATGAAACTATAAACCGAGGTCCTGTGTGCGAACGCACGCAGAACACCTTGCGCAAACATTAAGACCCGTCCCGCTTTTCGGAAGAGCAGGCCATTATGTGCCGGTGGGAACGGATGACAAAATTTACAAAACTGCACACACACGGGAACGGATGAAAAAAAATGCACATGAGCGCTTATTCCATTATCCTCGCAATCAAAAGAAGGAAATGTAAAACGTGACTCGAATAGTCCTGGAGATAGGTCATTCATGGGAATGGTTGGCTGACTCATTCACTCAGGAACTGTCTCTCCATCCAAACCAAACCCGCAAGTCTTTCTGAGCCATAATAATAATAATAATAATAATAATAATGTATGGAATTTATATAGCGCTGAATCTTGTAAAGCTACAAATCAAAGCGCTCAGATGACTTTTTTAAAACATTTTATGCGTGTGTATGCGGTTTTGTAAATTTTGTCATCTGTTCCCACCGGCACACAATGACCTACTCTTTCGAACAGCGGAACAGGATTTAACGTGTGCGCAAGATGTTCTGCATGCATTCGCACACGGGGCCTCGGTTTATAGTCTCATCCAAATGATGAGTTTGAGGTTAGCGAGAAAGTCAGAAAAAAACACAACAACAACAACAACAGCAACAGCAACAACATTTATGGACGGCTGGCTTCTCCAGAGCTCATTACCGTTCTCCCTTGCCGTTCATCCCCAAGCAATCATGGAGTTGTGGTTAAGGAAACAGCAGCTTCGTTCAGCTGCTGACTGCAGTGCTGGCAATCAAAGGTTTCAGCGGGGCAGCACAGCCTAGTGGTTAGAGCGTTGAGCGCGTGAACTGACGGCCCGGGATCGAACCACCACAAAGGCGCCTGTTTTCTTGGGGTGGGGGTGTTTCTTTGTTGTTGTTTTGTTTGTGGGTTTTTTGGAGGGGGGATTTTTCCCTGGAGATAACATAAGTACCTACTCCACTCTCCCCAAAATTCTTCGAATAAGACTATAAACTGAGTCCCCGTGTGCGAACGCACGCAGAACATCTTGCGCCTGCTTTAAAAATCCGTTCCGTTTTTTCGAAAGAGTAGGCCATTTCGTGGCAGTAGGAACGGAGGACATTTTTTTTAAACTGCATACACGTGGATGTTAGGTTTAGCCACCATCTCCGAAGTCGGACTGTGGCTACCTGAATGGTGGATAAAGGGGCTTACTGAAGCCAAGACGCACAAACAGTCAACCATCTACTTGGAAATCACGCTCGACGCTGCTTAACCTTAGCTTGGGGAAAGCGAGTGCTCTGACCACTGAGCTATCCCGTCCCCCATGTCGTTTTACCAAGGACCAAATCTGTGGACAAAAGCAGTGTTGGAAAAGCGTGGCTCACTAACGTATGTCTAATTTTGTTTCATGTTTCTTCAACCAAACCTAAACAGCATGCCCTCCCCTCCCCTACCCCCCCCCCCCCCCCCCCCCCACCACCACCACACCACCACCCCCCGCCCCGGAACCATGATTAGTTTGAAGTTAGTGGGGAAGTCAGGAAAAGAAAACGCCATGTATGGACCACTAGCTTCTTAGGGACTCATTAGTTTTCGTGGCAGTCACGACCACGCAATATTTCCCTGTCAAAGAAAGACGGGAGCGGTGTTCAGCTGCTGCTGGGTGTAGTGCTGGTGGGATGTCTTGGATCCATCATGGAAGCAAAGTCCAACGTTCTTGACCGCTAGGCTACCGCGTCTGTGGAAGGATTGTTTCAACACCGTTATCCAACAGTCAACACAGGGAAGCAAGCGCCTGCCACGCTATGTCGTGTCATAATATACAACAACACGGGGGGACGGGATAGCCTAGTGGTCAGAACATTGCGCTCGCAATCTGACAACTCGGGTTTGATTCCCGTTCAAGGGGATATTTTCCCCTTGGAGTTAACATCAGTGCAGACTCCTCCACTCTCCCCTAAAGTCCTTCGGATGAGACTAGAAACCGAGGCCCCTTGTGCGAACGCACGCAGACGCACACGTTAAAATCCTGTTCCGCTTTTCGTAAGAGTAGGCCATTGTGTGCCCGTGGGAACAGGTGACAATTTACAAAACCGCATACACACGGGGACTGGATGTAAAAAGCACATAAGTGCTTATTCCATTATCCTCGATATAAAAGAATAAAATAAAATAAAATAAATAAATAAACAACAACAAACGAACAAGATTTCACTAGTGTTACAAAACGTTACCTTCAAGCTGAAAAGAACGACAACCCCACAGGCAGTGACAGAAAGCAGTTGTCGCCCTTATGAGCTTTGGCGGCTGCAAAAAGTGTGGAACCAGTAATAATGACAAGAGGGGCGCTTGAGGTGTTTTCCTGCAATCACTTTGCCTTTGGCCTTATTGTTTTTCTTATCTCGGATGACGTCTTGAGAATCAACTCCCTGATTCTGTCTGTCTGTCTGTCTGTCTGTCTGTCTGTCTGTCTGTCTGTCTGTCTGTCTGTCTGTCTGTCTGTCTGTCTGTCTATGTGTTATTGTCTGTCTGTATATGTATTTGGGTTTTTTTCTGTCTGTCTGTCTGTCTGGTTGTCTGATTGTCTGTTTGTTTGTTTGTTTGTCTGTCTGTCTGGGTCTCTCCTCTCTCTCTCTCCTCTCTCTCTCTCTCTCTCTCTCTCTCTCTCTCTCACTCTCTCACTCTCTCTCTCTCGATTTTTTTTTCAGAGGGCTGGATGTAAAAAAGCTATTGTTATGCTTATTCTATAACCCTCTATAAATAAAATTTGTTCATTGTTCATTGTTCTCTGTCTGTCTGCTTGCCTGCCTGTCTGTCTAGTTGTCTGTCTGTTTGTCTGTTTGACTCTCTGTCTGTCTGTCTGCCTGTCTATCTGTCAGTCTCTCTCTCTCCCCCCTTTCTCTCTTTCCCTCTCTCTCTCTCTCTCTCTCTCTCTCTCTCTCTCTCTCCCTCTCGCTCTCTCTCTCTCTTTTCTCTCTCTCATCTCGCTCTCTCTCTCTCTCTCTCTCTCTCTCTCTCTCTCCTCTCTCTTCTCTCTCTCTCTCTCTCCCCCCCTCTCTCTCCCTCCTTTCTCCATCTCTCTCTCTGACTTCTTTTTTACCACTTCTGAAAATTCAGTGCTAGAAATTCCCTCTTTTCTTCCCATTACTTTGTTTTTGCTGTGTCCCTTGTCTTCCTGTCACTTTATTCTTGTCCATTTCTGCCTTCTTGGTCCATTTCTGTCTTCTTGGTCCATTTCTGTCTTCTTGGTCCATTTCTGTCTTCTTGGTCCATTTCTGTCTTCTTGGTCCATTTCTGTCTTCTTGGTCCATTTCTGCCTTCTTGGTCCATTTCTGTCTTCTTGGTCCATTTCTGCCTTCTTGGGTCCATTCTCCTGCCCTCTTTTCCAGAAAGATTTAAAAGATAGCAATTACCCACGCCGAAGTTGGATGCGCTGGGCCTGAGTTGTCAGGCGCTTAACGGCAGCGCAGTACATTTTCGCTCATATGACAGACAACCATGATTGCAGTCTGGGCGAAGAAGAATTGCTACAAAGAAGAAGAAGAAGAAGAAGAAGAAGAAGAAGAAGAAGAAGAAGAAGAAGAAGAAGAAGAAGAACATCAACAACAATAACAACAACAACAACAAGAACAAAAAGAAGAACAAGAACAAGAACAATAACTAGAAGAACAAGAAGAACAAGAACAAGAAGAAGAAGAACAAGAACAAGAACAAGAAGAAGAACAAGAAGAAGAACAAGAAGAGGAACAAGAGCAAGAAGAACAACAAGAACAACAAGAACAAGAACAAGAAGAACAAAAAGAACAAGAACAAGAAGAACAAGAACAAGAAGAAAATCAAGAAGAAAAAGAAGAACAACAAGAAGAACAAGAACAATAAGAACAAGAACAAGAAGAACAAGAAGAAGTTTGATATAACAGAAAAGTACGGCCTCCACAAGATATCCAGAAGCTGTCAACTTCACAGGCAACAGCAGACTCTTCCTCACGTCTCCATCATCACCGTCACTGCCTGCCCACTGCCTGCTGATTCAGGGGCAGATAAACCATGATGGCTTCTCATCACTCCCTCACTTCCTCCTTCATCTTCTCCCCCCTCCCTTCCTTCCTTCCTTCCATCCTTTCATACACCCTCCCCCCCTCTCTCCTCGTTCCTTCAGATCGTTTGCCTTTTTCATTTCTTTTTTTGCTTGGTTCCATTTCTTCCTCTGCTGGTGCCATTTCGCAAAGCAAACATCGCTTTGGTTGGCATTAATGAAACAGACAGTGAGTGAGTATTTTTGTCGTTAAATGAAGACCTGCTATCTTTTTGGTGAAAGTAAAGAGAAAGTATTCAGAAGAAAATGTGAAGATGTTTTACTATCGTGAAATGCAAGTTCAGTGCTTC
>CM054160.1:47689605-47702105 GCA_028751875.1 Rapana venosa
AATGTGGAGAATGATGTGCTATCATCATCATCATATATATCATCATGTTTTATTTTTTTATTATTTTTTTTATCATATTATTTTCATTATTTATCACTTCATTTATCACATTATTTTTTAAAATTGTTAATATGGCCCTGTTTTTAAAAATGTATAGGTAGACAAAATTGGCTTTTAATGTCTAGACTAACCCTTTTTTCAAATTAATCCACTGTTTAAAGACGCCATCAGCGAAAACTTCTACACATTCAGAAGGGGACATGGTCTGAAAAAAAATACTCATGGCTCGCAGTAAGCACATGCATACCATAAAAAAATTATCAATCATAGACAGCATCACACACTGTATCGCTTTGGAACTCCACCACCATCAGTAACCACCTGAGGGCGTGAGCTTATGCCTGAGAGAGAGAGACAGACAGACAGAGAGAGATACAGAGAGAGAGAGAGAGGGATGGAAAGAGAAGGGGGGGGATGGAGAGAGAGATAGAGATAGAGAAAGGGGAGGAGAGGGGGAGGGAGAGAGATAGAGAGAGAGAGAGAACGGGAGAGAGAGGGGGGATGGAGAGAGAGATAGAGAGAGAAAGACAGACAGACAGACAAACAGAGATTTCTGGAGTGTCAGAGAATACAACTTAACAAATCGAAGCAAAGCATTCTGTTATGTTTTAATCGTATTGATTTGGTCGCATGCATTTTACTACATTATGCCTATGTTAGGTTAACATGTGTGTGTGTGTGTGTGGGGGGGGGGGGTGTATGTGTGTTTTGTGTGGGGGGGGGGGTATGTGTGTGTGTGTGTGGTGTGTGTGTGTGTACGCGCGCACACGCGTGTGTGTTTGTGTATGCTCTGTGTCTGTATGATTTTGTGTGTGTGTGCATTGGGGGAAGGGGAAAAGGGCTGAAACGGCAGGCATGTTTACAACATGCCAATCAACCAGCCAATCCAACAGTCAACCAACAAACCAACCAAATGACCAGCAAGTCAACCAGGCAACCGACAAGATCAAGTAACTACCCAACCATACAGCCAGCCAAAAAGCCAACCAACCAACCAGCCAAGCCAATAAACTATCTAACCACCAAACCACCAAACTGCCGAACAACATTCTCACTACTCTTCCCACTCACCTTCCCTTCTTAAGCAACAAAAAATCACTATCAAACAGAACAGCCAGCATACATCAGATTAAAACTTCGTCCGCCATGTCTGTACGTCTTTTCACCTAACTCAAGTCAAATCTCATCGATTTCTCTACACCTCCCTGTGCTGGTTTTGGGTAAACAGATGTCTTTGGGCCGCCCTCCATTTTTCTTCCAAGAGTTATTTGCAGTCTGGATTCCATTCATAAGAGGCTGGATGCTAAAGGGTTTTCGTCCATTAAGCTGAATATTTTTTCTTAGAATGTTCATTTTTATTTCTGCTGTTCGTTGTGTGGGAGAGTCACTGTAAAATTTACGTGGAAAATGTCATCTGGTTTGTCAAGTTCATTGATTATTTTTAAGACCGCAGAATTTAAAAGGAAAGCAGTGTTAATCCTCTTTGGTTTCTGCAACCCACATTTGTTTATGGGCAGAATAAAAAAAAATATATAGCACTTGAGGAGTACATGCATGCAGGTTTTATCAGGTCATCAATAATGAGAATATGAGACAGACAGACAGACATACAGACAGACACAGGCACACAGAAAGCAAGATTATCGAAATGCTGCTGCTGCTGCTGCTGCTGCTGCTGCTGCTGCTGCTGCTGCTGATGATGATGATGATGATGATGATGATGAAGACGACGATGGAGGGGGGGGGGGGGGGTTGATGGTGGTGGTAGCCGGCTGTGGTGGTGTTAATTATGGAAGATAGTGATGAAGATGAAGAACGTTAGGGAGAAATTTCTAAACAGAGTCAATAACTGACAGAAATCCATGAGAAAATTGAAACAAAAATACACCCCCCTTGACCTGTTTATCTATCTACTTATCTACCTACCTACCTATCTATCTACCTATCTATCTATCTATCTATCTACCTGTCTATCTACCTATCTATCTACCTACCTATCTATCTATCTATCTATCTACCTGTCTGTCTACCTATCTTCTATCTATCTACCTATCTATCTACCTATCTATCTATCTACCTATCTATCTACCTATCTATCTATCTACCTATCTATCTACCTATCTATCTATCTGTCTATCTACCTATATATCTACCTATCTACCTATCTATCTATCTACCTATCTACCTATCTACCTATCTATCTATCTGTCTATCTACCTTTATATATACCTATCTATCTACCTATCTACCTATCTATCTATCTACCTATCTACCTATCTATCTTTCTATCTACCTACCTACCTACCTATCTGTTTATCTATCTACCTGTCTATCGAGTACTATGGTACAATCTACATGATGGCGGTAAAGATAGTTGAAAGCAAGCACCATCGTTTGCACAACAGCTTTAACATTAAAAGCTGAGAGAAACAGTGTGTATGCAGAGGCTGGGAAAAAACTCTCTGTCCCACAGATTTCTGCACTCAGCTCAGTACACAGTTTTGGGCTGCAGGGCAGAATCACAGTCATCAGTGACTACCTGAGGGTATGGGCTAATGAGAGAGCGACGAGAGAGAGAGAGAATAAAGAGAGAGATAAAAGAGAGGGAGAGAGAGAGGAGAGAGAGAGAGAGAGAGAGAGAGAGAGAGAGAGAGAGAGAGAGAGAGAGACAGAGAGAGAGAGAGCAGACGAAGGACTGAAAGACAGGAAAGATAGGGGGTGTATGTGTGCTTCACCTTTCAGATCACAGAGAGAGTGGGGTGGGGGGGGGGACTGCTACAGTCATGGGGTAAATATTACCCTGGCTATTTTTGTCTGTACACATTCTTTGGTATCGGTTTCGGGTGTGTCTATAGATCTGGTGTGAAACTGTTGTCTTTGGAAATACAGTCTGCAAGTCTGGCTTTTTTTCTGAAGCTTTATGTGCATTTTGTGTATAGTATTATGTTATCTTTCTCTGCCTGTTTCTCTGTCTTTCTTTCTGGCCAACTCTCTCTGTCTCTCTGTCTCTGTCTCTGTATGTATGTCTGCTGTGTCTCTGTCTGTCTGTCTGTCTGTCTTTCTGTCTGTCTCTCCCTCTCTCCCTCTCTGTCTCTCTCTCTCTCTCTGAACAGTAATATATCTTAGAAGCAATCGAATTGATCACTCCTCTATCTTTATATGCTGATTTGCAACCATACAGCTACACACAGATGCATGCACACACAGATACACAACATACAGAGACACATATAGACACACACAGACACACAAACACACACAGACACACACACAAACACATACAAACAACACAGACACACACAAAACACAAACAACACACAAAAACACACAAAAAACACACACAGACACACCAACACACACACAAACACACACACAGACAAACACAAAACACACACACAAACACACACAGACACACACGCTGACTTTACAAACGTAAGAGCTAACTTTTTCGATATGCTTTACACGAGCTTTAACGAAGTCTTATCTTCACCATCACCTTAATAATGCATAAAGTCTCTCTAAGTGGCATGAAACTACAACAGAATTATCTGACCTTGGCACCAAAATAAGCAGACATAGATGAGTTCTATGAGATAACATGACATAACTATGTTGCATAATAATGACAGAATGGTCAGAGTTCACAGAACCACACACACACACACCACACACACACACACACAAACACACATACACACACAAACACACACAAACGCACACACAAACACACACAAAACACACACATACACACAAACACACACAAACACAAACACAAACACACACACAAACACACACACACACAAACACACACACACAGCTCAAAGTCTGTAAAAGCTAAAAGGCAGTTATTTCCACATTCCTGGCTCCATTTTAAATGAAGACAAACCCCACTCAGCTAGGCTAATTATGTGATAATTATTTTTTAATGGCCAGAGACTGACACAATTCTTCCCCGAGGACCAAGTGATGTGTTGCTGTTCCTAAGCAAACATGTCCTATAATACACAACAGTAACAGATCGTACACATTTTACATACACACACATGCAAATACACACATAGGCACCCAAGCAAGCATGTACGCACGCGCACACACATACGCATGCACACACACACGCACGCACGCACGCACTCACACGCACACCACAAAAACACACCCACACAAAAACACACACAAACACACACACACACACTCACACACACACACACACACACACACACATACACACACACTACACACCCCCCCCACCCCCCCCCACCCCACACACACACAGAGGTAAAGCATTCCTGCCTGTGATGTTGATGAAGACATGTCTTCTGGGCCAGGTTCATCATTGCCTAAGTGTCTTCCCTGCTGGCGCCAGTGAGAGTACAGCAGGCTGGTTCACAGCTGCCAAAGAACAGGAGATAATAAGGAGGAGGATGATGATGATAACCTGTTCTTCCCAGCCTAATGGACCATGTGTTGTGTTGTAGTACTCACAGAAATGTGTGTGTGTGTGTGTGTACTGTGGGTGGGTGTATTTGTGTGGGTGGGTGGAGGGGTGATGTATGTGTTGTGTGTGTGTGTGTGTACTGTGGGTGGGTGTGCTTGTGGGGTGGGTGGAGGGGTGTTATGTTGTGGGTGTGTGTACTGTGTGTGTGTGTACTGTGGGTGGGTGTGTTTGTGGGGTGGGTGGAGGGGTGTTGTGTTGTGGGTGTGTGTACTGTGTGTGTGTGTGTGTGTACTGTGGGTGGGTGTGTTTGTGGGGTGGGTGGAGGGGTGTTGTGTTGTGGTGTGTGTGTACTGTGTGTGTGTGTGTGTACTGTGGGTGGGTGTGCTTGTGGGGTGGGTGGAGGGGTGTTGTGTTGTGGGTGTGTGTACTGTGTGTGTGTGTACTGTGGGTGGGTGTGCTTGTGGGGTGGGTGGAGGGGTGTTGTGTGTGTGTAGGGGGGGTGCTTGTGTGTTTGTGTGTGTGTGTGTTTATATGTGTTGCCACTGTATCTTCAGTCACGTCAAGCTATCCATCGCCACGTTCATTGCTTATAAACACAGTAGAGTAGCCAAGCAAGGGATTATTTACATCAAACAACAACTTCAGTACTGTGACACAGCATGTGAGTAGGTCAGCAGAGTGTGTTGACTAGATGGCAGATTCATCATCATCAGCAGTAACTGCCTCTGGGCATGCTCTATTGGATATGACAGGGACCGTGGAGTGTGTGTGTGTGAGAGAGAGAGAGAGAAAGAGAGAGAGTGTGTGTGTGAGAGAGAGAGAGAAAGAGAGAGAGAGAGAGTGTGTGTGTTAGAGAGAGAGAGAGAGTGTGTGTGTGTGTGTGTGTGTGTGTGAGAGTGTGTGTGTGTGTGAGTGTGTGTGTGTGTGTGTTTGTGTGTGAGTAGGTCAGCAGAGAGCGTATTAATAATAATAATAATGTATGGAATTTATATAGCGCTGAATCTTGTAAAGCAACAAATCAAAGCGCTCAGATTTTATTTCATACCACTTTAAGTCATGGCAGATTTCTCTCCGTGAAATTCGGGCTGCTCTCCCCGGGGAGAGCGGGAGAACGCGTCGCCACTTAGCGCTGCGCCACCCTTTCACCCTTTTTTTTTTTTTTTTTTTTTTTTTTTTTTTTTTTTTTTTTTCCTGCAGCTGTATTTGTTTCCCTATTGACTATATGACAGGATTAATGTCATCAATAACTGCCTGAGGGCATGTACTGATGGGTATGACAGGAACAAGAGAAGAGAGAAAGGGGGAAGAGAGAGAGATTTGTATTCATCCTGACCCAATGTACATGTATTTTTGTAAATTGTGTTATTCCCACCAGCACAAAAGGCCTATTCTTCTAAAAGGCAAAACAGGTTTTAATGAATGTGCAAGATTTTGTGCCTGTTTTTGCACACATAACCTCAGATTTTAGCCTCAGACAGATGACGGACAGACAGACAGACAGACAGACAGACAGATCGACTGACATTTCCTTTCTAAAGTGCAAGGCAGGAAATTGCAGGTATGGAGAGTGTGCACTAGTAACGAGTTGTCTTTATTTCAGCATGATCCTCAAGACAAATTTCTATAGAAATCTTTCCGGTTGATTTTTTCAATAGTTTTTTTTTCCTATGAGTCCAGTGGGAAGGGATGTACAAAGGATGCAATACTGACGTTTTTCAAAAATACATTTGTATACAAGTATATATATGTTTGTGTTTGCATATGCAATAGTGTATTGTTCTATGCATCTGAAGGTAGCGCTTTGTGTTGAGAAGAAAATAGCATATGAACACTGATAAATGCCTGTGGCGATATATTATGCACAACAAGAATGAATAATTTTTCATCTTCTCCTTTGTTGAACATTCAGACAGCAACGATTTCTGTCTATCATAAGAGCGAAAATGTGCCGCGCTGCCATTAAGCACCTGACAAGTCAGGCCCAGCACATCTGAGTTTATCCTGGAAGAGAATTGCTATCTTTAAGATTGATTAAAGTAGCTGGCTCAGAAATAACCGTCAGCTTTGTATCTGCAATCAATATACAGCTAGTTAACTAACTACTGTGTGGATTCCTGTGCACAGAGTAGCCAAGCAAAGGGATTATTTACACACACAGCAATGCCAGCACAGTGACAGGGTGTGTGAGTAGGTCAGCAGAGTGTGCTGACTATATGACAGATTCATCATCATCAACAGTAACTGCCTCTGGGTATGCTCTGTTGGATATGACAGGGACCCTGGAGTGTGTGTGTGTGTGTGTGTGTGAGAGAGAGAGAATGAGACAGAGAGAGTGTGTGTGTGAGTACGTCAGCAGAGAGTGTATTGACTATATGACAGGATTAATGTCATCAATAACTGCCTGAGGGCATGCACTGATGGGTATGACAGGAACAAGAGAAGAGAGAGAGGAAGAGGAGAGAGAGAAGAGAGAGGAGAGAGAGAGAGAGAGAGAGAGAGATGTGTATCCATCCTGACCCAATGCACATGCATTTTTGTGAATTGCGTTATTTCCACCAGCACAAAAGGCTTATTCTTCTAAAAGGCAAAACAGGTTTTAATATGTGCAAGATTTTGTGCCTGTTTTTGCACACATAACCTCAGATTTTAGCCTCAGACAGATGACGGACAGACAGACAGACAGACAGACAGACAGATCGACTGACATTTCCTTTCTAAAGTGCAAGGCAGGAAATTGCAGGTATGGAGAGTGTGCACTAGTAACGAGTTGTCTTTATTTCAGCATGATCCTCAAGACAAATTTCTATAAAAAATCTTTCCGGTTGATTTTTTCAATAGTTTTTTTTTCCTATGAGTCCAGTGGGAAGGGATGTACAAAGGATGCAATACTGACGTTTTTCAAAAATACATTTGTATACAAGTATATATATGTTTGTGTTTGCATATGCAATAGTGTATTGTTCTATGCATCTGAAGGTAGCTTTGTGTTGAGAAGAAAATAGCATATGAACACTGATAAATGCCTGTGGCGATATATTATGCACAACAAGAATGAATAATTTTTCATCTTCTCCTTTGTTGAACATTCAGACAGCAACGATTGCTGTCTATCATAAGAGCGAAAATGTGCCGCGCTGCCATTAAGCACCTGACAAGTCAGGCCCAGCACATCTGAGTTCAGACTGGAAGAGAATTGCTATCTTAAAGATTGATTAAAGTAGCTGGCTCAGAAATAACCGGCAGCTTTGTATCTGCAATCAATATAAAGCTAGTTAACTAACTACTGTGTGGATTCCTGTGCACAAAGTAGCCAAGCAAAGGGATTATCTACACACACAGCAATGCCAGCACAGTGACAGGGTGTGTGAGTAGGTCAGCAGAGTGTGCTGACTATATGACAGATTCATCAGCAGCAGCAGTAACTGCCTGTGGGCATGCTCTGCTGAATATGACAGGGAAGAAGAGATAGAGAGTGAGAGAGATAGAGAGTGAGAGAGAGAGAGAGATGAGAGAGAGAGAGGGTGAGAGAGAGAGAGTGAGAGAGAGAGAGAGTGAGAGAGGAGGAGAGTGGGAGAGAGAGAGCCAGAGAGAATCTTTTGAATCTTTGAATCTTTATATTTTCCTGTTGAAGATATATATTATTGTTTAGTTAACTAGCTGTATATTGATTACGGATACAAAGCTGTGGGATATTTCTGAGCCAGCTCCTTTAATCAATCTTTAAGATAGCAATAGGCTGAGAGAGGGAGAGATAGAGAGTACCAGAGAGAGGGAGAAAGAGAGAGAGAGCCAGAGAGAGGGAGAAAGAGTGAGAGAGAGAGAGAGGTGGAGGAATAGAGAGTGATACAGAGAGCAAGAAAGAGAGAGGGAGAGAGAGAGGGGCAGAGAGGGAGGGAGGAGGAAGAGAGAGAGAGGTGGGAGAATAGAGGGTGAGACAGAGAGCAAAAAAGAGAGATGGAGGGAGGGTGGGAGAGAGAGGTGGGGGAATAGAGAGTGAGACAGAGAGCAAGAAAGAGATAGAGGGTGGGAGAGAGAGGGAGAGAGAGAGTGTGTGTGTGAGAGAGAGAGAGAGAGTGAGAGAGACAGAGAGGCAGACAGAAAGAGAGACTGACAGAGAGACAGAAACTGAGACAAAGACAGGCAGACAGAAGGGGAGAGTGAATGAGTGAAAGAGAACAAAACTGAGTGCGTGAACAGGAGAGAGATCGGTATTTACATTGGCTTTCTTGCTGTTCTTGTTTCCTTTCTGTTGGGGAGAGGGGTGGCTATTTTTGTTATCATCATCATACATTTCGTTTTGTTTAATATTGGTCTATTCTGATATTAAAATTGACAATTTCCAGTGGTGAAAGCACTCCACTGTCCACACGTCTTCAGCCAACGCTGTGTCCGCCTTGTGCCCTTCAGCTGTGGTCAATGCACACACACACAGACAGACACCTCCACACTGCAGCTGTGAGCCAATGCACACACACAGACAGACACCTCCACACTGCAGCTGTGGCCAATGCACACACACAGACAGACACCTCCACACTGCAGCTGTGAGCCAATGCACACACACAGACAGACACCTCCACACTGCAGCTGTGAGCCAATGCACACACACAGACAGACACCTCCACACTGCAGCTGTGGCCAATGCACACACACAGACAGACACCTCCACACTGCAGCTGTGAGCCAATGCACACACACAGACAGACACCTCCACACTGCAGCTGTGGCCAATGCACACACACAGACAGACACCTCCACACTGCAGCTGTGAGCCAATGCACACACACAGACAGACACCTCCACACTGCAGCTGTGGCCAATGCACACACACAGACACCTCCACACTGCAGCTGTGAGCCAATGCACACACACAGACAGACACCTCCACACTGCAGCTGTGGCCAATGCACACACACAGACACCTCCACACTGCAGCTGTGAGCCAATGCACACACACAGACACCTCCACACTGCAGCTGTGGCCAATGCACACAGACAGACACCTCCACACTGCAGCTGTGGCCAATGCACACAGACAGACACCTCCACACTGCAGCTGTGAGCCAATGCACACACACAGACAGACACCTCCACACTGCAGCTGTGGCCAATGCACACAGACAGACACCTCCACACTGCAGCTGTGAGCCAATGCACACACACACACACACACACACACACACACAGACACCTCCACACTGCAGCTGTGAGCCAATGCACACACACACACACACACACACCTCCACACTGCAGCTGTGGCCAATGCACACACACAGACACCTCCACACTGCAGCTGTGAGCCAATGCACACACACACACACAGACACCTCCCCACTGCAGCTGTGGCCAATGCACACACACAGACACCTCCACACTGCAGCTGTGAGCCAATGCACACACACAGACACCTCCACACTGCAGCTGTGAGCCAATGCACACACACAGACACCTCCACACTGCAGCTGGGGCCCAAATGCACACACACACAGACACCTCCCCCACTGCAGCTGTGAGCCAATGCAAAACACAGACACCTCCGCCTGCGCTGTGGCCAATGCACACACACAGACACCCCCACACTGCAGCTGTGAGCCAATCCCACACACACACACACATCACACACACACAACACCCCTCCACACTGCAGCTGTGGCCAATGCACACACACAGACACCCCCACCTGCAGCTGTGAGCCAATGCACAACCACCACACACACACACACACACACCACACCACACACACACACACACACACACTCCACACTGCAGCTGTGAGCCAAGGGCACACACACAGACACCTCCACACTGCAGCTGTGGCCAATGCACACACCACAGACCTCCACATTGCGCTGTGAGCCAATGCACACACACACACACACAGACACCTCCACACTGCAGCTGTGGCCAATGCACACACACACACACAGACACCTCCACACTGCAGCTGCTGTGTGTGCCCTCAGTTCACTTTGCAGCCAGCTGCCTTCAGGTCACTGGTTTACTGCAAGTGTGGACACAAGCAGACGAAGGACTGACAGTTCACAGGGAAGATAGGGGGTGTACGTGTGCTTCACCTTTCAGTTTATATTTTCCTGTTGAAGATATATATTATGTTTAGTTAACTAGCTGTATATGATTACGGATACAAAGCTGTGGGTTATTTCTGAGCCAGCTCCTTTAATCAATCTTTAAGATAGCAATAGGCTGAGAGAGGGAGAGATAGAGAGTACCAGAGAGAGGGAGAAAGAGAGAGAGAGCCAGAGAGAGGGAGAAAGAGAGAGAGAGAGAGAGAGGGGAGGAATAGAGAGTGATACAGAGAGCAAGAAAGAGAGAGGGAGAGAGAGAGGGGCAGAGAGGGAGGGAGGAGGAAGAGAGAGAGAGGTGGGAGAATAGAGGGTGAGACAGAGAGCAAAAAAGAGAGATGGAGGGAGGGTGGGAGAGAGAGGCGGGGGAATAGAGAGTGAGACAGAGAGCAAGAAAGAGATAGAGGGTGGGAGAGAGAGGAGAGAGAGAGTGTGTGTGAGAGAGGAGAGAGAGTGAGAGAGACAGAGAGGCAGACAGAAAGAGAGACTGACAGAGAGACAGAAACTGAGACAAAGACAGGCAGACAGAAGGGGAGAGTGAATGAGTGAAAGAGGACAAAATTGAGTGCGTGAACAGGAGAGAGATCGGTATTTACATTGGCTTTCTTGCAGTTCTTGTTTCCTTTCTGTTGGGGAGAGGGGTAGCTATTTTTGTTATCATTATCATACATTTTGTTTTGTTTAATATTGGTCTATTCTGATATTAAGATTGACCATTTCCAGTGGTGAAAGCACTCCACTGCCCACACGCCTTCAGCCACCGCTGTGTCCGCCAAAGAGAGAGTGTGTGTGTGTGTGTGTGTGTGTGTGTGTGTGTGTGTGTGTGTGTGTGTGTGTGTGTGTGTGAGAGAGAGAGAGAGAGAGAAAGCGAGAGAGAGAGAGAAATGTGTGTGTATGTGTTGGTTGGTGTGTTTATTTTCATCTATCTTTTTAGTTTTATTTATTCTTTTATATCGAGGATAATGGAATAAGCACTTACGTGCTTTTTTACATCTAGTCGCCGTGTGTATGTGGTTTTGTAAATTCTGACATGTTTCCACCGGCACACTATGTGTGTGTGTGTGTGTTTGTGTGTGTATGTGTGTGTGTGTATGTATGTGTATGTGTGTATATGAGTGTGTGAGTGAGTGTGTGTGTGTGAGTGTGTGTGTGTGAAAGAGAGAGTGTGTGGGAGTGTGTATGTGTGTGAGTGTGTGGGTGTGTGGGTGTGGGTGTATGTGAGTGTGTGTGTGCGTGTGTGCATATGCGAGTGTGTGTGTGTTCCTCTCTTATTTTTCTGTGAGAGAGAGAGAGAGAAAAAAAGAGAGTGTGTGTGTGTGAGAGAGAGAGAGAGAGAGAGAGAGAGAGAGAGAGAGAGAGAGAGAAAAATGTGTGTGTGTGTATGTGTTGGTGGGTGTGTTTATTTTCATCTATCTTTTTATATTATTTTATTCTTTTATATCGGGATAATGGAATAAGCACTCATGTGCTTTTTTACATCCAGTCCCCGTGTGTATGTGGTTTTGTAAATTCTGACATGTTTCCACCGGCACACTATGTGTGTGTGTGTGTGTGTGTGTGTGCGCGCGCGCGCCAGTGCATGGGCATGTATGTGTATATGTTCCTCTCCTCTCCTCTGCTTTTCTCTGTCTCTATTTTTCTGTGATAGAGAGAGAGAGAGAGAGAGAGAGAGAGAGAGAGAGAGAGAGAGAGAGAGAGAGAGAGAGAGAGAGAGAGAGAAGAGAGAGTGTGTGAGAGAGAAAGTGTGTGTAGTGAGTGTGTGCGTTTGTGTGTGCGATTGTGTATGTGTGTGTGCTCATGTGTGCCTGCGTGTGAGCGTGCGTGCACGTGCGTATTTGTGTGTATTTTTGTACACGCTTGAGCAGTGCGCGCGTGCGTGCATGTATGCATGCCTACCTCTCCAGGCATAAGTATAGGTACCT
>CM054160.1:47709605-47717105 GCA_028751875.1 Rapana venosa
TGTCTGTCTGTTCTGTTCTTTAGTTTGCTCTGTCTGTCTGTCTCTTTTCTTTAAAGTCTGCTATCTCTGTCTGTCTCTGTTCTTTAAAGTCTGCTATCTCTGTCTGTCTCTGTTCTTTAAAGTCTGCTATCTCTGTCTGTCTCTGTTCTTTAAAGTTTGCTATCTCTGTCTGTCTCTGTTCTTTAAAGTCTGCTATCTCTGTCTGTCTTTTTTCTTTAAAGTCTGCTATCTCTGTCTGTCTCTTTTCTTTAAAGTTTGCTATCTCTGTCTATCTCTTTAAATTAAAGTCTGCTGTCTATGTCTGTCTCTGTTCTTTAAAGTCTGCTATCTCTGTCTGTCTCTTTTCTCTAAAGTTTGCTATCTCTGTCTATCTCTTTAAATTAAAGTCTGCTGTCTATGTCTGTCTCTGTTCTTTAAAGTCTGCTATCTCTGTCTGTCTCTTTTCTCTAAAGTTTGCTATCTCTGTCTATCTCTTTAAATTAAAGTCTGCTGTCTATGTCTGTCTCTTTTCTCTAAAGTCTGCCATCTCTGTCTATCTCTTTAATTTAAAGTCTGCTGTCTATGTCTGTCTCTGTATGCTTTTCTGTCCCTTTTCCTCTGTCTTGTTTCCGCCCTGTTCTTTTCCACGTTGTTAATTGGCTTGTTTTGCTATGGTGGTTAATTATTTCTTTTTCCATATTTAAACATTTCTTGCCTATGTATGTGTCTAAATCTTGTGTCTCTTTTGCTGTCTCTGTTTTAGCTTTTTTTCTTCTATTCTGCTTGTGCATGCGTTAATGGTTGTTGATTAGTTAGTTACCTTTAAAAAATAGAACTGTACTGTATTGTTTTGTTTTTGTTGTTGTTGTTTTTATTTCATGCTTTTCTGTTTCCATTTGTTTCATGTTTA
The DNA here is from genome assembly GCA_028751875.1 of Rapana venosa. Lineage (NCBI taxonomy): Eukaryota > Metazoa > Mollusca > Gastropoda > Neogastropoda > Muricidae > Rapana > Rapana venosa. The sequence goes on from CM054160.1 coordinate 47,710,495, forward strand.
GCCTTTTAAGTTGAGTTTACATCTGTTCTCAGCAGAGTTTGTGAAAAGAACTGCATACATTGAACAGTTTTGTCAGAGCAATTTTTTTTAATCTGGTCTCTGTTGTATGTCTGTAACGTGAGGTACCGTTTAGTCAAGTCAAAGTCAAAGTTTCTTCAGTCATCTCCCATAAAGGGCACTTGCAACACTGACAGGAACATAACCATTTTGATCAGAACGGTAATCTAGACAAAACACGAAGAAAACCTATGACTAACATTTGTTGAAATATTCTAAGACGACTTCAAATTCAAAGTCTCTCTCTCTCACACACACACACCACACACACACACACACACACACACACACACACACACACACACACCACACACACACACACACACACACACACACACACACACACACAACGCACACACACACACACACACACAACACACAGAACACATTCACAAATACTCAAACGTAAGCACTCAATGCAGTATCATTATCATCTTTAAATCTTGCTACATTTGTCAAGTGCTGCAAACAGATTGTTACACGTTTCATATCAACCAAGGAAACGATACCTGACCTTACATAACATAACATAACATGACTTAACATTACAAATCCATCCCTACTCCTCTCAATGGTGGGAACGCCCTGCTGTTTCGACAGTCAAACCCTCTTCATCTGCCTCTGTGACTTAATCAGCTGTGCAAGGCAAGACAGGCAAGCTTTTACAGCAGGAATGACAATAAAGAGAACATAGGATGGCATTGCCAATGGTGGAACAAGCCGGTTTGTGGATTCGCTCATTGCTCTCTGTGTGTGTGTGTGTGGGGGGGAGGGGGGTGTAGTTTGTGGGTGTGGGTGTGGGTGTGTGTGTGTGTGTGTGTGTGTTGTAGTGTGTGTGTAGTGGTGTGTGTGTGTTGTGTAGTGTGTGGTGTGTGTTGTGTGTGTGTGGTGTGTGTGTTGTGTGGTGTGTGTGTGTGTGTGTGGTGTGTGTGTGTGTGTGTGTGTAATGAAGGTTTATAGGCCACTCACTCCAAGCAGAGAGGAGGTCAGATAGTAAAGAGAAAATGTCAGGAAAAGGAAGGGAAAAAATATATAAAGAAAGTGGTAAATGTGAGTGGCGCGCGCTTGCGTGTGTGTGTGTGTGTGTGTGTGTGTGTGTATGTGTGTGTGTGTGTCTGTGTGTGTGTGATGGTAAGAAAGAAAAACAAAGAGAAAGATATTCTATTCTTTCATTTTTAGGATAATGGAATAAGCACTCATGTGCGTTTTGTACATCCAGTCGTCGTGTATGTGATGTTTTGTCAATGTTGTCATCCGTTCCCACTGGCACATAATGACCTACTCTTCCGAAAGGCAGACCGGGTTTTAACGTATGCGCAAGATGTTCTGCGTGCGTTCGCACATGGGACCTCGGTTTATAGTCTCATCTGAAGGGGGAGTGGAGTCGGCACTGATGTTAACTCCAGAGGAAAAATCCTCTTGAACGAGATTCGAACCCTGGTCAGCAGATCACAAGCTCAACGTGCATCACTCTAACCACCAGGCTATCCCGTCCCCTATAACACACACACACACACACACACACACACACAACACCACACACACACACACACACACACACACACACACACACACACATTATGTAATAGTCATAGTTTTTGTTGTTTTTATTTGTGTTTTGCTTTTCTATTTGGTTTGGGATTTTTTCAGAAATAGAGAGAGAGAATTCATTATGGACTGTGCTCCCGGATGCAAACGCACGCAGAACATCTCGCACACACGCTAAAACCTGTCCCACCTTTCGGAAGAATAGGCCATTTGTGTCGATGGAATCAGATTACGAAATTTACAAAACCACATACACACGAGCACTGGATATAAAAAAAAGCACGTAAGTGTATGTTTCATTATTATTCAAAATAGAACATCTTGCAGAACATATTGCGCACACGTTAAATCCTGTTCCGCTTTTCGAAAGAGTAGGCCATTGTGTGCCGGTGTGAACAGATGACAAAATTTACAAAACCGCATACACACGGGGACTGGATGTAAAAAAAGCACGTGAATGCTTATTCCATTATCCTCGATGAAAAAATAAAAGTCATCTGAGCGCTTTGATTTGTTGCTTTACAAGATTCAGCGTTATATAAATTCCATACATTATTATTATTAATATTATTGTTGTTGTTGTTGTTGTTGTTGTTGTTGTTGTTGTTATCATTATTATTATTATTATTAAAAATAGAAGAATAAAAAGAAAACAACATATTCTTCTGATACCTGTTATGTTCCCACTAACTCGTGTACATCCTTTATTCGAATTCAACGACATTTACCACGCAAACACCGCTTTGTATTTCACAGCAACAAAACATATTTCCTGCCAACACTTCAATTCTAGCCATTGACCCAAACAAAACAGATATCGAAGATTTTCCGAGTTTGCTATCAGTGTATTAGAGTCCTGCCTTCCGTTTACTAGTTTACTGCAAGTGGGGACACAAGCACGACGAAGGAACTGACAGTTCACAGGGGAGATAGGGGGTGTACGTGTGCTTCACCTTTCAGTTCACAGAGAGAGAGAGGGAGAGAGAGAGGGGGAGGGAGGGAGAGAGAGGGAGAGAGAGAGAGAGGGGGGTGGGAGAGAGAGAGGGAGGGAGGGAGACAGAGGGAGACAGAGAGAGAGAGGGAGAGAGGAGGGAGAGAGAGAGAGGGGGGGAGAGAAAGAGAGAGAAGAGAGAGAGAGGAGAGAGAGAGAGAGAGAGAAGAAAGAGAGAGAGATAGAGAGAGAGAGAGAGAGAGAGAGAGAAAGAGAGAAGAGAGAAAGGAGAGAGATAGGAGGGAGAGAGAGAGAGAAGAGAGAGAAAGAGAGAGAGAGAGGGAGGGAGAGGGAGAGAGAGAGAAAGAGAGAGAGAGAGAGAGAGAGAAGAAAGAGAGAGAGAGAAAGAAGAAGAGAGAGAGGGAGGGAGAGAGAGGGAGAAGGAGGAGAGAGAGGAGAGAGAGGGGAGAGAAGAGAGGGAGAGGGAGGGAGAGAAAGGGGGAGGAAGAGGCTGCTTCAGTCATGATGACAAGAAGACCTGGCTAGTCTGTCTGTCAATATACATTGATTTCAGTTACATTGTCAGGATTTAGTGGATATGCTATTTTGTTTAAGACATTGAGTAAGAGGGGGGGGGGTGATCCTTGTGCGTATGCGTGTGTTTGTGTTATGTGTGCTGTGGCCTGTGCTGTGCTGTGTTGTGCTGTTGCCTGTGCTAGTTGGCCTGTGCGTAGACTGTGTTGTGCTGTTGAGCCTGGCTGTTGCGCTGTGCTGTGCTGGTTGGCTGTGGCTGTGCGTTGGCCGGGCTGTTGGCCTTGGGTGGTGTGGTGTGGTGGGTGGCTGTGCTGGGTGGGTGGGTGGTGTGCGTGGTGGTGCGTGGCCCGTGCTGTGCTGTGCTGTGCGGTGGCCCTGTGCTGGTGCTGGCTTTAGCTGTGCTGTGCGTGCTTTGTGTTGTGCTGTGCTGTGCTGTATGTACTGTACTGTGCTGTGCTGTGTTGTGCTGTGCTGCGCTGTGTTGTGCTGTGCTGTACTGTGCTGTGTTGCGCTGTTCTGTGCTGTGCTGTGGCTCTGTGCTGTGCTGTGCTGTGTTGTGCTGTGCTGTGATGTGCTATGCTGTGTGTAGGGTAGGGTAGGATCTGTCCTATGGTGATGATTCACTGACTTTCTAATGAATCTTTAATTAGGCTGAGTAGATATGTACATGATGAAGGGACAGTGGCGGTGTGGTGTGGGTGTGTGTGTGTGGGGTGTGTGGGGTGTGGGTGTGTGTGTGTGGTGAATGTGGTGGGTGTTGTGTGTGGTGTGTGTGGTGGTGTGTGTGTGTGATGTGGTGTTGTGAATGTGTGTGTGTGTGTGTGTTGTAGGTGTGTGTGTGTGTGTTGTGTGTGTGTGTGTGTGTGGTGTGTGTGTGTATGTGTGTGATGTGTGTGTGAGGGAGTTGGATGTGTGAGGACAGCTGTGTGTAGGTGGGTTTTTTATTTTATTTTTTAATTCTTTTATTTATTTTTTCTTTTATATCGAGGATCAGGGAATAAGCACTTATGTGCTTTTTTATATCCAGTCTCCGCGTGTATGCGGTTTTAAAATTTTGTCATCTGTTCCCACCGACATACACTGGCCTACTCTTACGAAAAGTGGAACAGGATTTAACGTGTGTGCAAGATGCTCTGCGTGCGTTCGCACATGGGACGTTGGTGTATAGTCTCATCTGAAGGATTTTGGGGTAGTCTGCGCTGATGTTAACATGATGAAGTGAACTGTGCGTGTGTGGGGGGGAGGGGGGGGGGTGGCGTGGAGGGGGGGGGGGTTCTCTGAGGGGGTTGCTTAGTGTGTGTTTGTGTGTATGCGAGCGTGTGCATGCATGTGTGTGTGAGTGCTCGCGCGCGCACACACACACACACACACACACTTACACACACACTTCAGAAAGTATCTGCGTGTGTACATGTGCGTGCACGTGAGCGTGAGTGTGTGTTTCTGTGTATGCGTGCGTGCGTGCATGCATGTATATGTGTGAGAGTGCACATACACACACATACACACACTTCAGAAAGTATCTGACCTTCAAACACATTTCTAGAAGTAAAACTACATGTTGTGTACATGGATACATATGGGTGTTTGTTCAGTGTAATGCATCCGCCAATGCCTACTTCTATCCTGCTGACAGTCAATCCAGAACAAGACTGGAACCAGGTCTTGTGTGTGCTGCAATTCACATTGACTGACATCAGGAAAAGAAAGTAACATTTTGCTGAACAAATACCAGGACAAAACCTAAAATAGCAAAATGCACACTGGGCTAGAACTGAACCAGACAGGAAAAAAAGCCACAGTGCAAACAGCTAAATAAGCCTGCACCTCCTTCTACACAAAAGTTATCTTAGAAAAGCGAAGCTTGCCTCTCCCCCCCCCCCCCCCCCCCACCCCCTTCCAGAATAAAAGAAAGCAATGTGTTTACTCCACAAAACCAGGTAGGTCTAAAAATCGATCAGACTTGACTTGACTTTCGTGGAGAGGCATGCCAGTGAACAGGCAGAAATACCAGTCCGAAGTCAGGCACTGCCTTGTATGGGAGAAGTTCAGTCTGGGTAGCGGGCTGTTGGAGGGCTGGTCATTTCTTTTCAGGCTTTCATTGACTGACCGGGTGGATGGCGGGTATTACTTTGTGTGGAATGATACTGCCACTGGCAAAAGGAACCCAGTAAGTTATGAGTTGCCTGACAGTCAGTTAGTCAGGCAGGCAGGTAGGTAGGTGGGAAAACGGGTGTGTAGTCAGTTTTTCTTTTGTTGAAACGATCAATTGGTTGGTTGAGTCAGTCATCTGTCGGTTAGTCACTTCATTGACTTTCGATTTCACACTACACAGGTTTAAACTTGTTTTCTTACACACACACACACACAAAACCACACACACACACACACACACCACACACACAAAACACACAACACACACACACACACACACACCACACACACATTCAACACACACATACACACACACACACATTCAACACACACACACACACACACACACACACACACACACACACACACACACATGCCGTGTGCAACGTAAACACGCGCGCACGCACGCACACACACACACATCCACCTAACCATCCACCCACATATTCACACCCCACTCTTTCCACACACACACACACACACACTCTCTCTCTCTCTCTCCCCTCTTCGCTCACTTTCCTCTCTCCTCTCTCTCTCTCTTCTCTCTCTCTCTCTCTCTCTCTCTCTCTCTCTCTCTCTCCTACCCTCTCTCTCCCCTCTCTCTCATCCTCTCTCTCTCTCTCTCCCTCTATCTCTCTCTCTCTCTCCTATCTCCTCTCTTTTTCCCCCCTCCTCTTTTTCTCTCCTCTCTCTCTCTCTCTCCCTCTCTCTCGCTCCCCTCTCTCTCTCTCCCCACTTTCTCTCCCCCTCATCGCTCTCTCTCTTTCCTCCCTAACTAACCCCCCCCCCCCCCCTCTCTCTCTCTCTCTCCCCCACTCTCTCTCTCTTACCATTTACCATTTTTTCTACCCGTTTTCAAAAACAAAACGACCTCCACTCAGACTAATTGAGGATTAGGTGGAGTTGGTAGAGGACTCAAGCTGACAGACAGACACCAGTGGCCACAGCAGCGCCACAAGACGGACCCAAGCTGATTTCTGGGCTGTGGGCTTTGTCACAGGAACTGGCAGACATGGGCTACATACGTACATACGTACATACATAAGACCCGGCTTAGCACTGGAACACAATGACCAATTCATTGATGAGGATCCTAGTCAAGCAAATGTAAGTTTGGGGGTTTTCTTGTAACGTCTTTTGATATTGATTTTGTTGTATGCTAATGGTTAGACTTACTTGCCAACAAAAAGAATGGTTAGACTTACTTGCCAACAAAAAGAATGGTTAGACTTCCTTGCCAACAAAAAGAATGGTTAGACTTACTTGTCCTCACAATGTTATCAAAGCAAGTGTCACGTTGTTTATGTTAATGTTGTGGATATTGATGAAAGATGTTCGTAGATTGAAGTTTATACTTACTCATCCCAACAATGTTTGGTTTTTAATC
>CM054160.1:47729605-47744605 GCA_028751875.1 Rapana venosa
AAGTTGCTGTCTGTCTGAGGATTTAAAGAAGAAGAAGAAGAACAAGAACAAGAACAAGAACAAGAACAAGAAACAAAGAACGAAACAAAGAAACAAAGAAACAAAGAAAGAAAGAACAAGAAGAAGAAGAAAAAGGAAGAAGAACAAGAACAAAAACAAAAACAAGAAAGAAGAAGAAGAAGAAAGAACAAGAACAAGAAAAAGAAGAAGAAGAAGAAGAAGAGAAGAAGAAGAAGAACAACAACAACAACAAGACGAAGAACAAGAAGACGAACAAGAAGAAGATGATGAAGAACAACAACAACAAGAAAGAACAAGAACAAGAAGAAGAGATGATGATGATGAAAAAGAAGAAGAAGAAGAAGAAGAACAAGAAGAACAAGAAGAACAAGAAGAAGAAGAACAAGAAGAACAAGAAGAAGAGAACAAGAAGAACAAGAAGAAGAAGAAGAAGAAGAACAAGAGAAAGAATTCCCAACTGTATCCACAAAGTCGGAAGGTGGTCAGTCAGTGGTTCTGAAAAACGGTGGCATACGATACACATGTCACGTGACTGAACCTGGCAGCTCTACTGCAGGAACAACAAAACCATTCTCTTCATACATCACACGTATACCACTGAGGAGAAAAAAATACTGTAGGCTATTTAGCACGTAAAAGAACCCACGGCAACAAGAGAAATAAATGTCCCTGGACAAATTCTGTAGAAAAAAACCCACCCTGATAGGGATATAAATATGCATGCAGATAGGAAAAAGAAAGAAAAAAGGGTGGCGCTGCTCTTGTGGCGACGCGCTCTGCCCGGGGAGAGCAGCCCGAATTTCAGGCAGGGAAATCTGCTGTGATTTAAAATAACAATATAATACAATACAATATAATACAATACAGTACAATACAATGCAATACATACGCCACACTACACTACAATACAGTAATAATAATAATAATAATGTATGGAATTTATATAGCGCTGAATCTTGTAAAGCAACAAATCAAAGCGCTCAGATTTTATTTCATACCACTTTAAGTCATGGCAGATTTATCTCCGTGAAATTCGGGCTGCTCTCCCCGGGCAGAGCGGGAGAACGCGTCGCCACTTAGCGCTGCGCCACCCTTTCACCCTTTTTTTTTCTGCAGCTGTATTTGTTTCCCTATCAGAGTGGCTTTTTTCTAAGAATTTTGCCAGGGACAACTCTCTTGTTGCCGTGGGTTTTTTTACGTGCGCTAAATAATTACGTGTAACACACGGGACCTCGGTTTATCGTCTCATCCGAAATACAATGCTACAATACACTACAATACAAATACAATACAATGATACAATACAGTACAATACATTACAGTACAATACAATGCAGTACATACACCACACTAAACTACAATACAATACAATGATACACTACAATACAGTACAATACAATACAGTACAATACAATGCGATACACACACCACACTACAATACACTACAATACAATACAATGACACAATACACTACAATACAATACAATGACACAATACACTACAATACAATACAATGACACAATACACTATAATACAACACAATACAATGACACAATACACTACACTACAATACAGTACAATGACACAATACACTACACTACAATACAACAGATTACTCTTCATATTGTTCGCTCCTCTGCTAGCCAGACCTCCAACGTTAAGCTGAGGAACGGCCAACCACGGCAACACACCACCACCACCACCACCACCACCACCACCACGGGCGTGTGTTTGTGTGTGTGTGATAATGTTTTGGAAGCTATCTTGGAATGTTCATGCCAATTGGAACTGTAGTTTTCTTGTGTCTTTCGAGATAATTAAAGGTATCAATTTTTCCTGTCAGTATTGTAATTGCCATTCATGGAACGATTAAAGTGTTTTTGACTTGACTTGACTTGACTTGACTTGAATACCACCTGCAACAACTACAACAACACAGACAGAAAATCTGCTAAACCTTGCATAGAAGACTGGTCTGTATTCATTTGACACTGTCCTGAATTATGCTTTTCTTGTATCCTCTTTTATGATGTGTTCTGGTTGCCGTGTTACATAATGCATGTCGCAGTTATTGAGTTAAAACATCACACACACACACACACACACACACACACACACACACACACACAGACACACACAGACACACACACAGACACACACACAGACACACACACACAGACACACACACGCACACACACACGCACGCACACACACCCACGCACGCACAGACACACACACGCACACACACACAAGCACACACACACAGAGACACACACACACACACACACAGACTCACACACACACAAACAGAGGCACACACACACACACGCGCGCGCACACAGACACACCTAACCACCCGTTCCTTCTTCCTGTTTGGAAACTGACATCTGAAATGCTGGAATATTGACAAACTAATGCTAACATTAAATGAAAGTAAAATTCTTGCAGTTTAATATTCTTCTTTTTTTGGCTTTGCCAAAAAATCTGATAGGGAAAAATATATAGAAGAGATCGTCAAATTGATTAGACTGAAAAAAATTCGATTTTCTCCTGAAAAATATTTATTTTTAAAAATTGGATTAAGGATACAAGTATAACTCTAAACAAACCACCCAAAACTACAAATGATTTTTGGGAAACTCTGAATAACATACAGTTATTTACCATCAAGAACGCATCACTAATTTAGAGTTTGCAACACACAAAAAAGAAAACTAGAAATCTGCTATTTCACAATTCTTTTCCACAAGATAATTCCTCCTTTAGTGTCGAGCTTTGGGGAGGGATTGTCTCTTCAATCACACTAATGATGCTTTAATGATCTCTGTCTGGCATGCAACATCAACACTTTCGCTGCTGGCTGGCTGGCTGGCTGGCTGGCTGGCTGGCTGGCTGGCAGTGCCAATGCACTTCAGCACTTCAACGACTTTTTTTGGTGGTGGACAGAAAGCAGTTGTCTTGTGAACAATGTTTGGGGGGAAAAACGAGGAGGAAATGTCTGTGTGTCTGTCTGTGTGTCTCTGTATGTCTGTCTGTATCTCTCTCACTAACACACTCACACACACACACACACACACACACACACACACAACACACACACACACACACACACACACACAACACACACACACACACACACACACACACGTGTGTGTAATTCATTTCTATTTGAATATGAAAATGACGTAGGCCCCCTTCAGCATCCATTGTACAGGATGGAATTGCTCTTCTCTGTCATTTCTTTCTTTAACACCAGCAATGAAGTTTTTCCCGTGGGGATGCCGGAGGCCAGTTTAGTATAAACAGCATCCCCACCTGGAAATTCTGTGCTAGGAATTCCCTCTTTTCTATCCCTCTCCTTGTTTTTGCCTTGTCCCTTTTCTTTCTGTCACATCCTTCTCGTCTATTTTCTGCCTTCTTGGTCCATTCTCCTGCCTTCTTTTCCAAAAAAGACTTAAAAGATTGTCTCTCCCATGCCGAAGTCGGATGTGCTGGGCCTGACTTGTCAGGCGCTTGACGGCAGTGCAACGCATTTTCGCTCATATGACAGACAACAATAGTTGCTGTCTGAGCGTTCGACGACGAAGAAGAAACAGTGACATTTGTTTGTGATCCTGGCTGATATCAAGGCACATTCCCTTGCCAGAGTACACACAGTGTTACGTTATACACCAAATAACTTTAGTCCATAATTATTATCCTCAATCCACCTCACTCAATGGTTGATTTTCTAGACAGTTAATCCACAATGTATGTACACATCAAAGAAGATGTCATCCTTGTAGAACAACAAATAACTACAACAGAAAACGAGGTAAGCATGAACAGAGGATTATCACAAAGATTTTTTTCCAGTAAAGAATCTGTTTTCACCTAACAGAATGTTCGCACAGGGGGAAAAAACCTGATAAATAAACACGACAAAACTTGTTGTCAAACAAACCATCCAAACTTTTCGTTCTGGACCATTTTTCACTTTCACTAGCACACAAATATTTGCTTTAACACAATGACATCAATAATTCAGAATTTACAAAACATTGCAGCCCACCACACTACCATTCTTTTCCCCCGAGATAGTTCCTTCCTTTATTGTCGAGCTTTGATGAGGACTTGTGTCTTTAATCACACTAGGAATCGTTTCATTCTGTTTGTGTTTGGGACAGGCAACATGGAGGCGTTGGCTTGCAGGGCCAAAGATTCAACAGGGAGACGTCTGCACTTCAGCCATCGTTTAGAGTTGGTGATCTACAGGAAGGGGTTAATGTGCTGTGTGGAAACAAAATTTCCAGAAGGAGAAAGAGAAGGGAGAGAGAGAGAGAGAAAGAGAGAGAGAGAGAGACAATGACAATGACAATGACAATGACATATTTTATTGTAATAAGCTGTTAAAGCCCATTTACAAGGGGACAGTGGGAAGGGGACTGGGCACAAAACACGTATTTTCAGAAATACAGATGTATCATTTCTACAGCCCAAATGGTCGACATGGCATGGATTCCACGACATGGTGAAGAGAGAGAGAGAGAGAGAGAGAGAGAGAGAGAGAGAGAGAGAGAGAGAGAGAGAGAGAGGGGGTGTGTGTGTGTGAGAGCTTCTCTCTCTCTATCTCTTTCTCTCTCTTCTCATGATCTCTGTATCTGTCTCTCCCTCTCTCCAGCAGGTGGACAAAAAACACGACCAGTCTTAGGTTCAATTCCACCCCACACACACACACACACTTTCTCTCTCTCTCTGTCTCTCTCTCTCTCTCTCTCTCTCTCTCTCTCTCTCTCTCTCTCTCTCTCTCTCTCTTCTTATCGTTATCTCTCTCTTTCTCTTTCTCTCTCTCTCTCTCTCTCTCTCTCTCTCTCTCTCTCTCTCTCTCTCTCTCTCTCTCTATCTCTCTCTCTCTCTCTCTCTCTCTCTCTCTCTCTCTCTCTCTCTCTCTCTTATATATATCCCTAAGGGCGGGGACTAGATGTAAAAAGCACATGGGTGCTTATTCTTTATCCTCGAAATAAAAGAAAAAGAATTTGTCATTCTCTCTCTCTCTCTCTCTCTCCTCTCTCTCTCTCTCTCTCTCTTCTCTCTCTCTTTCTCCCCTCTCTCTCTCTCTCCGTATCCGTCTCTGTCTCTCTGTCTGTCTCTTTCTCTCTCTCCACTCCTCTTCTCCCTCTCCCTTCCCCTCACAGAGAGACAGACAGACAGACAGACAAAGAGAAAGAGAGAGAGTAAAATAATGCCATTAAAGCTGTTAAACTTTTGACACTGTGTCACAACAAAGCAATGCCACGCACAATATTAATACAACAACATGCAATCTATTGAAATGTGGGCTTTTTGTGTACGGTGTGTGTGTGTCTGTGTGTGTTTGTGTGTAAATCTCAAAGTCCAAGCCAAAGTCTTTTTTTTAAGATGGTCTGTTGAATAAACAATGCATTTGCTTTTTTTCATCAAGCCATCATGTGCGTGTATGTGCGCGCGCACCCATGCGCGCGCGTGTTTGTGTGTGTGTGGTTTTTTTGTGGGTTTTTTTTATGTATTCTTTTATATCGAGGATAATGGAATAAGCACTCCTGTGCTTTTATACATCCAGTTCCCGTGTGTATGCGGTTTTGTAAATTTTGTCATCTGTTTGTTGTGTGAGTGAGTATGTGTGTGAGTGATAGAGACAGACAGGAACAGAGAGACAGAGACAGAGATAACAAATGAAAGGAGTGTGAGAAGGAAGGAGACAGGAATACCTAATTAACTTCACTCTCAACCAGAAAAAAAACAAAATCCATATAAAAAATACAGTGTACAGACACAGTAGACAGGTCTTGCTCCCTGATGACTGAAGCAGCTTCCTTCCCTCAGTCTCTTTCTATATTTGTCTGTCTGTCTGTCTGTCTGTCTGTCTGTCTGTCTGTCTCTCTCTCTCTCTCTCTCTCTCTCTCTCTCTCTCTCTCTCTCTCTCTCTCTCTCTCTCTCTCTCTCACTCGCTGTCTCTGTCTGTCTGTCTGTCTGTCTCTCAGACATTGGCTCATGCCCTCAGGTAGGTAGTTATTGCTGACGGTGATTCTGCCCTACAGTCACTAGATGTGTCATCTTATCTCATCTGTTCCCATAACCCCTTCATGGGTCGTAGGGGCACTGCAGTGACGAACGTTGCACCAGCTGGCTCCATTTGCGGCGGTTGTGGGCAAGTGCCTGGGTTGTGGAGAAGCTCTTCCCGGTCCATTCAGTGATATTGTCTGCCCATTTCTTCTTCAGCCTGCCTCGCCTTCCAAGATTCAAGATTCAAGATTTAATTCCTCTCACCCCTTTTGGGATATGGAGGATTACAAAAAGTTGAACAGGAGAATAAACCTAACAGCAATATACCCCAAAATAACATGAATACTAACAGTAACTGAAACGCAAGAGTTCATCGCATAATGATAAGCAAACAGTATTAATGACTCAATACTATTTTTAAGTATACACATTTCTTTACAAGACATAATCTACACATATGAAAGACAATTGAAATTTCAAGAAATACCTGCAAATCTTATGAATTTTGAGAGCGACCGTTCCTTGCAGTGTGGTCTAGGTACCACACTGGATGTGCACTGAGCTAGCTGTACATCCACATCAACTATGCCCTTTACTGAGATGCAGCCTTCATAGTGCTCTCCCCTGCTGCCTGTAAACGCCCTGCATGACATGGAGATGCCGTGTTGGTCATGCTGTCTCCTGCCTTGAATGAAGGAACGAAGGAATAAGTGAAGGAAGGAAGGAAGGAATAAATGAAGGAAGGAAGGACTTAATGAATGAAGGAAGAAAGGAAGGAGTAAATGAAGGAAGGAAGGACTTAATGAATAAATAATAATAATAACATATGGAATTTATATAGCGGTAAATTTGTTTTAAAAAAAAAAAAAAAAAAAAAATCGAAGCGCTTGCACTCAAATCATTTACACGCATGTAACTCTCCTTAAACATAATGATCAACAGATTTCAAATCCATGCGCGCGCACGCACGTACGCACTCACACACACACACACACACACACAAACACACGCACACACACACACACACACACTCGCGAACACACTTAGGAGGTGAAGGATGCTGTTGATGAATGAATGAATGCATGAATAAATGAATGAAGGAAGGAAGGAATGAATGAAGGAAGGAAGGGAGGGAGGGAGGAGAGTGGAAGGACGTTAAACTGAAGAACTAGCCACACACACACACACACACACACACACACACACACACACACACACACACACACACACACACACACACACACACACACACACACACGTGCACGAACGCGTCCGCGCAGCCAAAGCATCCACGCAAGCTCTAAATTAAACGAGCTAAAGTTCCTGTGTCCCCAACGCTGTCTCCTACTTTCAGCGCTAGCTGGCAGGGAGAGAGAGACAGACGTTTCCTCAACTCGCCAACCCACTGTAAGACGTGACAACGTGTAGAAACCACTTACCCCTGTCCCCATCTCTGCCTGCCTGCCTGTCTGTCTGCCTGTCTGTCTGTCTGTCTGTCTGCCTGTCTGTCTGTCTTTCTGTCTGCCTGCCTGCCTGCCTGTCTGTCTGCCTGTCTGCCTGTCTGTCTGTCTGTCTGTCTGTCTGTCTGCCATACTTTCCGAGCAACGAAGAAGACAGAGGCAGAGAAAGTCAACACCAATGGGCTATAGACAGACACAAAAGGGCTGACGCAGACAGAAGAGATCATCAGCCTTCTATAGACAGCAGTCTATTCCTCACTTCTCCTTCTTCTTCATCATCATCATCATCGTCACTGCCTGGTCAATGTTTGCTGATTCAGGGGCAGATAATCCATGATGGGTTCTTATCACTCCAACGTAGACTTCTTCGTCAAAAGTTTTCTTTTAACTCTTTCTCCTGCTCTGTCTTCTTCAAATACTCTGTCTCTCTCTGTCTCCCTCTCTCTCTCTCTCTGTCTATCTGTCTCGCGATTCTCTCTCTCTCTCTCTCTCCTCTCTCTCTCTCTCTCTCTCTCTCTCTCTCTCTCTCCCCTCTCTCTCGTAACACTGTCCCATTTCTTAACCTTTTTCTTGTGCTTTAATGTCCAAACTTTTCCTCATCTTCTTTTCAGTGTATTAGGCAAACTCTGCTTGCCTCGAATTTCAAATGTCTGCAGTACAGTAATGAGAAAAACGAATGCAGATTTGTCGGAACATAGAAATATATCACAGAATTTGGTTATAATTATGTCTTGTAACTTGTTGTTGTTGTTGTTGTTCTTCTTCTTCTTCTTCTTCTTCTTTGCATTCTTCTTCTTCTTTACATTCTTCTTCTTCTTTACATTCTTCTTCTTCTTCCTAGTCTTCTTCTTTGCATTCGTCTTTCTACTTTGCATTCTTCTTCTTCTTTTCGCAATCATTCTTTTCATTCTACTTTGCATTTTTTTCTTTGCCTTCTTCTTTGCATTCTTCTTCTTCGCGATTTTTCACAATTCTTCTTTGCAATTCTCCAATTCTTCTTCTTCTTCTTTTCTCTTCTTCTTCTTCTTCTTCTTCTTCTTCTTCTTCTTCTTCTTCTTCTTCTTCTTCTTCTTCTTCTTCTTTCTTCTTCTTCTTCTTCTTCTTCTTCTTTCTTCTTCTCTTCTTCTTCTTCTTCATATTCATCTTCTTCTTCTTCTTTTACTTCTTCTTCTTTTTTTCTTCTTCTTCTTCTTCTTCTTTCTTCTCTTCTTCTTGCTTCTTCTTTCTTCTTCTTTTCTTCTTCTTCTTCTTCTTCTTCTTCTTCTTCTTCATCTTCTTCTTCTTCTTTTACTCTTCTTCTTCTTCTTCTTCTTCTTCTTCTTTCTTCTTCTTCTTTCTTCTTTTCTTCTTCTTCTTCTTCTTCTTCTTCTTCTTCTTCTTCTTCTTCTATTCATCTCTCTTCTTCTTCTTTTACTTCTTCTTCTTTCTTCTTCTTCTTCTTCTTTCTCTTCTTCTTCTTCTTCTTCTTCTTCTTCTTCTTCTTCTTCTTCTTCTTCTTCTTCTCTTCTTCTTCTTCTTCTTCTTATCTTACTTCTTCTTCTTTTCCTTCTTCTTCTTTTTTTTCTTCTTCTTCTTCTTCTTCTTCGTCTTCTTCTTCTTCTTCTTCTTCTTCTTCTTTTCTTCTTCTTCTTCTTCTTCTTCTTCTTCTCCTTCTTCTTCTTTTCTTCTTTTCTTTCTTCTCTTCTTCTTCTCTTCTTCTTTTTTTCTTCTCTCTTCTTCTCTTCTTTGCAATTCTTCTTCTTTTTCTTCGCATTCTTCTTCTTCTTCTTCTGCGTTTCCTGGTCATGCTAGTTTACATGGCCATATTGAGTAGTATAATAATGCGGTGCCAGGTCTTCTCCTGTGCTTGTCATTCTGCAGAAGGAGGGTCTGCGAGCTGGCCTCAGCCCACACTTTTTTTTTTAAATTTCGAGGATAATGGAATAAGTACTCATGTGCTTTTTCATCCAGTCCCTGTGTGTATGCAGTCTTGTCAACTTTTCCATCCGTTCCCACCGGCATACAATGGCCTACTCTTCCGAAAAGTAGAACGGATTTTAACGTGTACGCAAGATGTTCTGCTTGGTTTATAGACTCAACCAAAGGACTTTTGGGGAGAGTGGAGTCTGCACTGATGTTAACTCCAGGAGAAAATATCCCCTTGAACGAGATTCGAACCCGACTTAAGAACAACTCATTGAATAGTTCATAAGAAAATTTCAGATTTGCTTCAGAGAAGGCAGGACAGTAGGCTGTGCAGGCAGAAACTAAACAAGAGAAAGAGTGAGGCAAGAAAAAAATGGAGAAACAAAATGGAGCGAAAGAAAAGATGAAATTTCTCGCACAGAATTTCTAGAAAGTGGGCAGGTATTCTCACTGAAGGAACCCCGGCACCCCCACTGTGTTCAGCCTCTGTTCAGAGTGTTTCATTCTCGGGCATAAACACATACTTCCTGACTTTTTTTTCATTCGTTACTTCCAAAAACAAAACTAGCAAGCCTCACATCAAAATGCTATCCCCACAGAGGTCAGTCCATTCTCGGAATCTCCCAACAAGCTAACCCCACCTTAATATGGACAAGCAGCCAACAACGACTCAAACTGCGAGACACCTACCCAACCCATCAACCAGCAAAACAAGTAAGTAAGGAAGCAAACAACCAGACAACCTACCAGTCACTCAGCCAACCTACCAGACAACCAGTCAACCAGCCAACCTACAAAACAACCAGTCAACCTACCACCCACCAGCCACTCAACCAACCACCAACCCACAAGACAACCATCAACCAGCCAACTCACAGCCAACTAGTCAACCTACCCACCTACCAGACAACCACTTAACTAACCAACCTACAGCCAACCAGCCAACCTACAAGCCAACCAGACAACCAGCCAACTACCCAACTAACCAACTCAATCCCTTCGTAAAATCTGAGAACACACTTCCAGCTTACATCAGATTAAAAATTTCATCCCTCTCCTCCTCCTCCTCCTCCTCCTCCTCCTCCTCCTCCTCCTCCTCCTCCTCCTCCTCCTCCTCCTCAAGCTAGTCTATTTACCTTTCCACCTAACCAAAGTCAAATCTTTCTTATCGATTCCAGAAGAGCTGCATGTGGCCATTTCAGGGGTAAACAGATTTCAGGGAGCCCCTCGCTCCTCCTTCATTTCTCCCAGAAGCAGTTCCAGACAGGGTTCCAGCCATTCAGGCCTGCCGGCCCTGTCAATCAGCCCGCAGAATGACTCCCTTCTCTCCCGCCACACTCCTGCCACACTCGTCATTTTAGCTTTCATCTTGACTTTACTCTGTCGTCGCTGTCATTTCTTGGGAGTGCAATTTTTTTCTGAAAATGAAGTGAAACTGGTAAGATTTAAAAAAATATATTGTTGTTGCTATGGTATATTATGCGTTTTATCACTTGCATCTTTTCTTAATGTTTTAACAGATGTACTGATGTATGAGTTTTGTAGAATGAGGTAGGTAGGTAGGTGGGTAGATAGTGAGGTAGGTTGGTAGGTAGGTAGGTTGATAGGTAGGTTGGTTGGTTGATTGAATGATTGATTGATTGATTGATTGGTTGATTGATTGATTGATTGATTGATTGATTGATTGATTGATTGATTGATTGATTGATTGATTGATTGATTGACTGATCAAAGGGAGAAAATGACAAACATTTACACAATAAAAAAAAACTATGACTAAACAGAAATAAAGAAATACAGAGCTTTCTACACGGAGTACAAGGAGAGAGAAAAAGAGGCAGACAGAGAAAACGATGGGAAGACGACATCAGAGAGTGGACTGACTGGCCTTGAGTGGAACAACGACTTGCTACGGAAAGCTGAAAAGCGTAAGGATTGGAGGAAGCTGGTTGCAAAATCCTCAGTGGTGCCCCACCGGTCTACTACTACTACTACTACTACTACTACTACTACTACTACTACTACTACTACTACTACTACTACTACTACTACTACTACTACTACTACTACTACTACAGGATAAGTGAAGCTGAAGGTGGAAAACTGTCAATACTATTTACACTTTTTCTTTCCATTGATGTCCAAAAGCTGACAATGCCAAGTATCACTATGCACCTATGCCCAAAGTAGTGTTGTAAAGTTAAAGAAGGGAGAGAGAGAGAGAGAGGAGAGAGAGAGAGAGAGGGAGAGAGGAGAGAGAGGGGAGAGAGAGAGAGAGAGAGAGAGAGAGAGAGAGAAGAGAGTGGGAGAAAGAGAGGAGAGAGGAGAAAGAGAGAGAGAGAGAGAGGAAGAGAGAGAGAGAAGAGAGAGAGAGAGAAGAGAGAGAGAGAGAGAGAGAGAGAAAAAGAAAAACAGAAAGAGAAAAACCAAGAAAGAGGAAGAGAGAGAGATGTCCATCCACAACACACACACACACACACACACCCCACAACACACACACACACACACACACACACACACACACACACACACACACACACACACACACACACACACACATACATACACACTCACGTCCTTCGGATGAGACTATAAACCGAGTCCCCTTGTGCGAACGCACGCACAACATCTTGCGCACAGGTTAAAACCCGTTCCGCTTTTCGGAAGAGTAGGCCATTGCACACACCCACACACAGAGATGGCAGGCAGGCGTGTAACAAGCTTACACAGCTCAGTACACATCTCTTGACTGTAGAGCAGCATCACTGTCATCCCCCATCACCTGAGGGCATGAGCTAATGGCTGACACAGAGAGAGGGGGAGAGAGGGGGGGGGGGGAAAAAGAGGGGAGAGACACATAGAGAGGGTGGAAAGAGGGAGAGAGGGAGGGGAGAGAGGGGGGAGAGAGAGGAGGGAGAGAGGGGAGAGAGACACAGAGAGAGGGTGGAAAGAGGGAGAGAGGGAGGGAGAGAGGGGGGGGAGGGGAGGGAGGGGAAAGAGAGGGGAGGAAGAGAGGGGGGGAAGAGAGATGAGGGGGGAGGAAGAAGGGATAGAAGGGAGAGGAGAGAGAGAGTCAGACAGAAGACAGGGGGAGAGAGAGAGGGGATGAGAGAGGGAAGGAGAGAGAAAGGGTGTGAGGGAGGACACACAGAGGAGGTAGAGAGAGGAGGAGAGAGGTCAGACAGACAGACAGAGGGAGGAGGGAGGGAAAGAGAGGAGAGAAGAGAGGAGAGAGAGAAGAGAGAGAGAGAGAGGAGGAGAGGGAGATGAGAGAGAGGAAGGAAGAGAAGAGAGGGAGAGAGAGAAAGGGAGGAGAGGAGAGAAAGGGAGGGAGGGGAGAGAGGGTCCACAGAGAGAGAGAGAGAGGGAGGGGGATGGAGAGAGAAAGGGGGGAGGGAGAGAGAAGGGTAGAGATGGGAGAGAGAGGGTCAGACAGACAGACGAGGGAGGGAAGAGGGAGGAGAGATGGAGAGAGAAGAGAGAGAAAGGGGAGGGAGGGCCAAGAGAGGGAGAGAGATAGGGAGATAGGCGGAGAGAGAGAGTCAGACAGACAGACAGAGGGAGGGAGAGAGAAGATGGAGGAAGAGGGAAGGAGAGAGAAAGGGGAGGGAGGGACGAGAAGAGAGGAGAGAGAGTAGAGGGGAGAGAGAGAGGAGGAGAGAGAGGTGAAGGAGACAGAGGGAGAAGAGAGAGAGATGGAAAGAGGAGGACAGACAGTGAGGGAGGGAGAGAGAGAGCAAGCACACACGCAACCACAAGACACAAGTGACAGAGACAGAGAGTGGATATGGACAGACAGACAAACAGACAGACAGATTTAAAACAGACAAAAGAGGCAGACAAATAGACAGACAACAAAACACACACATAGGAAAGACAGAGACGGATGGACAGAAGACAAACGACAGACAAGCATCCTCAAACAGAACTAAAAATAGCAGCAAACACAAGACAGAACAGAAAATCCCATAGAGACAAGACCAAACAGAGACAGAAACGACGGAAAAAGCAATCCCTCAAATACATATTAGAAAAGCAAGCACAAACACAAGAAAAGAACACGAATTATCCCACTAGGACAAATCCATAACTGGCCCTTTTACGTATGATTCAGTGTCCTGCTTTCTGAGCGGTCAAAACCCAAGGCCAATAACCACTTCCTCCCAACATATCGTAGTCCACCATTGATCTGCTCAGCTTCAGGCAAACATTCCTAACGTTAGCTAGCACGCATTGGCCTACTCTTTCGAACAGGTTTTAACGCGTGCGCAAGATGTTCTGCATGCGTTTTCCACATGGGACCTTAGTATATAGTCTCATCCGAAGGATTTTTCAAGAGAGTGATAGGCATTGATGTAGCTCAGGGAAAAATATCTCCTTGAATGGGATATGACCCAGGTCAGCATGATCACGACTGCAATGCAATGCTTAACAAGCCAGTCTATCATATAGATAGATAGATAGATAGATAGATAGATAGAAAGATAGATAGATAGATAGATAGATAGATAGATAGATAGGTATGCATGCATGCATGCATGCATGTATGTATGTATGTATAATAATAATAATAATAATAATAATAATAATAATAATAATAATAATAATAATAATAATAATGATAATAATAATAATAAATGGAACTTATATAGCGCTATATCTTGCAAAGACAAATCAAAGCGCATATGTATGTATGTATGTATGTATGTATGTATGTATGTATGTATGTATGTATGCATGTATGTGTGTATGTATGTATAAAATAAAATAAGAGCACCAGGTATTGTTATCTTCCTTATGTGTCTTCTAATTCTTGTTCACTTAATTGCTGATTGCTGATTTGTTGGCACAATTATATGAGGGTTTTTTCCCAAAAATTACAGTCTACATATTTTTTCATGCTGCCTCATCTTCTGTCACTTTCCTGTCCTGCTGTTCCCACACCGCTCATCTCAATCTCCCCACCACAACCATAGCCAGATTCGTTGTGTCACATCCTCAGCGCCAGAAGTCCACAGGGAGTCCATCAATATCAGGCCGCCATGGGGCCACTGGCCAGTGATGCTTCCTGAGGCTCAGGAATCTTTTACAAGGAAAATTTGCCAGTACTGCCTCTTCTGGCCTGTCTCTCTTCTTTGTCACCATACTCGTCATGAAAAACTGTCAACTCTTGTTGATGTCAGAAAAAGTCAGCAAGCATACACAAAGCAACTGACAGTTAAAGGAAAGTAAGTCTTTTAAAAGAGATTCATTCAGCTAGCAGCACGAGTAGTTTCCCTTTGATTGAACTTGGTTTGAGTGTTAAATTTGGTTTTCTTCTCTCACTCTCTCCCTTTTCAGTGTCATATTTATATAAATATGAATCAGTGTTTTGAGGAATAGTAAGTGACACAATACCAACGAGTTAAATTGCTCAAATATTGTGTAACGTAGAAAAAAACACAGGCCTCTTTTCTATCATATTTACATGCTGCAGATGCCAATATGAGCGGATGTTGTTTTGTTATCATAATGCGCTAGCCTCTTTTGTCTTTTGCAGTTAAACAGACGTGGCACTTTGGTATTTGGTTAAAACTAACTAGTTCTATGTTTA
>CM054160.1:47752105-47777105 GCA_028751875.1 Rapana venosa
CACCACTGCCCCAGTGTGCAGTGTCAGGAGAACACAGCACGACCTAAGCCCTTGTCTGTTGGCCTGACTAATAGCTGGCCGTTATCTATCTTCAATTAAACCCTCTTTCTTTTTGTTTTTTCGAGGAAGAGAGAATGGATGTAGGCATTTGTGAACTGTGTAACAGAAAGAATGTCTGTGACGTGCGAATGTGGTGAGATTTCGCATGTGCACCCATTTTTTTGCTTACCATGAAGGTAGCCACATTCCAACTTCAGGGTTTAAAAATAAATGTGATGCTGTTGATTAAACAGAAACAGGGCGTAAAGCGTCAAAGAAATAAAGAAAAGCCAAGAAAGAATTCATTTTTAAAAGAAATGGAAAAAGGACATAATGAAGGAAAAAAAAAGAAAAGAAAATGAGAGTTGCAATGCAAAATATCAAGCATTGTTCATCTTTCTTTCACTCTCTCTCTCTCTCTCTCTCTCTCTCTCTCTCTCTCTCTCTCTCTCTCTCTCTCTCTCTCTCTCTCTCTCTCTCTCTCACACACACACACACACACACACACACACACACACAATCACACACACACACACACACACACAATTACACACACACACACGAACACACACACACACGAACACCAGCCACTCGCCTGTTCCTTACTTATTAACATTCCTCCCTCTTTGTGGGGCATCATTAGCAAGGCCACGCCTCCTCAATGGCCTCAGCCACGCCTTGTTGATCACGTGCAGGCAGGAGACTCCAGGATGCTGGGGCAGTGTTTGGCTACACACCCGTATTAATTTGGGGGGTCACGTAGTATCTTCTATAGAGTGCGAGTGGAAAAAACTGTTGGTGATTTTCATAGATTTTTTAAAGCATGAAATGATGGACTGTGCACTTGTTTTTTGGATTGAGGACATAGAGCAATACCAGGTAGTCACGAAAAAGTTGGAAATAACCATCAAATGAGGATTGCCTGTATTCCTACAGCGTTGACCCTGCTCATGCATATTGCGGTAAGGAAGCTAGCAGACGACAAAGGACTGAGGGGGTACAGTGTTTGCTGAAAAATTAAAAAATTTCAAACCTACCAAATTTGTTCAAAATCACATGAGTTTTGAGTCAGGGGCTAGTCTCACAAAACGTGGTTTTTATTTCTGTGGATGCCTTAGTACGTGCGGTATGAATATAAAAGTTACATAGAAAAACAGAAGGAAAAGAGTGATTTTTTTAATACCGGTGTGCAGCCTTTAAACAACACAGCTGGTGTCCCTGGCCTGAAGACAGCTGGCCTCTGTCTGTGGTGTACGTTTAGTGTAGTGCTCCTTCCTCCGTTAGATCTCAACACACAGAACATCTTGCGCACACGTTAAATCCTGTTCCGCTTGTCATAAGAGTAGGCCATTGTGTGCCGGTGGGAACAGATGACAGAATTTACAAAGCTGCATACACACGGGGACGAGATGTAAAAAAAAAGCACATGAGTGCTTATTCCATTATCCTCAATATAAAAAGAAATTTTTAAAAAGCTCTGAGGTTCACCAATAGTTCGACTTTGCATACGTGATCGTTTTAGCCCCTTTAGGAAGGCAGCCACACTCTGGCATCAGGGATACATTCTGCAGGACTTCAGCTAGTGTCCATGGGCCTGAAGATTGTTGGGCTGTGTGTGTATTGTTTTCTGTTGTTGATGTTGTTGTTCCTTGGCTACGTCTCTCTGTTTCATCAAACGGTGAGATTTTGTGTATGCGACTGATTTTGCCTGCCATGACGGCAGCCACAATCCACCTTCAGGCATGTCTGCTGGGTGTGCTCGTGTGACGTAGCCCACTGACCTTTGGCATGAATTTCAGGATCTTTGACACGCATAACTGATCTTCTGCTTGTGTATATGTAAGGAGAGAATTAAGACACTGGCAGGTCTGTACTTAAAGTTGACCAGCCTGATAGATTGTAAAACTTCTTACTTGAGGTTGACCAGCCTGATAGATTGTAAAACTTCTTACTTGAGGTTGACCAGCCTGATAGTTGTAAAACTTCTTACTTGAGGTTGACCAGCCTGATAGATTGTAAAACTTCTTACTTGAGGTTGACCAGCCTGATAGATTGTAAAACTTCTTACTTGAGGTTGACCTGCCTGATAGATTGTAAAACTTCTTACTTGAGGTTGACCAGCCTGATAGATTGTAAAACTTCTTACTTGAGGTTGACCAGCCTGATAGATTGTAAAACTTCTTACTTGAGGTTGACCTGCCTGATGGATTGTAAAACTTCTTACTTGAGGTTGACCAGCCTGATAGATTGTAAAACTTCCTACTCTTACTTTACTAGACCCCACCGAGATTCAAACCCACAACTTGAAGGGCCCATGGAAATGAAGTCTTAAGGCCTTAACCACTCAGCAGTAGTGTCTGTTATCTTTGCTGAATGAAAACGCTTGAGGAAGAGGAAGTGATCCTTCTGATGAAAATAGACGGATATCGCTAGCTTGTATGATTGCAAACGTTTCTTAAATGTTTAACAAAAAAATAAAGAAAATGTTCCAAAATGTTGGAGGTGATACCTTTGAGGAAGATTATGCCTTCATTTTTATTTATTTTTGGTTGAAGGGGATGGGAATGGTTAGGATGACAATGCAGCTTCCTTGCAGGGATGTCAGGAACTTCTCGTTATAAATAGCATCCACACCTTCTGGAAATTCTGTTCTATGAATTTCCTCTTTTCTATCCCTCTCTTTAATGCCTCTGCCTTGTTCCTTTCCTTCCTGTCACCTCCTCCTCCTTATCTATTTTCTGCCTTCTTTGTCCTGCCTTTTCTTCCAGAAAGACGTCAGAGATAACATTTCTCTCCCAGGCGAAAATAAGATGCTCTGTGTCTGACTTGTCAGCCATTTGATGGCAGCTCAATGCATTTTTGCTCATATGACAGACAACAAAAGCTGCTGTCTGAGCGTTTGACAAAGAAGAAGATAATACAGAAAGACACTGCATCATGTGTTGGGTGTTTTTCTTTAATATAATCAAAGGCAGATGATAGAGACAAGGGCAGAAATACAGAGCTAAACCTTTACTGAAAGAGTTTCCCCTTCTCTTCACCTCTCTTCCTGCACTCACTCTCTCTCTCTCTCTCTCTCTCTCTCTCTCTCTCTCTCTCTCTCTCTCTCTCTCTCTCTCTCTCTCTCTCTCTCTCTCTCTTTATCTATCTATCTCTCCCTCTCTCTCTCTCTTTCTCTCTCTCTTTCTCTCTCTCTCTCTCTCTCTCTCTCTCTCTCTCTCTCTCTCTCTCTCTCTCTCTCTCCACACACACACACACACACAGAGTCACACATACATTCTCTCTCTCTGTGTCTCTCTCTGTCTCTCTCTGTCTCTATGTCTCTCTCTCTCACCACCCTCCACACCCCCTCCCACATCCTTACACACACACACATCCCATTCCACCTCACTTAGCCTAATTCCTCATTGGCCCTAAAGCTTTGAGGAGGGCATGTCTCCTCAATCCCCTTCACCTCGCCTTATTTATCACGTGCTGGCAGGAAACGCCACTGCCCCAGTGTGCAGTGTCAGGAGAACACAGCACGACTTCAGCCCTTGTCTGTTGGCCTGACTAATAGCTGGCCCAGATCTGCGTTGTATAGATACAGTTCCTCTTCGTTTTCTTCATTTGAGCGAAAAATGCGTTGCGCTGCTGTTAAGCGCATAAAAAGTGAGGCCCAGGGCATTCGACTTCGACATGGGAGAGAATCGTTGTATTTTAAGTCTTTTTCTGGGGGAAAAAGGCAGGAGAATGGACCAAGAAGGCAGAAAATAGACAAGAAGGAGGAAGAAGAGAAACAAGGGCAGAAACAGAGAGAAAGATTACACAGGGGGAATTCCTAGCAGAGAATTTCCAAACGGTGGGGATGTTGTTTATACTGACAGGCTCCTTAGCATCCCCACAAGGGAAAAACTGTTTAATGATAGGAAATAATAACAGTGACAGTAACGGAACAATAATGGTGTTGGAGATTGTGGTAGACCTTTTTGTACTCTGTGATGGAGGGCCAATCTGAAGCATTGAAGAGGTGGTGGTGTTACACAAGGTTATGTCCTGTTACCAGGTTTTTTTATTGGCTGTAAATAAGAAGGTAAAAATAGTAAGTGTGACAAATAAATAAAAATCTAACAAAAAAAGAAAAGCTTTATTTTCAAACAGAAACAAGTACATAATAATAATAAAATAGAGTCAAGACCAACAACTATCAAATTAGTTTGCATGCATACACACCTCCTTTATCTCCATTCCATAGGCATTTGTGTACATGTGGGAACACACACACACACACACACACACACGCAAACACACACACACACACACCACGACACCACACCACACACCACACACACACTGCATGTGGACATTCACATCTCTCTCTCTCTCTCTCCTCTCTCTCTCTCTCTCTCTCTCTCTCTCTCTCAACTTCTTACCCTCGAGGCCTGTGACAATCATTCTTTGTCCAAAGATAAGAAGCTCTTCTCTTGTTCCCAGAAAAGAAGATCAAGCTACAGTGCAAAAAGCTTAACATGTACAGGGGGCACCAAACAGAATTAAAGCATCTTGACAGAGAAAACTAGAAAAAAGAGTGGAAAGGCAGCCTGCCTCACTTTCTATGGAAAAAACAATCATCAAATCAGTGGCCCTACCCAAAGTAGAGAAGGACGACTACCACCATCTCAACAGAGAAGAGGAGGTCATCATTCTAAGACTCCGCACTGGGCACAACAGGCTAAATCACCACATGTCCACAAAGCTGAAACTCCTTCCTTCTCCCCTGTGTGCCTGTGGTAAAGAAAACCAGACTAGTTAATACATCCTTCAGAGGTGCACACTATCAAGCGACCTGAGGAAGATGGTGTGGCTGACGGAAATAATCTTGAAAACCAAGCTGTACGGCCCACGAGAGGAGCTGGAAAGGACATGCCACTATTTTTCCCAGACACATCTGACTATGTTAAGTGGATGAGAGAAGAAGTAGACAAAACCTTTATGAAATCTGAGGACAGAATATATATAGAAAGAGGAAATGATGCCAAATTTTACGAGAAAATCCTAAAGAGCAAAGACCCTATTTGAACAGAAAAGTTAGGACAGAAAATGGTATATTGGGACAGGAGTGGTAAGCCTGGTCAAATGAAATCCAGATGAAAGCTAACAGTACAAAAGGTTTATGGAGACAGAAACGAAAGTTGACAAAGCCAAATGTTTATTGGGACAAACCAAATGCTGAAAGGGTAAAACGTAAATTGGGACAGAAATGAAAGCTGGAATAGCAAAGGGTATATTGGAACATAAAGGAAACCTAAAAGGGCAAATGGTGTATTGAGACAGAAATAAAGGGAAAGGGGCAAATGGTGTTTTGGGACAGAAATGAAAGGAAAAGGGCAAATGGTATATTGAGACAGAAACGATAGTTGAAAGGGCAAAGGACATGTTGGGAAAGAAATTCTGCTTCGTCGAACGTTCAGACAGCTACTGTTATTGTCTGTCATATGAGTCAAAGTCTATTGCGCTGCCATTAAGCGCCTGACTCGTCAGGCCTAGTGCATCCCATTTCGGCCTGGGAGAGAATCGTTATCTTTTAAGTCTGTCTGGGAAAAAAAGGCAGGAGAATGGACCAAGAAGGCAGAAAATAGACAAAAAGGGGGTGACGGGAAGAAAAGGGACAAGGCAGAAACAAAAACACTGATAAAAAAGAAGGAAATTTCTAGCACGTAGTTTTCAGAAGGCGGGGATGCTATTTGTACTGACAGGCCCTTAGCTTCTTCCCCTCAGGGGAGGAACAGAAATGAAATATACGATGGTCAAGGGTATTTATAGACAAAACAAAAGCAGCAATTGTCATGTGTATATCACGATATTTATATTTACATTTATGCGTTTATATTTATATACCACTTTAAGTCACGGCAGATTTCTCTGCGTGAAATTCGGGTTGCTCTCCCCAGGGAGAGCGCGTCGCCACAAGAGCAGCGCCACCTATTTGTTTTTCTTTTTCCTGTCTGCAACTGTATTTGTTTCCCTATCAGAGTGGCTTTTTTCTACAGAATTTTGCCAGGTACAACTCTCTTGTCGCCGTGGGTTCTTAAACGTGCGCTAAATAATTATGTGTAACACACGGGACCTCGGTTTATCGTCTCATCCGAAAGACTACCACTCAGACCACCACTCATGGAAGGGGGAAAAGTTTCGTGTCCAAATGCGATGCAAACCACCGCAAACTTCCGACCCGGACCTTTCGCTTTCTAGGCAGGCGCGTTACCTCTAGACCAGCTATCCGATAGAAATAAAGAATCTCACCAAATAAACATACTTAGAACAAGCCTACTAACTGGAGCAGAAATGACAAATGAAAGTGCAAATGATATAACTATTGGGACAGAAATAAATACTGCAAAGGTAAAGGAGATATTGAAACAAAATTGAAACGGACCAAAAACAGTTCTGACGCATCCAGACCAACAGTACACCCATTCCTCTGTGATTGGGTCTCAGTCTGAAAAATCCCTCTGAGAAAAATGGTGAGACGAAATCCCTCAGCTGTTTGTTTACACTGCTGGGAGTCGTTTCAAAATCGATAAAACTTGACTTTACTTTTGGCGGGAACACACACACACACACACACACACACACACACACACACACACACACACACACACACACAGAGGCAGGGCGAAGAAGAGCCAATCAAATGTAAGCTGACTGTGCTGGTGGAAAAGGATGTCTTGGGGTGGTTGCTGGATCGTTGAGGTCCATTCCTGATTGGCTGTGAGGTTGGCAGATTTGTTTTCAGTTGGCTAATAACTCAGTCAGAAGCGTAGTAGGCTAATTTGTCAGGGGAAAAATCGCATGACTAACACAGCCGCACTAGAATTGAAAAATAGATGTGTTTTGACAACAAATCAATGTCCTGTGAAACTCTCCTCATCTCTCTATCCCGTAGTCCCTTTGACCGTGGGGGCAGTAATAAAGATTCTGCAACCAGCTTCCTCCACTCCCCTCGATCTTCTGCTTTCCGTAGCAAATTGTTTCACTCAAGGCCAGTAGTCCACTCTCTGATGTTGTCTTCCCATCGTTTTCTCTGTCTGCCTCTTCTTCGTCTCCCTCCTTGTACTGTTCCCTGCAGGACAGTCTTGGCCAGTCCACATGTTCGTGTGACGTGCCCTGTTAAAGTAAGCATTTGAAGAACAGAAAAAGTGGAAATGTAAGCATATGATTAATAATTTTCCCCAAATATCAAACATTATAAACAATTGACAAAAAAGCATCTTTAAGAAATGACAGATAAAGAGATGCTGGCAATACTGGATAGACGACAGGCAGAAACAAATAGGGGGAAATGGATGTAAAACATTTGCAAATTGCTTACGTAAAAGACAGACAGAAAACATATCGACAGCAAAAAAATGAAACAGACAAATAGACTCATAAAGAGCAAGAAAAACCATTAGATAGACCAGCTGATGGACAGACAGACAAACAAAGAGACAGAGAGACAGATAGAATGATAGATAGAACGATAGATAGATAGAACGATAGAACGATAGATAGATAGACGATAGATAGATAGATAGATAGATAGAGAGAGAGATAGAGAGAGAGAGAGATAGATAGACAGACAGACAGACAGACATACAGACAAGTTATGAATAAGTGGTAAACCAAAAAAATTACATACAAATGTTTTGGTTTTTTTAAAATAGAAAATTTAGAGAATGCAGGAAAGAAGCCATGAGTGTAGAAATAAACCTCAGGGAGAATTGTAACAGAGAGAAAACTGACACCAAATAAAAGAAGAAAAAGGAAGACATGAATAAAAAACATTTAAAAGACAAAAGAAAAATGGAGGAACAAGAAAAGACGGAAAGACAGAAACAAAGCAGGGATTTTTCAAACAAAGAAAAGAAGAAATACAATAAGAAAAAAGATAACAAAACACACAATCAGACAGATTACTTTAAAGAAGAAAACAGCAGCAAACAGATATACAAACAAACCGTACAAACAAACGAACAACTAAACAGACAAACAGCAAAGTAAACCAAAGAGAAAAGGGAGATAATCTTGAACACAAACAGAGCTATCAGTGGATTGGTTTTTGCAATGAAGACATTTCTGAAAAGCTCTCTCTGCAATCGACCAGACAGCAGATCGAAGAGTTCCTGCCTCATATCATCGTCTGTCTCTCATTTTCCTCCCACCCCCACCCCCACCCCCTCTTCCCATTCTCAGAAGTTGTTTTTTTTCTCATTTTAGAGGCTTGCTTAAGGTTTGTGAAAGGCAAGAAAAGAGCAATGACTGTTTTCAAAAATTTCAGCTTTGCTTAACTTTTTTTGGGGTTTATTTGATTGTTGTTGTTATTATTTGCTTAACATTGTGGGTCCTAACAGAAATTTCTTTCGGTCTGTCTTTTGTAGATGAAGTACAAATATAGTCGGAAGTAGAGTTCAATAATAACGCGTATTACATGTCAGTTTTGTATTAGGGGGATTTCTGTGTCTGTGCTAATTTGAATAATGGAGGGAAAGTAAAAGGTTCACCTAAATGGATATCTGATATTTGGTCGTTTGTTGTTGCCGTTCTTGTTCTTTGTAAGTGTGTTTTTGGCGGTTTTTTGTATTCTTTTATTTCGAGGATAATGGAATAAGCACTCATATGCTTTTTTCATCCAGTCCCCGTGTTTTTGCCGTTTTGTAAATGTTGTCATCCGTTCCCACAGGCACACAACGGCCTACACTTCCGAAAAGTGGAACGGATTTTAACGTGTGCGCAAAATGTTCTGCGTGTGTGTGTGGAGGGGGGGGGGGTGCACATTGTTTAAATAAAGGCACTGAACTAATTTTAAAACTAGATTGTACTTTTGTTTTCTTGAGTTCTTGGTCGGTTGGTTGGTCGGTCTGATCGTCAGTTGGTTGCTTTGTTGGTTGGTAGGTTGGCTGTGATTGGTTGGTTAAATGATCTGTTGCTTGGGTGGCTGGTTGCTGGTTGATTCTTTGATTAGATGGTTGGTTCTTGAGATATTAAGAACAAGACAAAAAACAGATATTGAACGCTGAAAACCACTAAAAGCCAAAGTCACAAAGACAGATAATCAGGCAAACAGGCCAGAAGACAGGAAAACAGCACTACCAGAAATAGACTAGCAGAAGTGGGGTAAAGCACGAACCAAACATTCAAGCATGCAGCAAAAAAGACACAGCGGGGGGGTGGGGGGGGGGGGGGGGGGGAGCTGTAAAGGAGGGAGTGGATGGGGGCGGGGAGTTGATAATTAAGGAACAGATAAATCGATGGGAAGCCATCATGACTTATCTCCCTGAAACCACCAGGGTTTGTTTGCTTGTTTGCTTATTAAAATTTGTTTTGTTTGTTTGTTTGTTTGCTTGCTTAATTCTTGTTTGTTGCTTTTAAATTGAAGGACTTTGTGCTTTCTGTAATAGTGGTTGGGGGCGTGACAGCCTGGTTGTGAGAGCATGGCACTTGTGGTCTGACGGCACGAGATAGATTCCCCATGGAGGTGCCCGCTCAAGAGGATATTTTCCCCAGGAGTTGACATATTTTCCCCAGGAGTTGACATCAGCGCCGACTCCACTCCCTCACAACTCCTTCGGATGAGACTTTAAACCCGAGCCATGCGTGCAACTGCATGCAGAATATATTGCGTGCACATTGATACCCTATTCTGCCTTTCGGAAGAGTAGGCCATTCATGTTGGTAAGAAAGATGACAATTTAAAAAAGCAACACACAAACGCGCTTTGATTTGTAGCTTTACAAGATTCAGCGCTATATAAATTCCATACATTATTATTATTATTATTATTATTATGATAAACGCATGCACAGGACAGGTGGTGTGCTTAGACACCATTCCCGAAGGCGGAAAGCGGATACCTTCATGGGGGTTAAAAAAAAACAACAGCTGCGAAATCTCACCATTAGTGAACCTGGGAGCTCTGGTGGGGAACAGCAACAAAAAAAAGAATCACTACTGAAAAGGGTTGTCTTTCCCTCTGTCGTCACTTGTGGACTTTGTCTGTCTGTTTCTGTCTGTCTGTTCTTCTCTCTGTCTGTGTGTGTCTGCGTGTGCTTTTTCATGGCTGTGAATCTCAATGTCCCTCTCTTTCTGTCTAGCTGTGTGGTTGCCTGCCTCTCTCTCTCTCTCTCTTTCTCTCTCTCTCTCTCTCTCTCTCTCTCTCTCTCTCTCTCTCTCTCTCTCTCTCTCTCTCTCTCTCTCTCTCTCTCTCTCTCTCTCTCTCTCTCTCTCTCTCTCTCTCTCTCTCTCTCTCTCTCTCTCTCTCTCGCCCCTCTCTCTCTCTCTCTCTCTCTCGCTCTCTCTCTCTCTCTCTCTCTCTCTCTCTCTCTCTCTCTCTCTCTCTCTCTCTCTCTCTCTCTCTCTCTCTCTCTCTCTCCCTCTCTCTCTCTCGCTCTTGCTGCCTCATCTTCTGTGACGTCCCCGTCCTGCTGTTGCCACGGCGCTCATCTCAACCTCCCCTCCACAGCCATACCCATATTCGTTATGCCTCATCCCTAGAGTCGGAAGTCCACAGAGAGACCATCAATATCAGGCTGCCGTAGGGCCACCAGCCAAAGGGGCGCTGCACTGCTGCTGGGTCACTTTGGTGGTGTTCAGTGGTGCTTGTTCTGAGCTAACATACGCAGGACACCACCTACTAAGCCCCCTTTTAACGACAGTATTAGCTCAGTCGCGGAGCCAGACTGAGTGAGTTGCCCACCCGAGGTGGCAACCACCACAACGTCCCTCCAACGACCGACCCCCACGAACCTCCAACCCCAAAGGCTTTGACACAAACTCACCACAGGCACAGAAGTGTTTGGGTAAACTGAATCTAAGGTCACCATGAGACCAGAGCAACTGGGACCACTGAATCAGAGGCTTTTTTTTTTTTATTGCATGATGATTAATGACAATGAGGATGACGTAATGCTGCTGCTGTGGAGGTGCATGTGCTTTGAGACTACTTGACAGGGTTGTACTCTACGCTTACTATCATAATATATCCCGGCGTCAACCGGGCCCGAGAAATACAAACACTTGTAGTGTTGGTCAGGTCATTTGAGCAACACTCTCAAACTAGCATCCGTTAAGTGGATGAAGCTCGACTGTATGGTCCCAGTCTTCCCACTGAGCCCACAGCACACTCACTCTGGGTAGGGGCCGGCCGAAGTCCCTATGACTTTTATGGGATGCGAACCCGCGACCTTCCAGTCCGTAACCTAAGGCGCTAACCACTGCGCCATGGCGGCTGGTGCCTGTGTGTCTGTGCGCTGGTCCTCGTGTGTGTGTCCATTCGTCACCTGGCGAGATGGCCTCTTGGTTAGTCAGAAAGAAAGACAGAAAGATAGAAAGAAAGAAAGACAGACAGACAGAAAGACAGACAGACAGACAGAAAGAAAAAGAAAGAAGAAAAAGAAAGAGAAAGAAAGAAAAAAAGACAGAAAGAAAGAAAGAAAGAAAGACAGACAGACAAACATCACTTAGAGTGAAAAGACGTTAAATCAAAAGAACAAAGAACAGACATACATACAGACAGACAGACAGACAGACAGAAAGAAAGAAAGAAAGAAAGAAAGAAAGAAAGAAAGAAGAAAGAAGAAAGAAAAAACAACGTTAAATACAAGAAGAAGAAGAAAGAAAGAAAGACAGACATAAAAAGACAGAAAAGAAAGAAAGAAAGAAAGAAAGAAAGAACAACGACAAAGACAACAACAAGAAGAAAGGCAGGAAACCCTTTACTCAAACACAGCTATCAGCACACCAGGGTTTTGTTGTTGTTGTTATTTTTTATATGAAGAAGACATGTCTAAAAGCTCTCTTTGCAATCGACCAGAAAGCAGATCGAAGACGCCCTGCCTTATATCCTTGTCTGTCTCTCATCCTCCCCCTCCCCTTCCCTATTCTAGGTGGTTATGGATTATACTTTTCTCATTTTAAATATTTGCTTCGGGGATTTGTGGCTAAACAGGAAACAGCAATGGCCATTTTTTTTTAAATTTCAGCTTTGCTGTCCTTTTCTTGGTATTTTTTCTGATTTTTTTTTTCATTTTTTAAAGAAAAATGGTTTCTGGGATTTTCCAGGGGATTTCTTCATGAACTAGAAATGCAGCTTTAGTACAGTTTAATGGTTAAGTTAACTACCTTCAAACTTTGACGTTTCCGTTTCGCAATATGGTGGGTTTTTTTTTATCTAAACATTATCTTTTTAGCTACTCAAAGGAATAGTAGCTTCGATTTTCCTGTTTCTTTTTTTCCTTATCAAGTTTAAAGATATGTTCTTAAACTTGACAGTAGTAGCCAGTACTCAGTGCCAGCTCTGACTTAGAGGCCTTTTCTAGATAACTGGAATGATGGAATATCAGCAAAGCGTTTCTGAGGTGAATATCTATCTCCGTAGTTGGAGTGCGGATACCTTTATTGTGGAAGAATAAAAGGTCGCAGGTGCAACAATCTCGCCGTTGCTGTACCCTGGGGAGCTCACCGAAGAGCAGAACTAAGACGTCTGCATGGGTTTGATGTATGTGTCCACTTGGGGCAAGTGGCAGGGATGTGATTGGTGTGTTTGGCTGGTGGGTTGGTTGTCTTGTTGGTTCATTAGTTGGTTTGCTGGATTGTTTATTGGTTGGCTGGTTGGTTCATTGGCTGGTTCATTGGTTGGTTTGCTGGTTGGTTCATTGGTTGGCTGGTTCATTGGTTGGTTTGCTGGTTGGTTCATTGGTTGGTTGGTTCATTGGTTGGTTTGCTGGTTGGTTCATTGGTTGGTTGGTTCATTGGTTGGTTTGCTGGTTGGTTCATTGGTTGGTTGGTTCATTGGTTGGTTTGCTGGTTGGTTTCATTGGTTGGTTGGTTCATTGGTTGCTGGTTGGTTCATTGGTTGGCTGGTTGGTTCATTACTTGGTTGGCTGGTTGGTTCATTAGTTGGTTGGTTCATTGGCTGGTTGGTGGTTGGATGGATGGTTCATTGGCTGGTTGGTTCATTGGTTCACTGGCTTGTTGGTTTATTGGTTCACTGGCTGGTTGGTTGGTTGGCTGAATGGTTCATTGGTTGTTGGCTGGTTGGTTCATTGGCTCATTGGTTGGTTGGCTGGTTGACTGGATGATTCATTGGTTGTTGGCTGGTTAGTTAACTGTTCGCTAACTTGTTTGCTTGGGTAGTTTTCTGGCTCTTGAGACGTAAAGAATAAGATGGATAGGTGTCAGACCCTTAAAACACAAAAACCATAAATAACACACAAAGCAATTATGTATTCTCTGTTTTTCTTTCCAGCATAATGAAATAAACTCCTATAGTGCTTTCCAGTCCCCATAGGCAAGTCAGTTTTGCACATCGTGTCATCCGTTCCCACCAGCACACATGGCCTACTCTTCCAAAAGGCAGAACAGATTTTAGCATGCGCACAAGATGTTCCACATGCATCGGCACACAGAACCCTTAGTTTATAGTCTCATCCGAACGGATTTGGGGGGAATGGAGTCGGCACTGACGTTAAGTCCAGGAGCAAAGAAAAAAATCCCTTGGAAAGGGAATCTTGGGGATGGTTCAAACCCAGGCTTGTACCTCAGCTTTTTTTTATTTTTTTTTTTTTTTATATCGATGATAATGGAATAAACACTAATGTGCTTTCTTACATCCAGTCCCCGTGTGTATGCAGTTTTGTAAATTCTGTCATCAATTCCCACCGGCACACAATGGCCTACTCTTCCGAAAAGCGGAACAGGATTTAAACGTGTGCACGAGATGTTCTGCGTGCGTTCGTACACGGGGCCTTGGTTTATAGTCTCATCCGAAGGACTTTTGGAGAGAGTGGAGTCTGCACTTATGTTAACTCCAGGGTAAAATATCCCCCTTGAACGGGAATCGAACCCGGGTCGTCAAATTGCGAGCGCAATGTTCTAACCACCAGGCTATCCCCATCCCCCCCACCCCCACCCCACCCCACTCCCGCCCCAAATCAGAGCATCAGACAGACAGAAACCCCACAAAGGAAGATGAAATGATGGGAAAGACGAAAAACACCAACCAGCCATGGAAGCATGTACACACACACACATACACACGCACGCGCGCGCGCACGTACGTACGTACGCACGCACGCACATACACACACACACGCACACACACAAACACGCACGCACGCATGCACACACACACGCACGCACGCACGCACACACACACACAAACACACACACACGCACGCACGCAAACACACACAGGAGGAGGGAGTGGGAGGTAAAGGAATAGGGTTGTGAAGTGAAAGGAGGGGGGAAGGGAAAGGGAAGAATGATGATGACGAAGGAACGATAATCAAGAAATTGATGGATTGATGGGAAGCCATCGAGGCTTATCTCCTTGGAATCACCAAAAGTTGTTTTTTTCTTTTGTTAATTTTTTTTCTTTTGTCTTTGCTTCGGTTTTGCCGTTGTGGCTTTTTGTGGTCAGATTTGGATTGGTTGGGTTGGGTGTGGGTGGTTTGGAAAGGTCATTAGTTAGAAGGCAGGAGAACTGTTACTTCTTGTCTATAACATTTCATCATTACTGACAAGCGCTGTCTGCGTATGTCTGCCTTCTTATCTGATTCTTGTTTTGATAATGTTCTGTCTGTTACTTTCTTGTCTGTCTCTCTCTTTGTTTGTCTCTCTGTATGTCTGTCTCTGTCTCTTTCTGTCTCTCTCTCTTTGTTTGTCTCTGTCTGTCTGTCTGTCTTTCTCTCTGTCTCTCTCTCTCTCTGTCTCTGTCTGTCTGTGCCTCTCTCTCTCTTTCTCTTTCCCTCTCTCTCTCTCTCTCTCTCTCTCTCTCTCTCTCTCTCTCCCTCTCTCTCTTCCCCCTCTCTCTCCACCTCCCTTTCTCTCCCTCTCTCTCCCTCTCTCTCTCTCTCTCTCTCTCTTCCTCGCACTCTCTCTCTCTCTCTCCCTCTCTCTCTCCCCTCTCTCTCCTCTCTCTCTCTCCCCTCTCTCTCTCTTTCTCTCTCTTTGACTGTCAAATTCAACCCATGGTACAGTACGGTGCAGAACTGTGGGGTTTGGACCCAGCGGCAATGCACACGGAGAAAGTTCATCTGTATGCACTGAAAAGGCTTCTTGGAGTTTCGTTGCAAACACCCAATGATTTAATTTATGGAGAGACAAACGGATACCCGATATATTTACGTTCAATAGTGACTTGTATTCGCTATTGGATAAAAATAGTTCAGATGGAGCCACACAGATTGCCACACAAGGCTTACAACATGCTAGCAGAATTAGATGCCAGAGGAAAAAACAACTGGGTTTCACGTGTACGAATGACATTGTATGAGTATGGTTTTGGCTTTGTATGGATGAATCAGGGTGTAGGTGATATGAATGGTTTTATTGGTGTGTTTCGACAACGTATTACTGATTGTGGTTGGCAGAGATGGAGTGCTCATATGGAAGACAGCAGTAGATTTTATGTGTATAATATGTTAAATTCCTCGCATTGTATTCCAGAGTATCTATCAGTACAATTGGATAGATATTTGAAAAGAACTATTACAAAATTTAGATTTGGCATTTTTGATATTTTTGTGCATCGTTTCCGCTATAGAAGAGTACCTGACTGTAACTTGATTTGCCCATTATGCCTTGAGTCACAAGAAAATGAAGTACATTTTGTTCTTACTTGTCCTGGATTAAGTGATCTCAGAAAACAATTTATTCCATGTAAGTATTACTCGCAACCTTGTCTGTTTAAACTGATATTACTTCTGACTACAACAAACAAGACAACTATAAGGCATTTAGCATTGTACTTACAGAAAGCATTTAAGATAAGAAACACAGTGTTAACATGAGTAGCAAATATTGTAATGTTGCATTTTATGTCATGAACATATTGTTATGTTTATCCCCCTTCTAAGGGGCTGTGGCCTTTATGAATAAACGTCTGCGTCTGCGTCTGCGTCTCTCTTTCCCCCTCTCTCTCTCCCTCTCTATGTCTCTCTCCCTCTCTCTCCCTCTCTCTCTCCCTCTCTTTCCCTCTCTCTCTCTCCCCCTTTCTCTCTCTCCTCTCTCTCCCTATCTCTCTCCCTCTCCTCTCTCTCTCTCCCCCCTCTCTCTTTCTCTCCTCTCTCTCTCTCCCCCTCTCTCCCTCTCTCTCTCCCTCTCTCTCTATCTCTCCCTCTCCTCTCTCTCCCTCTCTCTCTCCATCTCTCTCTTTCCCTCTCTCTCCCTATCTCTGTATCTCTCCCCCTCTCTCTCTCTCCCTCTCCCTCTCTCTCTTCTCTCCTCCCTCTCTCTCTCCCTATCTATTCTTTTCCCTCTCTCTCTCTCCCCTCTCTCTCCCTCTCTCTCTCCCTATCTCTCTCTCTCTCTTCTCTCTCTCTCTCTCCCTATCTCTCTCTCTCTCTCTCCTCTCTCTCTCTCCCTATCTCTCTCTCTCTCTCTCTCTCTCCCTATCTCTCTCTCTCTCTCTCTCTCTCTCTCTCTCTCTCCCTATCTCTCTCTCTCTCTCTCTCTCTCCCTCCCTCTCTCTCCCTCTCTCTCTCCATCTCTCTCTTTCCCTATCTCTCTCTATCTCTCTCTCTCTCTCCCTCTCCCTCCTCTCTCTCTCCCTCTCTTTCTCTCCCCTCTCTCTCCCTCTCCCTCTCTCTCCCTCTCCCTCTCTCTCCCTCTCTCTCCTCCCTCTCTTTCCCTCTCTCTCTCTCCCTCTCTCTCCTCCATCTCTCTCTTTCCCTCTCTCTCCCTATCTCTGTATCTCTCCCCCCTCTCTCTCTCTCCCTCTCCCTCTCTCTCTCTCTCTCCCTCTCTCTCTCCCTATCTCTCTCTATCTCTCTCTCTCTCTCCCTCTCCCTCTCTCTCCTCTCTCCTCCTCTTCTCTCCCTTCTCTCCCCTCTCCCTCCTCTCTCCCTCTCCCTCTCTCTCCCTCTCTCCCTCCCTCTCTCCCTCTCCTCTCTCTCCCTCTCTCTCTCCCTCTCTCTCTCCCTCTCTCTCTTTCCTCTCTCTCTTTCCCCCTCTCTCGCTCTCCCTCTCTTTCTCTCCCTCTCTCTCTCTTCCCTCTTTCTCTCCCTCCCTCTCTCTCTCTTCCCTCTCTCTTCCCTCTCTCTCTCCCTCTCTCTCCCTCTCCCTATCCCTCTCTCTCTCTCCCTCTCTCTCTCCCTTCTCTCCCTCTCTCCCTCTCCTCTCCTCTCCTCTCTATGTCTCTCTCCCTCTCTCTCTCTCCCTCTCCTCTCTCCTCTCCTCTCCCCTCTCCCTCTCTCCCTCTCTCTCTCTCCCTCCTCTTTTCTCTCCCTTCTCTCCCTCCCTCTCCCTCTCTCTCCTCTTCTCTCTCCTCTCCATCTCTCTCTCTCCCCTCTCTCTTCCTCTCTCTACCTCCTCTCCCCCTCTTCCCTCTCTCCCTCCCTCTCCTTCTCTCCTCTCTTCCTCTCTCTCTCCATCTCTCTCTCTTCCCTCTCTTTCTCTTCCTCTCTCTACCTCTCTCTCTCTATCTCTCTCTCTCCTCTATTCTCTCCCTCCTCCTCTCTCTCTCCTCTCTCTCATCCCTATCTCTCTCTCTCTCTCTCCTCTCCCTCTCTCTCCTCTCTCTCCCTCTCTCTCTCCCTCTCTCTCCTCTCCCTCTCCCTCTCCTCTCTCTTGTCTCTCTCCCTCTTTCTCTCTCCCTCTCTCCATCCCTCTCTCTCTCTCTCCCTCTCCTCCCTCTCTCTCTCCCTCTCCCTCTGTCTCTCTCTCTCTCCCTATCTCTCTCTCTCTCTCTCTCTCTCTCTCTCCTTCTCTCTCTCCCTCTCTCTCCCTCTCTCTCTCCCTATCTCTCTCTCTCTCTCTCTCTCCCTCCTCTCTCTCTCTCTCTCTCCCTCTCTCTCTCCCTCCCTCCATCCCTCCATCCCTCCCTCTCTCTTGACTTTGGAGATTGGAAAGCCTCCCCATCCTTAGTTCATCATCAGACACCACCGAGATTCGAACCCATGACTTCATGAACCCACGGGCTAATGACGGGATCTTTAACGTGCCTGTTTGATCTTCTGCGTGTGTACATACACTTAGGGAGTCAGGGCACTGGCAGGGCTGCGCTTGAAGTTGACCTGGAAGATCTTTAAAATCGCCACTTTTAAACACAAGACGCTGCCGAGATTCGAACCCACGACTTCATGGGCCCATGGGATTGAAGTCAAGCGGTTTTAACCACTCGGCTATAGCGTTCGTCAGTCATTAGATATAAGTACAGTTAGAAGTCGAGGCTCATGATTAGTTCAGGAAGCGACTGATTTAATATCAGTTTATATTTTTTTCTTTTTTGGCCAGTTGATTGGAGCGAATTAAGCAAACAAAAATTCATTTATGTTGGCATGTCTTCTTGTAGACGTGTAATGTTACCCTGTATTAAGTTGTATTTTAGAATGTGTATTTTGTTATTTATTTTCTTTATTCGTGAACCTGCTTGATTTTATGTGTACGTTTTTTTATATCATTTTTGTTCCTTTTTTTTTAAATTTCGTTTATTTCAAATCATCATTGGGGTCAATATTGCTGGGGAAATTTTTTTTTTTAACCCAGCAACACGAACTCGTAAAACGCCCCCCACCCCCCACCCCCACCCCCCAAAAAAAAGAAAGAAAGAACTCTTTATTGCGTTTGAAACCATGATGCTAGAACATCTATTTACTTAAAGACTACTACAGAGAAAGCAGGTATCGGATGAGACTATAGACCGAGGCCCCGTGTTCGAACGCATGCAGAACATCTTGCGTACACGTTAAATCCTGTTCCGCTTTTCGGAAGAGTAGGCCATTGTGTGCCGGTGGAAACAGATGACAAAATTTACAAAACCGCATACACACGGGGACTGGGTGTAAAAAAGCACATGATTGCTTATTCCATTATCCTCGATATGAAAGAATAAATAAATTTAAAAAATAAATAAAAAATAAAAAGCAGACAATCACAGAGCGATGAAAATGTCATCAAATCTGCGCTGGCTGTTTTGTGTGGAAAACCTTTCTTGGCTTGGAAAAAGAATTGACCAGGTGTCTGATATCTGACTGGTTAAGCAGACGGTGTGCAGGTTTTCTTTGGAAATGGCTAGGAAATCAGTCAGGGGTATACTTCCTTAGCTTGTCTTAGAAAGTGGCAACAAAATGAATTACAAAAATCAATGTCTTTGGTAAAAGGAAGGAAGGAAGGAAGAAAGAAAGAAAGAAAGAAAGAAAGAAAGAAAGAAAGAAAGAAGAATGAATAAACAAACAAACGTACGAAGAAGAAGAAAGGAAGAAAGAAGAAAGAAAGAAAGAAAGAAAGAAAGAAAGAAAGAAAAAAGAAAGAAAGAAAGAAAAAAAGGAAGGAAGAAAAAAGAAGGAAGGAAGGAAGGAAGGAAGGAAGGAAGAAAGAAGGAAGGAAGGAAGGAAGGAAGAAAGAAAGAAAGAAAGAAAGAGAGAGAGAGAAAGGAAGGAAGGAAGGAAGAAAGAAAGAAAGAGAGAGAGAGAGAGAAAGGAAGGAAGGAAGGAAGGAAGAAAGAAAGAAAGAAAGAAAGAAAGACAGACAGAAAGAAAGGAAGACAGGCAGACAGACAGAAAGACAGAAACACAGAAAGAAAGACAGACAGGCAGACAGAAAGATAAAAAGACAAACAAAAAAAAAGAAAGAAAGAATAAACAAACAAAAGAAAGAAGGAAAGAAAAGAAAAAAAGAAAGAAGAAACACACAAACGTACAAAAGAAGGAAAGAGGAAAGAAGGAGAGAGATAAAGACAGACAGAAAGCGACTGCCACAAAACAGAGCTATCAGTGGATTGGTTTTTGCAATGAAGACATTTCTGAAAAGCTTTCTCTGCAATCGACCAGACAGCAGATCGAAGAGTTCCTGCCTCATATCCTCGTCTGTCTCTCATCCTCCCCCTTCCTCCCCCCCTTCCCCTCCATCCCATCTCCCCACCCTCACCCCCACTCCTAGTTCCAATTCCATCTCTATAGGTTAGCTTTTCAATTTTTCAAATTCTGTTTGGGATTTGGAGGAGGGCTGGGAAAGGAACGGCAATAATATTATTGAGTTTTCAACTTTCCTGTTCGCTTCTTGCAACAACAAAACAAAACCCCAGGTTTTTGTTTGTTGGGTTTTGTTGTTGTTTGTTTGGGGTTTTGTTTTGTTCTTCGGCTTGTGCTCCGAGGCTTACCAATGGTGAGATTTTCCGTATGCGGCTGTTTTTGAACATCGTATAGGTAGCCACATTCCGACTTCGGGGATGCATGCTGGGTATGTTCGTGTTTCTGTAACCCACCAAACGTTGACGAAATGAGTTAAAGGTAAAGGTAAAGGAGTCCCATAACCTGTAAGGTCGTAGGGGAGCGAGGCGTCAGAGACCTCACTTCTCTAGGGCCAGCATATTGAGGGCGGCGCCCATCTCCTCTCCCTCGCTGCTTTACCTTCCCTGACCCTAAAGAGGGCAGGTACCCATTTACAGCTGGGTGAACTGGGGAAACTGTACTGAAGCCAAGGCGCGCAAACGGTCACCCATCCAACTGGTAACCACGCTCGACGCTGCTTAACTTGGCTGGGGGAAAGCGAGTGCTCCGACCACTGAGCTATCCCGTTACCGAGTCTTTAAAGTGCATTTTTGATCTTCTGCTTGTGTATAGACACATGAAGGGAGTTAAGGCACTGGTAGGTCTGCACTTGAAGTTGACCTGGGAGATCGTAAGAATCTCTGATCCTTAGTTCACCACACGCATCCGAGATTCGAACCCGCGACTTTATGGACCCATGAGAATGGAGTCGAACGTTCTTAACCACTCAGCAATAGCGTCCGTTAAGAAGAAAACCCGTTCATATTTTTGAGGGTTTTTTAAAATTTCTTGTTGAGTGGGTGTTGAGGGTGCATGAGTGAGTGGGTCTCTAATTGTATCCCTCAAGACTCAAGACTCAAGACACAAGAATACTTTAATGTCTCAACTAGAGAAATTAAGAGTGGCATTTTAAAATTAGAATTACACAGCATGCATTATTAACCAATACAGATTAAGAAGTAACATCCCTATCCATAACAAAAAGAAGTAAGAAGGTTATAATGTCAAAGATAAAAGAAAGAATGACATACTCTGAAGACGGAATTCTCAACACGAAATGAAATGCAAGAACCAAGTAGAGGAACAATCAGATAATTAAAAGACGATTAAATCATTTATCAACCATATGAGCTAAACACACACACACACACACACACACAGAATTCAGGCAGCCTGAGAGAGAGAGAGAGAGACAGAGAGAGAGACAGAGAGAGACAGACAGACAAAGGGATAGAGACATACAGACAGACAGACAAAGACAGAAACAGAGATAGAGATATTTTATTTCTTTTTTTATGATTTTATTCTTTTATATCGAGGATAATGGAATAAGCACTCATGTGCTTTTTTACACCCAGTCCCCGTGTGCATGCAGTTTTGTGAAGTTTGTGATCTGTTCCCACCGGCACATAATGGCCTTCTCTTACGAAAAGCGGAACAGGATTTAACGTGTGCGCAAGATGTTCTGCGAGATAGAGGCAGAGAGACACATACAGAGATAAACAGAACACAGAAAGGTAAAAATAGATTGACAGCC
Source organism: Rapana venosa (assembly GCA_028751875.1). NCBI lineage: Eukaryota > Metazoa > Mollusca > Gastropoda > Neogastropoda > Muricidae > Rapana > Rapana venosa. The sequence goes on from CM054160.1 coordinate 47,773,688, forward strand.
AGATAAATAGACTGAGAGGACAAAAGACAGACATATAAAGAAGCAAATCAAAAACCAAACAAGCAAGACTCATAGAGACTGAAGAAACGATAGACAGACAGAGGAATGGATGAAGAAACATATGCCAGAATGGACTGATAAATAGACACACTAACACACACACACACACACACACACACACACACACACACACACACACACACAACCAACCACACACAAAATAAAAAAATAATAAAAAAACAAGAAACAGGTTAGTAAATACGCAAAACTTCTTCTAGTCAATGTTAGAAGGGAAAAAAGGGAGGAAACTATAATGTAACCCCAAACCAACATTAACAAACCCTGTAGATTCCTGACTCAAGGGAGGTAATAATTGCTGGGTAAAATGGCGGAAGCGGAGAAGAAAACACGGAACCGTCCATAGAAACACCCCCACCCCCACCCCCCAACCCACCACCACCACCATCACCACCACCACCACCACCACCACCACCAAAACAAAAAAGCTTAGGGGCGGGAATGTTTGAAGAGTTGGGTAGGGTGAGAGTGAGAGGAAGGGAGTGGAAGAAGAGGAGGAGGGGGAGGGGAGAGACAGGAAGGGAGGAAGGATTGATAATCAAGAAATTGATGGAATGATGGGAAGCCATCACGGCTTATCTCCCCATAATCACTTGAGTTTTTTTTCTTTTTCTTTTTTTTTTTTTTTCGTTTTTTTGTTTGTTTGTTTTTTTTGCAGTGGGGAAGGTCGGAGAGCTGTCTCTGGTTTCTGTAAGAATTATTGATCACCTCGCTGACTAGGGCTGTGTTTCTGTGTCTGTCTTCAGTTATATGGGAGGGGGGGGGGTTGTATGGCTGTTTCTGTCTGTCTTCCTGTCTTTCTGTCTATTTGTATGTCTGTCTGTTTTTTCTCTCTGTCTATCTGTCTGTCTGTTTGTTTCTGTCTGTCTATCTGTCTGTTTCTCCTCTGCCTATCTGTCTGTTTTCTGTCTGTTTGTCTCTGTCTGTCTGTTTCTGTCTGTCTGTTTCTGTCTGTTTGTCTGTCTGTCTGTTTCTGTCTGTCTGTTTTCTGTCTGTCTGTCTGTTTCTGTCTGTTTGTCTGTCTGTCTGTTTCTCTCTGTCTATCTGTCCTGTTTCTCTCTGTCTATCTGTCTGTTTTTGTCCTGTCTGTCTCTCTGTCTGTTTCTGTCTGTCTGTCCTGTCTGTTTCTGTCTGTCTGTTTGTTTCTGTCTATCTGTCTGGTCTGTTTTCTGTCTGTCTGTTTGTTTCTGTCTGTCTGTCTGTTTGTTTCTGTCTGTCTGTCTGTTTGTTCTGTCTGTCTGTCTGTTTCTGTCCTGTCTGTCTGTTTCTGTCTCTCTGTTCTGTTTCTGTTTCTGGCTGTCTGTCTGTTTCTGTCTTCTGTCTGTTTCTGTCTGTCTGTCTGTCTGTTTCTGTCTGTCTGTCTGTTTCTGTTCGTTTCTGTCTGTCTGTCTGTCTGTTTCTGTCTGTTTTTGTTCGTTTCTGTCTTTGTCTTTGTTTCTGTCTGTCTGTCTGTTTGTCTTCTGTCTGTCTGTTTCTGTCTGCTGTTTCTGCTGTCTTCTTTTCTGTCTGTCTTCTGTTTCTGTTTTCTTTTGTTTCTGTCTTTTTCTGTTGTTTCTGCGTCTGTCTGTCAAACGTCTGTTCTGTCTTCTGCTGTCTTCTGTTTCTGCTTCTGTCTGTTTCTGTCTGTCTGTTTTTTTTCGTCGCTATCTGTCTTTTTCTGTCGTCTGTCGTCTGCTGTTTCTGTCTGTCTGTTTCTGTCTGTCTGTTTCTGTCTGTCTGTCTGTCTGTTTTTCTGGTTGTCTGTCTGTTTCGGCTGTCTGTCGTTTCTGCCCTGTCTTTTTCTGCTGTCGTCTGTCTTCTGTCTGTTTTTCTGTCTGTTCTGTTTGTCTGTCTGTCTGTTTTGTTCTGTCTGTCTGTCTGTTTTTTGTCGTCGTCGTCTGTTTGTTTCTGTCTGTCTATCTGTCTGTTTCTGTCTGTCTGTCTATCTGTCTGTTTCTGTCTGTCTGTCTATCTGTCTGTTTCTGTCTGTCTGTCTGTCTGTTTCTGTCTGTCTGTCTGTCTGTCTGTTTCTGTCTGTCTGTCTGTCTGTTTGTTTCTGTCTGTCTGTCTGTCTGTTTCTGTCTGTCTGTCTGTCTGTCTGTTTCTGTCTGTCTGTCTGTCTGTCTGTCTGTTTCTGTCTGTCTGTCTATCTGTCTATCTGTCTGTTTCTGTCTGTTTCTGTCTGTCTGTCTGTCTGTTTCTGTCTGTTTATCTGTCTGTCTGTCTGTCTGTCGATCTGTCTGTCTGTCTGTTTATCTGTCTGTCTGTCTGTCTATCTGTCTGTTTCTGTCTGTTTATCTGTCTGTCTGTCTGTCTGTCTGTCGATCTGTCTGTCTGTCTGTCTGTCTGTTTCTATCTGTCTGTCTGTCTGTCTGTCTGTCTGTTTCTGTCTGTCTGTCTCTCTGTTTCTGTCTGTCTGTCTCTCTGTTCCTTTATCTTTATGCATTTGTCTTTTTTATATTTATAGCTATAGATCGTGTGTGTGTGTGTGTGTATGTGTGTGTTTGTGTGTGTGTGTTTGTGTGTGTGTGTGTGCGTGTGTGTGTGTGTGTGTGTGTGTGTGTGTGTGCGTGTGTGTGTATGTGTGCGTGTGTGTGTGTATGCGTGTGTGTGTGTGTGTGTGTGTGTGTGTGCGCGCGCGCGCGAGTGTGTGTGTGTGTGCGCGCGAGTGTGTGTGTTAAAAAAGTGTCCTTCTTCTTCTTCTTCTTCCTCTTCATCGAACGCTCAAACAGCAGCTATCCTTGTATGTCATATGCGCAGAAATACATTACGCTGCCGTTAAGCGCCTGACAAGTCAGGCCCGGCGTATCCGACTTCGGCATGAGAGATAATGAATTGTTCGTACAAATCTTTCTGGAGAAAAAAGGCCGAAGAATGAACCAAGAAGGCAGAACATAGACGAGGAAGAAAAGACAAGAAAAATAAAAAGAAACAAGGCGAAAACAAAGGGAGTGATAGAAAAGAGGGAATTCCTAGCACAGAATTTCCAGGACGGGGGTGGGGGGGGTGGGGGTGTGCTGTTTATACTGACAGACCCCCGGCATGCTAGCGGGGAAATTTCTCTCTCTCTCTCTCTCCTCTCTCTCTCTCTCTCTCTCTCTCTCTCCTCTCTCTCTCTCTTCCTCTCTCTCTCTCTCTTCTCTCTCTCTCTCTCTCTCTCTCTCTCCCTCTCTCTCTCTCTCTCTCTCTTCTCTCTCTCTCTCTCCTCTCTCTCTCTCTCTCTCTCTCTCTCTCTCTCTCTCTCTCTCTCTCTCTTCTTCCTCTCTCTCCTCTCTCTCTCTTTTCCTCTCTCTCCTTCTTCTCTGTCTCTCTCTCTCTCTCTCTCGTCTCCCTCTCTCTCCTCTCTCTCTCCTCTCTCTCT
>CM054160.1:47782105-47784605 GCA_028751875.1 Rapana venosa
CGAAAAATCGAAGAAGGATGCAAATAAGGAGAGATGCTGAAGGCAATGTACTACTTAACTTGGGACAGTTCTGCAAAGAATCGATAGTGTTTCGTCTTCATACTCACTCCGGCATGATTTAGTGGAAGACAACTTCTGTCACTGCCGGCTTAAATGTGTGAAATAGTTTCCGCTTTGCTACATGTACGATTGATTATCATCTGTAAAAAAAAAGAAAATTATCTTGATCCTTTATTGATTGTTCTGTGGTGGAAACAGGATTTGTTGAAGATATTTTTAAGGTGTGAACACACCTGAAAGAGAGAAGAGAGAATAAGGTGAAAAGAAGGATGAATAGAGAGAGAGACTGACAGACAGACAGACAGAGACCGAGAGACAGACAGATAGACAGACCCCTCTCCACACACACACACACACACACCACACACACACACCACACACACACACACACACACACACACAACACACAACACACACCACACACACACACACACACACAGGCCTGCAGGCAATCTCTCTGGAGCCGGTGTGGTCTGGCGTTGAGAGCAGAAGGAAGGATAGGGATTTCCTCAGACTTTGGGAGAGGCACCAGTAGTTTCCTGGCCTCGTGGGTAAAGCACCCTGTCTGGGAAATGAGAGATGCACGGTTTGAGTCTGTCTAGAGGCGATGTTTGGGTTTAGATTAGGGGTTGTATGTAGGTGGTGGTGGTGGTGGTGGTGTGGGGGTGGTGGTGGTGGTGGTGGTGTGTGTCTGTGCGTGTTATGTTATTCTTTTATGTTATTATTTTATTTCGAGGATAATGGAATAAGCACTCATGTGCTTTTTTTCATCTAGTCCCCGTGCGAATTCAGTTTTGTAAAGTTTGTCATCCGTTCCCACTGGCACACAATGGCCTACTCTTCCGAAAAGCGGAACAGGTTGTAAGTGAGCGCAACATGTTCTGCGTGCATTTGCACACGGGACCTCGGTTGATAGTCTCCTCCGAAGGACTTTTGGGGAGAGTGGAGTCGGCACTGATGTTAACTCCAGAGGAAAAATTCTCTTGAACGAGATCCAAACCCGGGTCAGCAGATCACGAATACATCACTCTAACCACCAGGCTATCCTCTGTGTGTGTGTGTGTGTGTGTGTGTGTGTGTGTGTGTGTGTGTGTGTGTGTGTGTGTGTGTGTGTGTGTGTGTGTGTGTGTGTGTGTACGTGTGTGTGTGTGTGCGTGTGTGTGTGTGTGTGTGTGAGCGTCTGCGTCTGTGATGCTATGTATATTATATGCATGTTGTACTATACGTAAATATCGACAAAAGAAGTACGCCTGCGTTAAGCCTTTATCAACACCAAAACAACAATACATTAATGCTCTGTTACATCATGCTATGTGTCGGCATGAAAGTAGACTAAGCTATGTGAGTTGACAGAAGAAGAAAAAAAAGAGAATTAGAGGTTCTGGAAGAAGTGTCGAGGTTCTTGCAATGCCCAGATTTCACTCATCAAATATTAGGCAGCAGAGAAGATCATAATTATGCAAAACTGTGACGCTCCGTCCCGAAATGAGTCTTCTAGCGCCTGACCCACTTTTCCGCTAGGAGCCATTTTAGGCAGGTGGGGGTCAGGTTGTCGATGTTGAGATTGTGATCGATTATAAAACTACAGCCATTCTTCTACCTTGTGGGGAAGTATCAAGGCGTAATTTTGTTTCCTTTTGATTTTAAACTTGTTTTTAAAATACCCAAGCGCTCATTCTGACAACCTATTACGATTATTATTCGGACGAGACTATAAACCGAGGTCCCGTGTGCGAAAGCACGCATTCTTGTGCACACGTGCTGCTTTTCGGAAGAGTAAGCCATTGTGTGCCGGTGGGAACGGTTGACAAAATTTACAAAGCAGAATACACACGGGGGACTGGATTAATTAAAAAAAACACATGAGTGCTTCTTCCATTATCCTTAAAATAAGAGAGAGAGAGAGAGAGAGAGAGAGAGAGAGAGAGAGAGAGAGAGAACTCTGAACTCTGAACATTTTAATTGTACTTCGGCCTTGGGCCACAAGAGAGAGAGAGAGAGAGAGAGAGGGAAAAGAGAGAGAGAGAGAGAGGAGAGAAGAGAGAAAAGAGAGAGAGAGAGAGAGAGAGAGAGAGAGACTGAGAGAGAGAGAGAGAGAGAGAGAGAGAGAGAGAGAGAGAGAGAGAGAGAGAGAGAGAGAGAGAGAGAGAGAGAGAGAGAGAGAGAGAGATGCTGAATTGTCCGTTTCTCATTTTGTTACCTCATGCCGTGTGTCACTTCAATGTGTAAGAACTTTTCACAGAATTGTTCGATTTTCAATCTGGTTGTTGTTGGGTTTTTTAATTGAGTAGCCTTTTTATTGCAGAGAAATACCATGTCAGTAACTGAACATTGGCCTCTGGTGCAAAGCGTCTTATTAGGTGTGGAGCATCACAGTTGTGTAATACTATGTCATACTATGCTATCCTAAGTCGTTTATGTTATACTATGTTATGTTGTG
>CM054160.1:47799605-47802105 GCA_028751875.1 Rapana venosa
CGCGTCATGTGTGAGTTTGGTTGGGGTGGTTTGGGGTTTTTTGGTGTGTGGGTTGTTGGGGTTTTTTTTGGGGGGGAGAATGGTGTATGTCTTGTTGGGGTTGGTTGTTTTGTGGGTTGTTTTTGGTTTGTTGGTGTGTGGGTTGTTGGGTTTTTTTGGGGGACAGAATGTTTTATGTGTTGTTGGTTTGGTTGTTTTGGGGGTTTGTGGGGTTGTTTGTTGGGTTTTTTTTTGGGGGGGACAGAGGGTGATGTGTTTTGGGGGTTTTGGTTGTTTTTGTTTGGGTTTTTTTGTTGGGGGACAGAAGGTGAAATGTGTGTGGTGTCGGTTTTTTTGGGGTTTTGGGGTTGTTGGTTTTTGGGGTTGTTGGTGGTTTTTTTTGGGGGAGAAGATGGTGTATGTGTTTTGGGTGGGTTTTTTTGTGGGTTTTTGTGGGTTGTTGGGGTTTTTTGGGGGTTGTTGGGTTTTTGGGGACGATGGTGATGTGTTTTTGGGGTTTGGGTGTTTTGGTGGGTTTTGGGGGGGTTTTTGGGTTTTTTTTGGGGTGGGTTGTTGTGGGTTTTTGGGGGGGGACAGAATGGTGTAGTGTTGTTGGGTTGGAGGGTTTTGTGGGGTTGTTTGGTTTGTTGGTGGTGTTTTTTTGGGGGGGACAGAATGGTGTATTGTTTTGGTGTCGGTTTTTTGGTGGTTTGTGGGTTGTTGGGTTTTGGTGTGTGTGTGTTTTTTTTGTTGTTTTTTTTGGGGGGGCAGAATGGGTATGTGTTTGGGGTGGTTGTTTGGTGGTTTGTGGGGTGGGTTTTTGTGGTTGTTGGTTTTTTGGGGGACAAAATGGTGTGTGTTGTTGGGTTGGGGTTTTTGGGGGTGTTTTTTGTGGGGTTTTTTTGGGGTGGGGGTTGTGGGTGGGTTGTGGTGTGTGGTGGGGTGGGGTTGGGGGGAAGGGGTGGGGGGGTGGGGTGTGGGTGTGGGTGGGGGGTTGTGGTTGGGGTTTGAGTGTGTGTGGGGGTGGGGTGTGGTGTTATGTGGTGTGTTTGGTGTGGGTGTGTGGGTATGTTGGGTGTGGTGTGGTTGGAGTGGGGGGGTTGGGGGAGTGTTGGGGTGTGGTGTGGAGGGTGGGGTGGGGTTTGGGTTGTGGTGTGGTTTTGGGAGTGGGGGTGGAGGGAGGTGGTTGGGGGTTGGTGGGTGTGGTTGGGTGGTGTGGTGTGGAGGGTGTGGTGTGGTTTTGGAGTGGTGGGGTGGGGGTGGAGTGGTGTGGTGGGGTGTTGGTGTGGAGTGGTGGGGTTTGGAGGGTGGGTGTGTGTGGTGTGGTGGTGTGGAGTGGTGTGGTTTGGGGTGGTGTGTGTGGAGTGGTGTGGTGTGGTGTAGTGGTGGTGGGGTTGGAGTGGTGGGTTGGTGTGGGTTTTGGGTGTGGAGTGGGTGGGGGTGGGGAGTGGTGTGGTGTGGGGGGTTTGGGAAAGTGGTGGTGGGGGAAGTGGGTGGGGTGGGGTGTGGGTGGTGTTGTGGGTGAGTGTGGGTGGTGTGGAGTGGTGTGGTGTGGAGTGGTGTGGGTGTGGGTTGGGAGGATGGTTTTTTTGGGGTGGTGTGGGATGTGGGGAGGGGTTTGGGTGGTTGGTGTGGTGTGGTGTGGAGGGGGTGGGTGGGGTGTGGTGTGGAGTGGTGGGGAGGGGTTGGTGTGGGTGTGAGTGGTTTTGGGGGGGGTGTGGTTGGGGTTGGGGAGTGGTGTGGATTGGGTGGGTGGTGGTGTGGATTGGTTGGAGGGTGTTGGGTGGGAGTGGTGGGGGGGTGTGGTGGTGTGGAGGGGGTGGGAGTGGTGTGGTGTGGTGTGGAGTGGTGGGGGGGTTGGATGGTTGTGGAGTGGTGTGGGGGTGTGGTGGTGTGGTTGTGGAGGAGGAGGGTGGTTTTGGTGTGGGGATTGGGGTGTGGTGTGGAGGGGTGGGGAGGGGTGGGGGTGTGTGGAGGGTTGTGGAATGTTTGGTGGGTGGTGTGGTGTGGAGTGGGGGGAGTGGTGTGGAGTGGTGTGGAGGGGTGGGGAGGGGGGTGGGGAGGGGTTTGTGGGAGTGTGGGTTGGGGGGAGGGTTGTGGTGTGGTGGGAGTGGTGGGGGGTGGTGTGGTGTGGAGTGGTGGGTGTGTGTGGTGTGGAGGGGTTTGGGGGGGAGGAGTGGTGTTGTGGTGTGGGTGGTTGGATTGGGAGTGGTGTGGTGTGGTGGGAGTGGGGGGTGTGGGGAGTGGTGGGTGTGGAGTGGTGTGGTGGGGGGTTGGGAGGAGTGGGGTGGTGGGAGTGGTGTGGAGTGGTGGGAGGGGTGTGGTTGTGGGGGAGTGGTGTGGTGGGAGTGGTGGGAGTGGTTGGGGAGTGGTGTGGTTTTGGTGGGAGTGGGGAGGTGGGGGTGGATGTGGGGAGGGGGGGTGGTGTTGTGTTGGAGTGGTGGGGTGTGGTGGGGAGTGGTGGTGGGAGGGTGGGGAGTGGTGGGGGAGTGGTGTGTTGGTGTGGTGTGGGGGAGTGGTA
>CM054160.1:47812105-47814605 GCA_028751875.1 Rapana venosa
AAGGGGGTGAGAGTATTTTGGTGTTTGTGGGGGGGGGGGGAGATTTAGGGTGTGACTGTGTTTGTGTGTTTTTTTTTTGTGTGTCGGGGGGGGGGGGGAGTGTGTGTGTGGTTGGGGTGGGGGGTAGGGGTGTGTTTGTGTGTGTGTGTGTGTTGAGGGTGGGGGAGTGGGGTTTGTGTGTGTGTGTGTTTTATGGGGTGGGGGGGGGGGAGTAGGGTGTGTGTGTGTGTGTTTTGGGGTGGGGGAGTGGGTTTGTGTTGTGTGTGTTTTTGGGGGGGGGGGGGGAGAGTAGTGTGTGTGTGTTTGTGTGTGTCGTTGTGTTTTGGGGTTGGGGGGGGGGGGGTAGTTTGTGTGTGTTGTGTGTGTCTGTCTGTGGGGTTGTGGGGGGGGGGGGGGGGGGTAGTGGTGTGTGTATGTTTTGTGTCGGGTCTGTGTGTGTGTTGGGGGGGGGGGGGGAGAGAGTGTGGGTGGTGGGGGTTTTGTGTGTGTGTGTGTGTGTGTGAGGGTGGGGGGGAATTTGGGTGTATGTGTGTTTTTAGTGTGTGTGGTGTGTGTGTCTGTCTGTTTTTGGGGGGGGGGGGGGGGGGCGAAAGGTGTGTGTGGGTGTGTGTGTGTGTGTGGGGTGTTGTGTGTGTGTTTTGGTGTGTGTGTGTGTTTTGTAGAGGGGGGGGTAGTGTGTGTTGTTTTGAGGGTGGGAGGGGTAGAGTGGGGGATTGTGTGTTTTGCTATTGTGTGGGGTTATGTGGGGTCGGGTTTTGGGGGGTTGAGGATGGGGGAAATAGGGGGTGTGGGGTGTGGTGTGTTAGTGGGTGTTGTGTTCTGTTTTGTGTTTGTGTGTGGGGAGTGTTTTGAGTGTGTGTTTTCTGTGTGTTTTGTCGTGTGTGTGTGCGTTTGTGTCAAAAACAATAAAAATTAATTTTAATTCGTTTTTGCAGGCCTTATGGCCCATAGGAACAACATTTAAAACATAAAATTTCCCTGAAAGGGGTTGAAACCCTTTAAACTTCTGATTTTAAAAACATTTATTTAAAAAAATTTAACCCAATTTTAAAATTTTCAAATGGGTTTTGTGTTCTTTCAAAAAAGCTCCCACTTTAAGATTCGAGGGAAAATTCTTTTAAAAATTACGGGGAAATTACATTTTCTTCGAAAATACAGCTTATTTTGGGAATACAATTTAAAAAGTGAAAAAAACATTTTCCCAATTTGTTGGCCATCACACTGAGAGCAAAAAGGGAATCAGAAATTCGGTTTGCCAAAACGTAAAATTTTCCTTTTTAAAAGGTAATTGTTTGACCCCCATTTAAAACATATCCCCCTTTTAGGGTATTTTTAAAGATCCTATTCACATAAAAAATTTTGCTTCAAAATAATCGGGTGATAATCTAAGTAGTCGGGGTTTTTGCGGGTTTGAGAGTCAGGGGCCCCATTTTTGTTGGTACACATCTTGTATTCGTATTTGGAATTCTTTCATGAAGGATGAGGAATTACCACAATTTTGCATTTTCCAAACATAACCAAATCCGTGGGTGCATAAAATCTTTCTAACATGTGTTACCCAATTTATTCTCCCTGCTTCATCCTGTCTACACAACATATTGTAGCATTGTCTGTGATATCTATGATCAGGCATATCCAAAATTTTTAGCCAATATTTGATTACTCTGGTAACAGTGTCAACAAAAATGGGATATCTACCACAATCGCCAAGGCAAATATTATTTTTAACATCTCTGCCAACCCCCAGGACCATTTTGCAAATTTTTACTGTATTTTTTCAATATCATGATACTGCTGAAAACCCAAATTTCAGAACCATAGAGGAGGATTGGTTTCACTTTTGTATCAAAAATACTAAAAACTGTAGATGCTGGAAGATTCTTTAACCTGAAGTGCAATCTTTTGATACCACCAACAGCCTTCAATGCTTTTCCAGAGAGACTTTCGATACATTTTGACCAGTTCAATGTTGAGCCAAAAACCACACCCAGATAATTATAACTAGATTCTACTTGTATCTGCTTTCCTAAATAACACCATTTTTCAGACTTCTTAGTAAATCCACCATTTTTAAAAACGACTACTTTAGTTTTGTCCATATTTACAGAAAGTCCCCATTTCTTACAATAATTTTCCAAACAATTGATCTTTTTCTGCAAGTCTACAACTGAATCTGAAACTAAAGCAATATCATCTGCATACGTAAGTAAGAGTATGCCTAGTGGCTCAGAAAATACATCTATGCCTTGAGTATCTGATCCAGTGAGATCTGATTCTAGTTCAGAAATAAAAATCGAAAATAATAGGGGACTCAACATACAACGGTGTGTGTGTGTGTCTGTGGGTGTTTGTGTGTGTGAGGTGTGTGTGTGTGTGTGTATGTCTGTGTGTGTCTATTCTATTTATCTATTCTTTTATATCGAGGATAATTGAATAAGCACTCATGTGCTTTTTTACATCTAGTTCCCGTGTGTATGCGGTTTTGTAAATTTTGTCATAT
>CM054160.1:47817105-47834605 GCA_028751875.1 Rapana venosa
TTTGGTTTTTGTTGTTGTTTTTAAAGGTTATATTCTATTTGACATCTGTGGGGTTTTTGTTGGTGGTGGTGGTGGGTGGGTTTTTTTTAGTCAGTTGTTTGAAGGAAAGTTTTTGTGAGTTATTGAGTTTCTGGTTTTTGGAATGAATCAAAGAATGATATTATTGAAGTGGGTTGGGGTGGGGTTTTTTTTAACTGATGTAAGTAGTTTAGAAGTTGATGTTTTGACAGAATCAAAGCGTTGTTGAATTGATTTTTTGAATAAATCCGTGAGGGTGTTGTTGTTTTTTATTTCACGTCTGAATAGATCAAGAAGTTGTGGAGATGATGTTGGAATATTCTGAGTTGATGAACTGACTGACGTCTGAGTGAATCTATGTGCACCAGAATTGATGTTCTGAATGAATCAACGTGTACCGGAATTTATGTTCTGAATGAATCAACGTGTACCAGATTTGATTTGAATGAATCAACATGCACCAGAATTGATGTTCTGAATGAATCAACGTGTAGCAGATTTGATGTTCTGAATGAATCAACATGTAGCAGAATTGATTTGAATGAATCAACGTGTACCAAAATGGATGTTCTGTGTGAATCAACGTGTGCCAGAATTGATGTTCTGAATGAATCAACATGTACCAGAATTGATTTGAATGAATCAACGTGTACCAAAATGGATGTTTTGTGTGAATCAACGTGTCTCTGATTTGACGTCTGATTCGACATATAGCAGAGTTGGTGTTGTGAATGAATCAACCTGTAGTAGAGTAGTCGTGTGAATAAATCAAAAAGTTGCTGAATCGATGTCTGAACGACTCGCTGAAGGACAGAACTGATGTTGGAATACTTCAACGAGCCCTTGAATTGATGCTGGAGCGAATCAACAAAGGTTGATTTTTCGAGTGACTCGGATTGTAGCTGAATACTTAGACTGGATTTAACGATGTTCGGATTTAACGTCTGCATGAACTGAATCCTCTGTATATCAATGTTTCAATGGTCAGGTAGGTAGTTGTATTGAGGCCTCTGTTTTCACCAGAATTATGGGCTATATATTTGTGGTTTGTCTCTGAAGACGTGACCTGTGTGGGTCGTGTGTTCAATCCTCAGAACTGAAGCCTGTATCTACGGTCTTCTTCAATGAGGCTTGAGTCTACAATTTTCAGTTAGCGCTTTCTTTTTGTTTTTGGTCATGAACTCTCACCGTAGGGATTTATGTATATATATATATATATATATATATATATATATATATATATATATATATATATATATATATATATATATATATATATATATAACTAGTCTCTGCAAAACCGTCACGTCTGATGTAAGTACACACGAGCGTTCACCATCGCAAAATGCAGCTTCAATCAACTCGACGAGGCCTCAGTCTTCAGTCTCAAGTTTAAGGTTCGAATCTTCAATCTTGAGTGTTGAGGGTTGTGGTTTTTTAAAATCCTCACTATGGAGGATTTCGTGCGCAATCTTTGTTGAGGATTTGCTCTCATGTTGTTTTTTGAGTGTTGAGGATACCGAGTCGTATGTCTTCAGAACTGGGTTATGTCGTCGTGTTCAGCTTTCCACGCGTGTGGTGACAATGTTCAGGTTTAGAATATAACTGAGTGTTGAAAGGGAATGTGTCGTTCAATAGTGAGATGTTTCAGTGCTGAAACTTGTGTCTGCAATCTTTGTTGCTGAGGATATTATTACGAGGAGAGAGGGAATGGGTACAGCTGCCTGATTTTTTAAAATTCTTTTATATCGAGGATAATGGAATAAGCACTCATGTGCTTTTTTACATCCAGTCCCCGTGTGATGCGGATTTGTAAATTCTGTCATCTGTTCCCACCGGCACACAATGGCCTACTCTTACGAAAGGCGGAACAGGATTTAACGTGTGCGCAAGATGTTCTGCGTGCGTTCGCACACGGGGCCTCGGTTTATAGTCTCATCCGAAGCATTAGCAGTAAATAGCATCGACACTAATCTTGCCAACAGGCGAACAGGTGATCACCACCAATCTTCAAGGATTGAGGTTGAGGTGTCCTCAAATTAAAGCTTGATTTTTGGGCCGAGACGTGTATCTGCAGTGTGTTAGCGTTGAGGATTATTCCAACCCTTGTTTTGTTTAGTTTTGAATTGGAAGCCTACGGTTAAAAAATTTGTTTAAAACAATGTTGATGTTGTCATCGTTGTTGTTGTTGTTGTTGTTGTGGTGGTGGTGGTGGTGGTGGTGATGGTGGTGCTGCTGCTGCTGCTGTTGTTGCTGCTGCTATTGTTCTTGTTGCTGTTGTTTTCACTGAATTCAAGGCATACATGGGTTTATGTTGTTGTTGTTGTTTTATATATAAAGTAGGCATTTATATCCAGGGCTTTAGTTCAGGAAGGATAATTATTACCCTCAGTCTACAGCACTAAGGTCGACAATTCTGATAGCTCACACCTGAGAACAATAGTGATGTTGTGGGGTTTTTTTTAATCTTAGGACCTGGAATGTCCATAGTTTTACTTTTAACCGCAGTCTACAATCTTCTCCATTGATTGTGTTTCAATCGTTTGGCGCTGAAAGATTGTACCAGCAGAAGATTGTGCTAAGTGCAAGCAGGCCTGAGAATGATATTAGGGCTAAGAAGTGGTGGTGGTGGTGGTGGTGGTGGTGGGGTGGTATAAGGGCTAAGAAGTGTTTGTTTGTTTGTTTGGATTGTTTTAGGTTTTTTTTTCCTGGCGTCAGTTTTGGAGTCAAGAATTAGGCTGACGTTTTACTGAGGATGACGTTGTACACGTCATTGATAATGACGTCTAAGCTAAGAAGGATGGAAGGAATGGATCTGCCTGTGTTTTATTTCAAACTATGTTGTTCAAATTCTCTCTCTCTCTCTCTCTCTCTCTCTCTCTCTCTCTCTCTCTCTCTCTCTCTCTCTCTCTCTCTCTCTCTCTCTTGTTTTGTTGATAGTCCCTAATCAGGGCAATGGCTGGATGGGAAAAAAAAGTATGCGAATGCTTATTCTGTTACCCTTGAAAAATAAAGATTCATTCATTCATTCATTCATTCATTCCTCTCTCTCTCTCTCTCTCTCTCTCTCTCTCTCTCTCTCTCTCTCTCTCTCTCTCTCTCTCTCTCTCTCTCTCTCTCTCTCTCTCTCTCTCTCGCTCTCTCTCTCTCTCTTGTCGCTCTGTCTCTGTCTGTATGTCGTCTGTCTGTCTCTGTCTGTCTCTGTCTCTGTCTCTGTCTCTCTCTCTCTTTTTCTCTCTCTCTCTCTCTCTCAACAAAACCGGTTATATGTTTTGTACTATTTTTTTAATTGTGCAAGAGGAGTGAATATTTCACGGAATATCTTTCTCTTCCATGTGATGATCAGTATCAGGCTGGAGTTCCAAAAAAAGTGAATAATATAAAAAAAAACATGAGACAAAAGAAGCCAGCTATAAGAACGACAACACATAGTAGGGGAGCCAACCCACCAACTAATCGGTGATGCCATATTGCAAGTGGTATCATACCTAGCGACAGCCATGAAATGTTTACTTAATAAATGTTCTTAGAATCGCTGAATGTTTTTAACATTATATATAAGGTATGACAACAATGAAAACGACGTTCAGAAAAAAAAAATAGTGACGATGTCTGTAATTTATATAGCACTGAGTCTTGTAAAGTACACATATCAAAACGCTTGCATTCAAATCATTTACATCCATTTACGGGCTAGATTTATGTCATACAAGAAATAAAATGATAGTAACGAAAATCATGAATACAAAAGAATTGATATTTCAAAGTTTGAACACTTGAGGCGTTCTAGCAGTGAAAGCAAAATGAGACACAGATATTGGTGGTGGTCGTGATATCTGAACTAGTGAGAATCAGACATTTTGAATACAAGGGGAAACAACTCTTATATCGCTATACCGCAGGGAGGACAACTCTGATATCTTTGCTGGTGGGGTGTACAATTTCGAAAGTGATAGGGAAATCTGACGTCTTAATCGTCAGAAAGATAATGACGTTTTAACAGCGGGGGAAATCAGAGATCGTCATTAGTGAAAAATCTTAGTCTACTTTATGAAAATACTAAACATTTTAACTTGTGGATAAGTTTGATTTCTGAAATAAAAGAAGAAATATGACGTCTTCACTGGTGGAAGGATGAGGTGGGGGGGGGGTGGGTGATGTTTTAACTTAGTGGGGAAAACTAGTGGAGAAATGCGACATTTTAACTCGTTTGGTAAATTAAAAAGTTAGTTAACAATTAATGACGTTTACTTACTAGGGAAGTCTGCCACTTTTTTCGAGTGGGAAAATGCGGCATTTTAACGATGGAGATATCTGACAAAACAAAGTATAAGGTCGCCTTGTGGATGAGTGACTTATTTCTACCCTCTTGGTTCCAGTCTCCCAGTTCACCCAGCTGCAGATGGGTACCTGCCCTCTGTAGGAACAGGGAAGGTAAAGCAGCGAGGGTGAGGAAGGAGATGGGCATTGACCTCAAGGTAAAGGAGTCCCATAACCTATAAGGTCGTAGGGGAGCGAGGCGTCAGAGACCTCACTTCTCTAGGGCCAGCATATTGAGGGCGGCGCCCATCTCCTCTCCCTCGCTGCTTTACCTTCCCTGACCCTAAAGAGGGCAGGTACCCATTGACAGCTGGGTGAACTGGGGAACTGTACTGAAGCCAAGGCGCGCAAACGGTCACCCATCCAACTGGTAACCACGCTCGACGCTGCTTAACTTAGCTGGGGGAAAGCGAGTGTGTCTGACCACTGAGCTATCCTGTCCCCTTTTTAGGTACTGAGCCCAAATCTCTGAGACTTGGATTCCTGGTGACCAGTTACAGAGTAACAGAGTACAGAGCACGCTTGTAAATTATATATGTTCTTTGCACTTAGTGTCATGTACATATATGGGGCATTAAACAAAGGTCAGACCTACCCGCATATTAAGAGTCCTCACAATAGATGTTGACAGCTGTGTGAATGATGTGGTGGTTATGAATTAAGTGTCTTTACCTGTCACTCACACTACAAACCAAATATGTCAATTTGTAGATGGTGTGTAATATTTTAGAATAAGTGTACGTGTGTAGCGAGTTTGTCAAGAACACTGTTGTCAATTTGGAGTGTTTGAATTATGATATGGAAGTGTTAGATAATACTGTTTGCTGTCAATGCGAAATTTGATGTTGGAAATGCGTTCAAAGATGATTTATGGAAAAAAAAATGTTATTTTTGTCAATCAAATTGCGTATAGATTGACTTGTTGTCTGTGTGTCTTTTGTTGTTATATGTGTCTTTTGTTGTTATATTTCTTTTGTTGTTATATGTGTCTTTTGTTGTTATATTTGTCTTTTGTTGTTATATTTGTCTTTTGTTTGTTATATATGTCTTTCATAGTTCTTTTTCTCATTTCTGTTTCCTTCGTGTTTTATTTCTCCATTCCTTGAACTTTAACTGTAATCAGTTTCTACTTTCTCTTTATATTTTTCCTTGATGTTTTCCTGCCTTTTCTTCCTACGTTTAGCATTGAGGCCTGCATTTCCAAAACATGCGTTTCTGATTTGATATTGTTGATATTGTTTCTCTTTTGCTGTTTTTTCCTCTCTTTTTTTTTTGGGGGGGGGGGAGGTTGTGGTGAGTCATGGGAAGGGGTGATGTATTTTTTGGTGTGTTTTTTTTTAATATTACTTTGTTTATTCCTCTAATTCTATTTCATTTTGTTTTATTCATTTTCTTCTGTTCTGTCGACTCGATTTTGCTTTGTCTTATTTCATTTACTCTTTTTGTTTTCAATTTCTTTTTTTCCCCGTTTCATTTATTATCTCTCAATTTGACGACAATAATATCAAAACAACAATGTATGTCTCTTTCATAGTGATGTGTTCATCTCTGTGTGTGTCAGTGCGTTCGGCTGTGCGTAGATCAAACAAACCTGAATGAATGTACGATTTATAAAAAGCGCATAAAACAGCTTCACACCAACGGCCAAGTCATGTGTCAATTCTATGAAACTCGTCATCCTAATCTTTGTGTTTTGTGTTCGTGGTTTTAGTAACCATTTCAAATTGTACAGAATATGTTTATTTGTCTCCAAGTGGGTAGATGTGGTGTAGCCTTTATGGACTATCGTGCTGTCAGAAACACTGCTGTAAGAAACCGGAAGTACGGCCATTTTGGTTGTGAGTGAAACGATGGTTGTTAGCGTCTGTGATGTCATTTTGGGGTGAAGGGAAGTTGGCGGTTGTGAATAATGCCTTCACCTTGACCTGGTTGTGAATCTCAATCTCTCTCTCTCTCTCTCTCTCTCTCTCTCTCTCTCTCTCTCTTCTCTCTCTCTCTCTCTCTCTCTCTCTCTCTCTTCTCTCCTCTCTCTCTCTCTCTCTCTAACTCCGTAAAAAATTTCGTGTTGTGATCTGAAATGTCATGGTTAGTGTACCAAATTAAATGCAATCCTTCTTCTTCTCCTCCTCCTCCTCCTCCTCCTACTCCTCCTCCTCCTTCTTCTTCTTCTTCTTCTTCTTCTTCTTCTTCTTCTTCTTCTTCTTCTTCTTCTTCTTCTTCTTCTTCTTCTTCTTCTTCTCCTTCTTCTTTTTCTTCTTCTTCTTCTCTCTCCTCTTCTTCTTCTTCTTCTTCTTCTTCTTCTTCTTCTTCTTCTTCTTCTTCTCTTCTTCTTCTTCTTCTTCTTCTTCGCATTCTTCTTCTTCTTCTTCTTCTTCTTCGCATTCTTCTTCCTCTTTTTTCTTGCATTCTTCTTCGCATTCTTCTTCTTCTTCTTCTTCTTCCTTCTTTTCACATTCTTCTTCGTCTTCATTCTTCTTCTTCTTCGCATTCTTCTTCTTCTTCGCATTCTTCTTCTTCTTCTTCTTCTTCTTCTTCTCCTTCTTCTTCTTCTTCTTCTTCTTCTTCTTCTCCTCCTTCCTCTTCTTCTTCTTCTTCTTCTTCGCATTCTTCTTCTTCTTCTTCTTCTTCTTCTTTCTTCTTCTTCTTCTTCTTCTTCTTCTTTTCTCCTTCTCCTTCTTCAGCTAAAGTCCCGAGGTTTATCAAAGGAGAGACTTTGGTTACGTGACTGTTTTTTGCCCACCATTACAACAGCCGTTATCCGACTTCGGGCATCCTTGATGACAACATCTGCAGTGTGGTGCAGCTTTCTTTCTTTCTTTCTTTTTCTCTTTGTAATGTCATCATTGAGGACGGGATAGCTCAGTGGTCGGAGCACTCGCTTTCCCCCAGCCAAGTTAAGCAGCGTCGAGCGTGGTTACCACTTGGATGGGTGACCGTTTGCGCGCCTTGGCCTCAGTACAGTTCCCCCAGTTCACCCAGCTGTAAATGGGTACCTGCCCTCTTTAGGGTCACGGAAGGTAAAGCAGCGAGGGAGAGGAGATGGGTGCCGCCCTCATATGCTGGCCCTAGAGAAGTGAGGTCTCTGACGCCTCGCTCCCCTACGACCTTATAGGTTATGGGATTCCTTTACCTTTTACATCCTTAATATCATCATCCGTTCCTACCAGTACAAAACAACCTACACTTCCAAAAGCCCAGGTTTTAACGTGCGCGCAAGATGTTCTACGTGAAATTACTCACGAGACACCGGTTTATAATCTCATCCGAAGGACTTTCGGGGGGGAGTGGAGTCGGTACTGATGTTGACTCCGGGGGTAAAAGTCCCCCTTGAACGGATGCCTGGGTAGTGGTGGTGGCTCGAACCCGGGACGTCAGGTCGCAGGTGTTGAGTTCTAACCACCAGACTATCCTGCCCCTTGAAATCAACTTTGGGGAGCGGAGAAAGCCTAGCGGTTAGAGCGTTGTCTTGGTGATCTGAGGGCTTGAAACGGAACCCTTTCTAGAACGAGGAGTTAAAACTGTCTGGGAGGGGGAGGGATGGATGATGGCCGGGGAGGGGGAGGGGGATCATACTGATGCGTTGCCAGTCATGTCCATATTTTTTAACTGGACCATAACAGCAGACATTGAAAGAAGGATACTACAGGCAATGCAGATCAGGCATTTTCGCAAACTCCCTAATATCTCAAACTGAGATCACATCACTAATGAGGAAGTGAAAACCAGAATTGAAAACGCCATAAGGTCATATAAAGAGCTCCTCAACTCCGTGGGGGGAAAAACGCAAACTAAAGTGGTACGGGCACGTCACACGAACATCTGGACTGGCCAAGACTGTCCTACAGGGAACAGTACAAGGAGGGAGACGAAGAAGAGGCAGACAGAGAAAACGATGGGAAGACAACATCAGAGAGTGGATCGACTGACCTTGGGTGGAACAGCAGACTGCAGAAATCTGAAAATCACGAGGAGTGGAGGAAGCTGGTTGCAAAACATTGAGTGGTGCCCTAACGATCTAGAGGGGGGGAGGGGGGGACAGGAGAGCCTGGTGGTTAGAGCATTGCGCTGGTCATCTGGGGTCTTGGGGTCAAGCCGCCACGGAGATGCCCTCGTTCAAGGGGACTTTCCCCAGGAGTTGACATCAGCACTGACTGACTGCACTGCCCCGAACCTTCAGATGAGACTGTGAACCGAGAAGCTCCGTTTGCCAAGCATACAGAACACCTTGTGCACACGTTCGTTCAAACCCGTTCGGAAGAGAAGGTCATTGTGAGTCGGTCGGAACGCATGACAAAGCGATCTTTTCTTTCTTTGGTTTTTTTCTTCTTTTTTTTTTTGGGGGGGGGGGGGAGGGTTGCTTTGGGTTTTGTGTTTGTTTTCTTTTCTTTCTTTCTTTTTTTATTTTGTTTCTTTGTTTCTTTCTTTCTTTATTTTGTTTCTTTCTTTTCCTTTCGTTCTTTGTTTGGTTTTCCTTCTTTGATTCGTTCTTCTTTCCTGTTCTTGCTGTCCTTCTTTCTTCCATTTTTCCTTCCTTTCTTTCTTTCCTTCTTTCTCTCTTCTTTCTTTCTTTTCTTTCTTTTCTTCCTTTTTTTCTTTCTTTCTTTTCTTCCTTCCTTTCCTCCTTTCTTGCTTTCCTTCCTTCTTTGTTTGCTTGTTTCTTTCTTTCTTTCTTTTAGCCTGTCTGGGTATACTGCATTTTGTTGTTTTTGTTGTTGTTGTTTTTTAAAGTTGGGGGAAGAAGCAGTGAAGGGGAATTCGTCACATATATTCTTTTCTTTCAATTCTAACCCACACTCAAACCAGTGTTCACTT
The DNA here is from genome assembly GCA_028751875.1 of Rapana venosa. NCBI lineage: Eukaryota > Metazoa > Mollusca > Gastropoda > Neogastropoda > Muricidae > Rapana > Rapana venosa. The sequence continues at coordinate 47,826,256 of CM054160.1, forward strand.
CGTGTTCTGCATTGAACTCTTTTCCTTTTTTGTACTTAGTGGATGTGTTCATTAGGGGAACATGTCTGTGTTTGCCACCTTTGCTTATTTTAGAGAGTGCATGTATGTCTTTTAAAACAAAGAGTTGCAAAGCTCCGACAACCAGGAAATCTTTCCCTTTTTTTGTTTTTTCCTTGCAGAGGAAGTGTATCAACGAACGTCCTATTATACAACGACGTATGTGTCGTGTGTGGGCTTAATGACGTCATGAAATCTCTGGTGACGTCAGAGTCAGGAATGTACACCTTGTATATTTCAGTTCCTTTCTTCTTTAACGATAAAAGAATGACGATTTTTGTTGTTGTTATAAAATGCGAATTGATTTTGTTTTGGTTTTGTGGGTGGGTGTGGGTGTGTGTGTTGATGTATCCTTATTATAAAGGGAAGTTGTGTGATGTCGTTGCGTGGTCACTTGTCACGTTGTTTTTACGTAATAGTGACGTCCCTAGGGATATGACGTCACTGTGATTTTCTGGTCGAAGATGTTTCTGATTTTGACTTGACTTGCTTCGATTTGATTTGACTTGACTTCTGTTGAATGGATTGTGTCAAGCATATGAAGATTATGACGTTGTGATGCCAAGCAATCCTCGGATGACTTTGTCTGATGAAAATAATGTACATTGATTGTTAACATGAGTTGTGACAACTATCCGTGTTGCTTTATTTCAAATGTTTAAGTTTTCTGTTGTTATATATTGGGGAGGGGTGGGGGGGGGGAATGGGGAGGGGAGGGGTGGTTTGTTGGGGTTTTTTTCTTTTACTATTTATTCAAGACAATCTCATGGGGTGGGTGAGTGAGAATGTGGGGAGAGGGGGTGGCGGGGTACGAGAAAGGGGGGGGGGGAGGCGTGAGGTTCTTTGAATATTCTCGAGTGCCTGTGTGTGTGTGCGTGCATGCGTGCGTGTGTGCGTGCGTGTGTTCGTGTGTGTGTGTGTGTGTGTGTGTGTGTGTGTGTGTGGTTCATTTACATTCTGTTTTGTGTTTGTAAGAATTTGTATCCGTACCTCTTGTGTCTCATAGAGCTATCTTAGAAAAGAAAAGATCCACAATCATTGTTATGCTGATATTGTTCCAACGGCTAGACAGGTAGATAGATAGGTGGATAGATAGATAGCTAGATAGCCTACTAGCATGTAAGAATATCGATGTGATAACTAGCCTCGACAAATATTGGCGTCACAAAAAAAAAAAAATAATAATAATAATAAAATCAACAGATAAACCTGACGGCGACTTTAGACACCCAACAATGCAGATTTGCACACTGTGGTTGATATGACATTATTTTGTTTCAAGTTTCTTTGTTTGTTTGTTTGTCTTTTCTGGGGTTATTTTTTTCATTTTCTTTGTTTCATGATTATGCTCCTGTGTGAAAATTGAGAATACATATTCTGGGAGGCCTCCACGGGGTGTTCATCTATGAAACGCCCAACATTATTTGTTTGAGTTTATTCGTTTGTTTTCATGGATTCGTTGATCTGTTTTGGGGGTTTTTTTTGTTTCTTTGAGTTGTTTGTAAGATATGGTAGTAGTCTAAGCGATAGTCCTGATAAACTAGATCCCATATTGCATTATGTATAAAATAACCTGTTCCAAAAAGAACAAAAAAGTGAATAATATTCCTGCTTTCAATGGTATGCTGATCATTTGTTTCTGTACTATAGGTAATAATATGGTCTTATTTTGGCGTCAAAAACTGTTGATTATTGTATCATAGGAATTGGTTTTTTCGGATATTTTTGGTTTTGGCTTGGGTTTCGTTTTATTTTTGTTTCTGTGTATTCTTAGCAATAACAATTTGGGTTATTGTTGGAACATGTTGATAATATATCTAGACTGTGAGACAAAGGATGTGTGTTGGTGTGATTTATTACCGGAGAGTGATGAGGAGGAGGAGGAGAAGGACGAGAAGGAGGAGGAAGAGGATGGTGATGATGATGACGGTGTGGTGAGTGGTGGTGGTGGTGGTGGTGGTGATGATGAGATGATGTGGTGGTGATGTGTGATGATGATGATGATGATGATGATGATGATGGCGAGATGATGATTATTGCCACGATGACAATACTGATGAGTGGGAAGCAAGAGAGAGAGAGGAAGAGAGGGGGAGAGGGGAGTGAGAGAGAGGGGAGGAGGAGAGAGGGTGAGAGGAGGGGAGAGAGGGGAATGGAGAAAGGGGGTGAGGGAGAGAGGGCAGTGAGGGAGAGAGGGGGAGAGGGAGAAGGGAGAGGGACGGGGAGAGGGGGAGAGAAGGGGAGAGGGAGAGAGAAACACACAGAGAGATAGAAACACACAGAGGGAGAAACACACAGAGAAAGAGATGCGTGTGTGTATGTGTGTGTGTGTTTTGTGTGTGTGTGTGTGTATGTGCGCGCGAACGCGCGTGCGTGTGTGTGTGTGTGTTCTTGTTCTTTGTGTGTGTATGTGTTTGTGCGCGCACGCATAAATGTGCGTGCATGATTGTGTACACGCCTTTGCACCCTACACTCCAAACCCCACACAACACTTCACCAAACTCTCACCACCACCACCACCACCACCAACTACAGACACCAACATCAACACCAACAACAACAACAACACACATTGAAAACCAGCGACTTTGTGTTTATTACGACCCGAATATAAAATACACCAACCGACCTCCAAAATATCAGCCCTTAGGTGGGGACGAAAAGAGAAGCAACAACAAACCAACGAATGAACAAACAGCCAATGAAATCTTAGTAATGAACGCGTGACCAATGACGTAAGGGTATGCAGCCAATCACAGGCCTCCAGCGGTGGCGGCGGGCCAATCAGACGGCGACAGGCTCATAGTAGCAGAAGTGGAGGGCGTGGTTGGCGCTGTTGCCGCTGTCCATGGGGTGGGCCCCTGATTTGGAGTTCCTGTTGCCCGTGTCCTCGTCATCCCATTGGACTGTCTGCAACGGCCAATCATCAGCTGCCGGTCAACACCACGTGACAGACATCCTAAACAAGAGTCCTTGGATGAGACTATAAACCGAGGCCCCCGTGTGCGCGCACACGTTAAATCCTGTTCCGCTGTTCGAAAGAGTAGGCCATTGTGTGCCAGTGGGGACAGATGACAATTTTTTTTTAAAAACGCATACACACGCATTAAAAAAATAAATCTGAGCGCTTTGATTTGTTGCTTTACAAGGTTCAGCGCTATATAAATTCCATAAATAAATAATAGTCTCCAGTGTGATATTGTCTCTTCTTTGAGCGCTTTGATTTGTTTGCTTTACAAGATTCAGCGCTGTATACATTCCATACATTATTATTATTATTATTATTATTATTATTATTATTATTATTATTATATTTATTACTATTATTATATTTTATTATTATTAATCGTCCAGGTCAACTTCAAGTGCACACCTGCCAGTGCCTTCATTCCCTTTATTTTTTTTTTTTTTTTTTTATTTATGCCACTTTTAAGTCATGGCAGATTTCTCTGCGTGAAATTCCGGCTGCTTTTCCTCCCCGGGGAGAGCGCGTCGCCACAAGAGCAGCGCCACCCATGTTTTATCTTTTTCCTGTCTGCAACTGTATTTTGTTTCCCTACCAGAGTGGCTTTTATCTACAGAATTTTTTGCCAGGGACAACTCTCTTGTTGCCGTGCGTTCTTTTACGTGCGCTAAATAATTATGCGTAACACACAGGACCTCAGTTTATCGTCTCATCCGAAAGACTAGCACCCAGACAACGACTCATGGTCTAATGGATGGGGGGAACAATTTCGGGCCCAAACGGAATCAAACCACCGCATACTTCCGACCCGGACTTTTCGCTTTCGAGGCAGGCGCGTTGCCTCTAGACCACCGATCTCTATGTGTATATAGACCTGCAGAAGACGAAATACGCATGTTATTCCGTAGTACATGGCAGGTTTGGTGCCGGTGGGTTAGGGAAACACCGAACATCCCCAGCATACATCCCCGAAGTCGGAAAGTGGCTACCTTCATGGTGGGCAAAGACGGTTGCCATTACGGAACCTCGCCATTGGTGAACCTCTGAGGAACGAAAGAAGTGCTGATGTCCTTCATTTTCGGTTTGGTAGTGCCTGACATTTGAGAGAGCTAGGCTGAAGCCTGAGGGACATGTGGTCGTGAAGGCAAGTTTCAGAGCCACAGAAGACGGCAGCCCCGCTATAGCCTGCCGGGCTTTAAACGACATGAAGTGAAATAACTTCATTTTTTGTTTCATTTCGTTCGTCATACACTTCGTGCCATTACGTGATGATGATGAAACACAACACAACAAAAGCGCAGCACAGTATAATGTAATATCGTAAAATCAATCAATATATAATAATATAGTAAAATCAATCAATATATAATAATATAGTAAAATCAATCAATTCATTCCCCCGTGGGGATGCCGGGGGGCCTGTCAGCATAAATAGCATCCCCACCTTCTCGAAATTCTGTGCTAGGAATTTCTCTCTTTTCTATCCCTCTCTTTGTTTCTGCCTTGTTCCTTTTTCTTCCTATTACCGCCATTTTCTGTCTTCTTCATCCATTCTCCTGCCTTTTTCCCAAAGAGACTTAAAAGACAACAGTTCTCTCCCATGCCAAAGTCGGATGCGCAGGGCCTGACTTGTCAGGCGCTTAACGGCAGCGCAACGCATTTTTGCTCATATGACAGACAACACATACTTGCTGTCTGATCATTCGGAGAAAAAGAAAAAGGAGGAGGAGAAGGAGAAGCAGAGGAAGAAGAAGAAGAAGAAGAAGAAGAAGAAGAAGAAGAAGAGAAGAAGAAGAAGAAGAGAAGAAAGAAGAAGAAGAAGAAAAAAAAAAAGAAGAAGAAGAAGAAGAGGAAGGAGAGAAGAAGAAGAACAAAAAGAACAAAAACAACAACAAGAACAAGAACAGAACAAGAAGAACAAGAAGAACAAGAAGAAGAACAAGAAAAATAACAGAACACAAACCCGAAAAACAAAACAAAACACCCACACCACACAAATAAAAACCACACCAAAGAACAAAAACAAAAACTCCCCTTTCTCGAAAGGACTACAACCTTCCAGGCCCGTGGAGACAACAAGAACGCCATGGCTGGAAGGACTAGAACCCTGACCGCCCCCGCCGCTGTGCCAGCAACTGACCTCCTCAGTGACGTTCATTTCAGCCACTGCCTGGCACTCTCCCTTGTAGCGCATCAGGTAGAAAGCGCGCCGAGTGGGCAGCTTCACAGCAGTGCTGGCCGAGCCATCATCCCTGAAAACACACACACACATGCACATGCATAAAAACGCATGCACGCATGCAAGCACGCACACCACGCACACAAATACATTGCTTATTCAATGTGTACCATCTGGAAATAAAAATTTGACTTGACTTGACTTGACTGACACATAACACACACACACACACGCGCATGCATGCACACAGTTCTCTTGTTTAGATTACTTTTTCCCGTCTAAAATCACTAAATGTGAATAGACGTTAAACTGAAAATATCACACAGATGACAGAATTTACAAAACCGCATACACACGGGGACTGGATGTAAAAAGGCACACGAGTGCTTATTCCATTATCCTCGATATAAAAGAATAGATAATTAATTAATTAAATGAGTAAATACACACAGGCATGCACACACACACACACAAATGCATTGCTTATTCAATGTACCATCTGGAACTAAAAATTTGACTTGACTGACACACACACGCACGCACGCGCACACACACATGCATGCACACACAGGCATGCACGCATGCACTCACACACGCAGGTACTCACAAACACACACACACACACACACACACACATAACACCCCACATGAGTGCTTATTCCATTATCCTCGGGGGGAAGAGGGGGGGGAATTTAAAAAAGGAAAAGAACACACACGCACACATAGGCATGTACGCACACACACACACTCACACATGCACGCAGGCACGCACGCACACACACACACACACAGCACGCACGCACGCACCACGCACCACGCACACACAAACATACACAAACAAACACAACACAACACACACAAACAACCACACACACAAACACACACACACAACAAAAACACACAAACACACACAAAACAAACACACAAACAAACACACACAAACAACACACAAACACACAAACACACACAAAAACAAACACACACAAACAAACACACACAAACACACACAAAAACAAACACACACGACACACACAAAAAACAAACACCACACACAAACAAACACACACACATTGCACTGCCTTGAGAAAAAGCTGAGAGAACTGGAAAACTGAAAACTGATTTTTTTTTTAAACAGGGTGATAGAATAAGCAACAATAGATGCTAATTTTTGTTTTACATCTTTCCCTGTAAGAAAAGAAATATTACCTAAAAGTAAAACAAAACAAAACAAACAACAACAACAAAACAAAAACAAGAACCCCAACATGAACAATTACTACATGAACACGATAGATCGAGAGACAGAAAGACAGACAGACAGACATAGAGACAGTCAATGAGAGAGAGACAGACAGACAGACAGACATAGAGACAGTCAATGAGAGAGAGAGAAGACAGACAGTCAATGAGAGAGAGAGACAGACAGACAGACAGAGAGATAGACAGACAGACAGACATTCAATGAGAGAGAGACAGACAAACACACAGAGACAGACAAACACACAGTCGGAGAGAGAGAGAGAAGAGAGAGAGAGAGACAGGAGAGAGACGAGAGACAAGGACAGACAGGACAGACAGACTCTCATGCTCCCTTGACAGACAGACAGATACAGACAGAAACATACAGATAGACAGACACACAGAAAGACAGACAGACACACACACACACACACACACAAAATACAGAGACAGACAGACAGACAGGCAAGCAGGCAGACAAACAGACAAACAAACAGACAGACAGACAAACAAATTAAAATAAGACCAAGAAAAGTAATGACTCGGAGTAGAGCGTTGTATTATACTGTAGTTTATCATATTATTGTATTGTATTGCACTGCATTGTATTGTATTGTATTGGATTGGATTGGATTGGATTGGATTGCGTACCACTTTGATTTACAGCAGAATTCTCAGCGTAAAATTCAGGGTGCTTTCACCTGGAAGAGCGTGTCGCCACAAGAGCAGCGCCACACTTTTTTTTCTTCTTTTTTCTGTCTGCAACTGTATTTGTTTTCTAATCAAAGTGGCTCTTTTCTACCAAAATGTTGCACAGGAACAACTCTCATGTTGCCATGAGTTCTTTTACGTGCGCTAAATGCGTGTTATAAACAGGACCTCGGTTTATCGTCTCATCCGAAAGACTAGCACCTAGACCATCACTCACGGACTAGTGGATGGGGAGAAACTTTCCAGTAGAAATGAGAATCGAACCACCACACACAAGAGTAAGAAGAACAACAACAACGACAACAACATCAAAATCAACAACATGAGCAAGACCAACAGGAACAACCACAAGAATATTACCACCACTAGACCAACACACAATCACCACCAATAAAACACACCAACACCACCACACCACCATCACCACGAGACAACAACAACCACACAACAACCACCACCAACAACATCACAACCAAACACAACACCCCATCATCACCACCACTACCAACATCAACCATCACCAACAATAACCACACCACTACCAACAACAACCACAACACCAACAACAACACCATCACCACCACCACACCACCACTACCAACAACAACAACACCAACACCAACACCACCACCACACACCACACCACCAACACAACCACCACCAACAACACCAACACCACAACCACCACCACCACCACCACAACCACACCAACAACACCAACACCACACCACCACCACCACCACTACCAACAACAACACCAACACCAACACCCCACACAACCACACCACCACCAACCACAACACAACCACCCAACAACAAACCACCAACCACCACCACACCACCACAACCACACCACCACTACCAACAACAACAACAACACCACCACCACCACTACCACCACCTTCACCACCACTACCACAACAACAACACCAACACCAACACCAACACCAACACCACCACCACCCACCACCAACACCACCACCACCACTACCAACAACAACAAACAACACCAACACCCACCACCACCACCACCACCAACACCACACACCACCACCAACAACAACAACAAACACCACAACCACAACCACCACCACCACACCAACCACACCACCACCACCCACCACAACCATCACCACACACCACCACCAACACAACCACCACCACCACCACCACCACAACCATCACCACCACCACCACCA
>CM054160.1:47844605-47867105 GCA_028751875.1 Rapana venosa
ACAGACAGACAGACAGAAGTATCCTTTCTCTTCACGTTGCGTACTTTGTTCGATTCTTGTTTTTCTTTGTCATTTTGCATGTGCAATTTTTTTGGTTCAATATTTTTTTTTAATCCGTATGTGTGCGTTTGCATGTGAGATACTGTTTTAAAATTGTCGTTTCAATGATTTTTCTATGTATTTTCTTTGCTTTTTCTCTTTTTTTTATCGATTTCTGTTGTATTCTTAATCGATTACTGTTCTTGTTTTTTCTGTTTTGTTTTCCTATAACTTCTCCTCGTTTCTGATAATTATCTTCTCTCTTGTTTCTTTTACTTTATTTTGCATTTGTGACGTTTTTTTCTTCGTGTATCAAGTTTTGTTCTTTTCTTTTTGTTTGTTGGTTTTGGTTGTTTTGTTTGGTTGTTTGCTTGCTTTCTGTTGTTGTTTTGTCCGTTTGTTCTGTTGGACTTGTTTGTAAGTATAATTTTACTTGTTGGTTTGTTTGGTTTTCTGTGTGTGTGGGGTGTGGGGTGTGTTGTGTTGTGTGTGTGTGTGTTTTGTGTGTGTGTGTGTGTGTGTTAATGTGTGTTCCTGTGTGTGTGTGTGTGCCTCTGTGTGTGTCCGTGTGTGTGTGTTTATGTTTGTGTTTTATGCACCTTTGTGTGTGTTTGTGTTTGTGTGTATATGTATATGTCTGTGTGCGTGTCCTTTCTTCAATTCGTTGTTCTGATTTATCCTATTTTTAAAAGATCTGCCCTAACTTAAGCAACTAAGAGACGAAGGAAGGAACTACCTTCTCACCTTGAACAACTGCAAGGACAGACTTCCCCTGTGCACCCTTCTGCCGACAAAAGAAATGGACAGAAATGAATAACAGTGGCGTCATCCGAGGCCTTTTTATCTAGACCTCCACTCTCTACGTCATCCTCCTCTTACCTCATCCATTTGTTCCGCCATTACATTGACGTCACACCTGAGGGGCGCTCATGGGAAAGGTTGCTCACGTGAAACCATGCGCGAGAGTAGATTCGGAAATGAATGTTTTGGGGTTTTGATGTGTTGTGGGGTTTGGGGGGGGGGGGGGGGGGGGGGAAAAGGGGGGGGAACGGGGGGGGGGGGGGGGGTTGGGGGGGGGGGGGGGGGGGGGGGGGGTTTTAAAGGGATTTTTTTTTTATTGCAATTTTTGGGGTTGTTGGGGGGTTTGAAAATGGGGGGGGGGGGGGGGGGGGGGGGGGGGGGGGGGGGGGGGGGGGGGTGTGTGTGGGGTGTTGTGTTTTGGTGTGTGGTTTTGGGTGTGTTTTGTTGGGGGGTGTGTGTGTTGTGTGGGGTTTGTGGGGGTGTGTGGTGTGTGGGGGGTGTGTGTGGGGTGGGGGTGTGTGGTTTAACTTTTTCCCCCCTTTGCCCCGCCCTCTCCCCTAAACCCTTTTACAAAAAAACCCCACCCCCGCCCCCCCCTTTTTCCCCCCCCGCCCCCCCCTTCCCCCCCCCCCTTGGTGAATTGCTAAAATATGGAGGTAAAATTTTGTGCTTTTCTTTTTTAAAAAAAAATTCCAAAAAAAATTTTTGGGGCCTTTTCCAGATAAGGGGCTGAATCTATAATACAAAACATTGCTTTAAAAGGGGATTTGTAACCCTAAAAAACTACCGGGGGAATTTCTTTTACTGAAAAAGTATAAAAAATTTTGTCTTTTATTAACAATAGGTTTCCCCAAAAAAGGGTTTGAAAAAAATATTACAGGTAGCACCAAGCTGGGTTTTTTAAGAAGGATACTCTACTTTTAGATCATATGCTTGCGTTTGTACGAAACATTTTTGCTCATAACCTAAGCTTTTATGTAGCTTTTTTGATTTTTTGAAAAAGCTTTAATTCTGTTAACAGGAATTTTTTGTGGCCTATTCTCCTAAAAAATGGTGTGAAGGGTAAACTATTCATTTTGAGAGCCATGTATCAGAATGTCAAAGCAGAATAAGATGTGGAACTAAATGACTGACATAATAAAAACTGTACCCGGGTTTTTTTTTAAACGGGTGTGTATGTCCCCCTTTTGTTTTTTTTGTTTTATCAATAGTTACCCAGATCATCTCAAAAATGAAAAACAGGGCCAACTTTCCCCCAAGATTTCTCAGAGTTGTTTATTCTTCTGCTTGTGATAGTTATCCTGCTACTAAAATCGTGGTTTTACAAAAGATTAAACGCTTAAACAGTCTTAAAAAAGCACTGGATTTTTGGGTTTAAATCTAGTGAGTAATATCGTTGTATTAAAAAAAGGTGGATATTTACTGCCATGAAAAATGGTTGTCCCAAGGAAATTTCTTCCTGTGATTAATGTATAAAATATTTTAGGAATCTTTTTTTTTTCTACTAACTTAGTTTCAAAACGGCCATTAAAGATCTGGCAATCGAGGAAAACAAAGCTGTTTTTTGTGTTGAAAAAAAAAAAAATTTTTGAATTAATAAAATTAACTTTTTTTTGATTTGTTCATTAAGATTTTGATGCAAAAATAAAAAACCCCAGGGGTTATTGGTGCAAAACTGGGGTTTGGGGATGCAGCGTAACAATTGTGAACATACACCTCTTTCTTTAAACATTTTTTTAGGTTATAGACGTACCCGATCTTGTTTATAGTGCAACAATAGATACCCCTCTCCTTAATGCTGCTGTAAATGCATTAGATATTTGGGTTAAATTTTGCTATGAATGAGAGCAGGGTACCTTTAAATCCACAAATGCTTTTTTCTAGATTTTCAAAGGGAAAAAAAAAAAGGGGAACACAAATACGGGGGCCCGTTTGTGTGGAACCCCGGGTTTGGGGTTTGTTTGGGTCAATCAAGGAGTTTGGGAAATTTTAGAAGTTTATTAACCCCCTTTCAGGCAAAGATTATTGACTGCCGATTGGAGCAATGGAGTAAATTTTAAAAAAAAGTAAAATTTTTTCAAATTTTCAGACAATTTATAATTCGCATGATGGGTTTTAAACCTTAAACTAAAACTTGATATGATATACATTTAAAAGAAAATTCTAAGTTTGACTTTGGGGTACAGAATAAAAAATTTTATAAATTCAGATACCGAGACTATATTCCCATTATTTTAACAAGCTCCGGAAGATGAAGTACACTTTGTCTTGTGCTGCCATATTGAGGATGTTAGGCAGAACACACCCGTTAAATTTTAGTAAAAGCCTAATTTTTTTTGACTTTTTTACCCGGGATCAATCCCTCCTGAGGTTGTGCGCAGCCTCACTTTATATTTGGGTAAAGCCCTTTAGATAAGAAATAATGTTATTAATGAATTTTTTTGCTGACTTTGTGTTATACAGTAACATTTGGTCTCTTTGGGGTTGTTTTTGGTGTGTGTGTGTGTTTTGTGTGTGTGTGGTGTGTGTGTGTGTGTGTGTGTGTGTTGTGTGTGTTGTGTGTGTGTGGTTTTGTGTGTGTGTGTGGTTGGTGTGGCGTTTTGGTTTTTAAAAAAAAAACCCAAAAACTAAAACAGTTTCGGCAAACCCCCTTCTTTATGGGGCCAAGCCTTTTTGGAAAAATCGTTTGGTTCGGGGTTTCCATTTCTCTCTCCTCTCCCCCCCTCTCTCTCTCCTCCCCTCTCTCCTCTCTCTCTCTTCTCTCCCCCTCCTCTCTCTCCTCCCCTCTCTCTCCCCTCCTCTCTCTCTCCCTCTCTCTTTTCTCTCTCTCTCTTTCTCTCTCTCTCTCTACACACCACACCACCCCCCAACCCAACCACACCCCACACACACACACCCCCCACACACACACTTACGCTAATGATACATAATTTACTAGGAAACGCCTACTCACAGGGTACTTCAAATTTTCCAAAATAAAAACACTTTTTTAATAATCATTTTCGAAAAATTTTTTTTTTTTTCGGTCACATTCTACCAATCATTGACTATGCGCAACTATTGGGATACCTCAGTGGAACGAACTTGAAATTCATCCGTTTATAAAAAAGGAAATAAAAAATTGTTTGTTTAAAAACAAACACCCGACAAAATTTAGGGTTATAAGCAAATAAATTCCGCATTTCGAAACCGACTTTTATTAATAAAGCGGGGTTTTCAAAAAGTTGTTAATCAAAATGCACCTCCCAAAATTACCAAAGCTTTCAAAGTTAAAACCCAAAATAGACACAACCATTTGCTAACATTTTCAAGCCCCAAAAAAACCCTATTAAATCGACCCTTTTGATTCAGGCGTGCCCTAGGGGAATAACCCCCCCAAAAAATTTTGAAAGTATTAAAAAGCAAAATCGTATAAAAAAATTTAAAAAAGTATTTCATGAAAAAAAAGTCAGAACGACTTGAAAATTTTAAGAGAGTATTTAAGTTCATGAGTTATTCTTGTCTTTAAAATCGATAGACCCAAAAATTTTTATTCATATAGGTAATGTGTAACATTGATTATTATGGGTTGATATGTTCAACCCCGCACGCTTTGAATCGGTTGTGTTGGTTTGGGGTGGTGTTTGTGGTGGTGGTGTGTGTGTGGTGTGGTGTGTGTGTGTTGTTGTGGTTTAAAATGTGTGATGCGGGTTTGTTTGGTAATTTGGGTTTGGTTTGGTTTTTTCTTTCTTTTGTTTTGGCCTTTTTACGTTCTTTTTGTATTAAAATAAATATGCTGAATCTATTTAGTTTTGTCGCTGTTAGTTTTCTGTTTCATTTACTAATGGAAAATTTTTTATTTTCGAGTTAGTTGTGGGTGGGTTTACATTGCCTAATTTTTTTCTTTTATCGAAGGATTAACGTTTTTCTTGCCTCAAACCAAAAAAACACAGTAATGTGTGTATTACCCCGGGGAAAAGGGGGGGAAGGATTTTTTTGTTTTTAATTCTTTTTTTGAACCAAAGTGTTGGTTATTCTTGTTTCTTTTATTGGGTTTTATTGGGAAGGGATAGGGTGAGGTTTTTAGTGTTGTATGTTTAAATGAACACAATTTCCTCTGTTTATATCCATTTGGTTGTTTTTGTTGTTATTGTTGGGAGTGGGGGGTGGGGTTTTGGGTTTTTTTTTGCCTTTTGTTTGTTTTTGGGGTTTTGGGTGGGTTTTTTTTTGGGGGGGGGGGGGGGGATAATTTTGGACCTTTTTCCGTCTTTGTTTGTTCTGTATTGTTCTTCATTTTTTTAGGCTGTTATTTTGTCCTGGTTAGTTATTGTCGCTGTTGTTTGTGTGTAGTAATTTGGTTTGTTTTATTGTTTATTTCCCTTTTTGTGGTTGTTCTTTTTGATTCATCTTTTTGTTGTTGTTTATTCAAGGTTGTTTGTTTGGTTGTAGGTTTGTGTTTATATGTGTGTGTGAGGGGGGGGGGGGGTCGAGGGAAAGCAGTTGGTGTGGTTTTTTTTATTTCTATATTCTATTTTTGTCTCATTGTTTGTTTTGGTTTGGTTTTTTTTCTTGTTGTTGTTTGTTTGTGTTATGACGGATATTTTTTCAAGATTTTTTGAAATTATTTGCATTGTATTGTCTAATATTTTTCTGGGCTTTTTGTTTTGTTTTTAAAACTCCACAAATGCTTTTGTTATTGTATTTTCTTGTTGTTTTTTGTTTGATTGGTTATAGTTTACATAGATTAGGTTTTTTATTCTATGTCTGCATATACATTATCTTTTTTTTCTCGCTTTTTTTTTTCTTTCTTTAGATAGATGGCTTGATGGAAAAAAAAGCAAATGCACTGCTTATTCAATGTACCATCTGATAAAAAATTTGACTTTGACTTTGACGCAGGAAAATCTGCCGCGACTTAAAAAAATATACAATACAATAGGTAAAAAGGTCAAGGTAAAGGAGTCCCATAACCTATAAGGTCGTAGGGGAGCGAGGCGTCAGAGACCTCACTTCTCTAGGGCCAGCATATTGAGGGCGGCGCCCATCTCCTCTCCCTCGCTGCTTTACCTTCCCTGACCCTAAAGAGGGCAGTACCCATTTACAGCTGGGTGAACTGGGGGAACTGTACTGAAGCCAAGGCGCGCAAACGTCACCCATCCAACTGGTAACCACGCTCGACGCTGCTTAACTTGGCTGGGGGGAAAGCGAGTGCTCCGACCACTGAGCTATCCCGTCCTCTATACAATACAATACAATAAATATATTTCAGTTTGGTACTTTCGTATAATTATGTTTCAACTTTTTTTTCAATATAGTGGCATTTGTCTGTATGAAAACGTTATTTTGTTTATGTCTGTATGCAAAGGTCACTTGTCTGCAAAAGTAACATAATGTTACTTCCCCATGGGAGGAGGAGGAGGAGAAGAAGAAGAAGAAGAAGAAGAAGAAGAAGAAGAAGAAGAAGAACAACAACAACAACAACAACAATAAGAACAAGAACAAGAACAACAACAACAACAACAACAACAACAACAGCAACAACAACAACAGCAACAACAACAACGAGAAGAAGAGGAAGGAAAACAACAACAACATACAAACAAACATCCACAATAATAGCCACAAAATCGTTACCACAACCACAACCACCACCACCACCACCACCACCACCAAAACAACAACAACACCAACACTAACACCAACAGCAACACCAACACCACCAACAACGCCAACAACACCAACACCAACAACAACCAACAACAACGCCAACCACCACCCCGCCACCACCGCCAAACCACCACCGCCACCGCCACCACCACCACCACCAAACCACTACCACCAAACCCCCACCACCGCCACCGCCACCACCACCACCACCACATACCACCACACACCACCACCACCACTACACCACCACCACCACCACTACCACCACCACCACTACCACCACCACCACCACCACCACCAACCACCACCACCACCGCCACCACACCACCACCACCACCACCAACCACCACCACCACCCGCCACCACCACCACCACCACCACCACCACCACCACCGCCACCACAGCTGTTCGTTCTGTCCAGCAGCAGGACAGGTGACCCCAGTGTTCAGGGGTGGCGGCGGCTGCTGATGACAATCAAGATTGGCGCAGTGCATGTCAAGGGAAAAGGGCCCTCTCGCCTCTTATCACACCCCCCCCCTACCCCCCCCCCCCCCCCCTCCTTCCCCCCTCCCCCCCCCCCCCACCCCCACCCTACCCCCCTTCATCAGTGATCGCAGTTATCAACGGAGATCTCTATCGCCAATCTGGATAGGAAGGTTTGGGGGGGGGGGGGGGGGGGGGGGATGGGGGGAGGGAGTACCATCTGTTGGATAGGTGGGGTAAGGGTGGGGGGGGAGTAAAGGGGTTGGGGGGGGGGAGAGGGGGGGAGTACCATCTTTTGGATAGGTGGGGTAAGGTGGGTGGGGGGTAGGGGGGGTTGGGGGGGGGGAGGAGGGGGAGGGAGTACCATCCTTTTGGGATGGGGGGGGGTAGGGTGGGGGGGGGGGTAGGAGGGGTTGGGGTGGGGTAGAAGGGGGAAATGGTAGGCTAGCGAGGGGGTTGGGGGGGGGGAAGGGGTTAAGCGTCAAATTCGTGATTTGATAAGGACTGGGTATGGGTTCGCGCCTCGGGTTGTGTGTGCCTATTTTGAGAGAATGTTTCTCCCTGGATTGACAAGGGGCACAGGACAGTCTGGTGTGACGTTAGAGTCATGCGCTCGTGCTCTCCTGACCCGGGTTCGAATCTCGTTCTAGAGGTGTTTTCCTCTGGAGTTAACATCAGTGCCGATTCCACTCTCCCCCCAAAAAGTCCTTCGGATGAGACTATAAACCGAGGTTTCGTCTGCTAACGCACGCGGAACATCTTGCGCACCCGTTAAAAACCCTTTTCCGCTATTAGAAGAGTACCCATTGTGTGCCGTGGAAACGGATGACGAAATGACAAAAGTGCATACACCGGGACGGTGAAAGAAAAAAGCACACGAGTGTTTTATTTCGTTTTTCCGAAATAAAAAATTTTTTTAATTTTTAAAAAAAAAAAAGTAGTATGGTCGTCCCAATCTAGCCAACCGGCCCCAGAACAGCCCGGTTTTTAGGGGAAAAAAAAAAAAAACAAACAAAACGAAAACTGAAGGGGGTAGGGCAGTCACACGAACATCTGGACGGGCCCCAAAGACTGCCTACAGGGAACAACAAGGGGGGAGAGAAAGAGGCAGACAAGAAAACGAGGGGAAGAAAACATCAGAGTGTGGACGGGCCTTGGTGAAAAAGGTTACAGAAAGCTAAAAACTCGAAAAAGGGGAGGAAGCTTTTTACAAAATGTCAGGGGGTAACGCTACTAACCACGATAGGTGACCTTTAAAGGTAAAGGTAGTTGTGTCGTAAAAGACTTATATAACTTATTGATATGTAGACGAAGGTCATTATTATGGACTAAAAAAATGACATATGGAAAAAGTGAGACACCTTGCGGAACATCATATTTAACGAACTGCCCTTTTGATGTACATGTATTATTAATGAAGACAGCTTGCTGTTAGTGTTCTTTGAACAGAATGAGATGAGCTGTACCTTTTTATTTTAAATTTTTAAATACAAAAAAAAATTTGAAAATTTATTATGAGCATTAAGATAAAAAGCTTTGTAATCTCTCTCTCTCAAAATTTCCTCTTCCTCCCCTTCTCCCTCTCTCTCCTCATCTCTCTCTCCCCTTCTCTCTCTCTATCATCTATCTACTATCTATCTTTTTTTTTGTTGATAATCCTAATCGGGGAAAGGGGGTCGGATAAAAAAGTATCGCATGCTTATTCTTTTAAAGGGAAAAAAAAAGGAGGTAAAGGAGTCCCATAACCAAAAGGGTCGTAGGGGGCGAGGCCAGAGACCTCCTTCTCTAGGGCCAGCAATTGAGGGGGGCGCCCTCCCTCTCCCCGCGCTTTACCTTCCCCTGACCCAAAGAGGCAGGGAAAACCCCTTTACAGGGGTGAACTGGGGGAACGTACTGAGCCAAGGCGCGCAAACGGTCACGCTAACTGGGAACCACGCTCGAAAACCTGCTTAACTTGGCTGGGAGAAACGAGTGCCCACCACTGAGCTATCCCTCCCCTTTTACTTTTACTTATTCTGTTACCCTTGAAAAATAAAGATTCATTCATTCATTCATTTTCATTCTTCTCTCTCTTCTCTCTCTCTCTCTCCCTCATCTCTCTCTCTTCTCCCTCTCTTCTCTTTTTCCCGCTTCCCTCTCCTCTCCTCTCCCTCCTCTCTCTCTCCTCTCTCTCCTCCTCTTTTGCTCTCTCTCCCTCTCTCTCACTCTTTCTCCTCTCTCTCTCTCTCTCTCTCTCTCTCCTCTTCTCTCTCTCCCTCTCTCTCTCCCTCGCTCTCTCTCACTCCTCTCATCTTTCCTCTCCCCTCTCTCTCTCTCTCCTCCTCTCTCTTCTCTCTCTCCTCTCTCTCTCTCTCTCTCTCTCCTCTCTTCTCTCACTGCGCCCGGGAGCGTGTGTGCGGTAAAGGGGGTTTTTTTTTTTGTTATTATTAAAATCTTTTACTCGAGAATATAAAAACACTCGTGACCAGTTTTATAGTATCCCCGGGTACATCAGCTTTGCGAAACGCTCATCTTTCCACCGCACACACAAAGAAAGGCCTACTTCACAAGAGGGAAAAGGTTTTGCGTGTCACCGATTTCAGCGTGCGTTTGCACACGAGACCGGGTTTTTTGTACATCCAGAGAATTTGGGGATGTGGGGTCGGTACGATATTAATTCTAGGAAAAAAACACTTTAAAACCCCGCGTGTGTGTGTGTGTGTGTGTGTGTGTGGTGTTGTGTGTGTGTGTGTGCGCGCGCGCGCGCGTTTGTTTTTTTGTTTGGGTGTGTGGCGGCGCGCGCGTTTTTTTGTGTGTGTGTGTGGTGTGTGGTGTGTGGGGTGTGTGTGGGGTGTGTGTGTGTGGTTTGGGGTGTGGTTTTGGGGGTGTTTTTTGCTGTGTTTTTAAAATCCCTCTCTCTCTCTCTCTCCTCTCCTCTCTCCTCTCCTCCTGTCCATCACTCTGTGTGTCTCCCTTTTGTCGTCCTGTCCTCTCTTTTTCCCCTCTCTCGTCTCCCTGTCTCCTCTCGCTCTTCTCTCTCTCTCTCTCAGTTTCTCTCTCATTCTCTTTTCTTTGTTCCTGCTTCCCACTCCAGTCTCTCTCTCTCTCCCTCTCTCTCTCTCTCTCTCCCCTCTCTTTCTCTCTGTCGTCTTTCCCTCTCTGTCTCCCTCGCTCTTTTTCTCGCTCTCTCTCTCCTCTCTCTCGCTCTCTCTCTCTGCGCTCTGTCCCCCTCTCGTCTCCCCTCTGTCTCTCTCTTTTTGCTCTCGTCTCTTTTGTCCCCCTGTCTCCGTCTCTCTCTCTCCTCTCTCCTCTCTCTCCCCTCCTCTCTTCCTCTCTGCTCTCTCTCCCTCTCCCTCTCTCTTTCCCCTCTCTCTCTTTTCTCTCTCTCTTTTTCTCTTTTTCTGTCTGTCTGTCTCTCCTATGTCGTGTGTTGTGTGTCTCTCTCTTTTTTCTCTGCCTCTCTTCCCCTGTCTGTCTGTCTTCTCTCTCTCTTTTCCCCTCTCCTCTCTCTCTCCCCTCTCCTCTCTCTCCCCTCTTTCCTCCTCTCTTTCCTGTCTTCTGTCCCTCTATGTCTGTGTTGTGTGTGTCTCTCTCTTTATCTCTCTGTCTTGTTTTCCTCTCTCTCTCTCCCTCTCTCTCATCTCCCCCCCCTCCTCTCTCTCTCTCTTTCTCTCTCTCTTTCCTCCTCTCCTCTCTCTCCTCCTCTCTCTCCTCTCTCCTCTCTTTCTCTCTCTTTCTCTGTCTGCCGTCTCCTCTATTTTGTGTGTGTGTGTCCTCTTTATCTCTCTCTCTCTTTTCCCCTCTCTCTCTCTCTCTCTCTCTCTTTCTCCTCTCTTTCTCTCTTTCTCTGCTGCTGTCTCTCCTTGTCGGTGTGTGTGTGTCTCTCTCTTTTCTCTCTGCCGTCTCGTCTCTCTCTCTCTCCTCTCTCTCTCTCTCCCCTCTCCCTCTTCTCTCCCCTTTCTCTCTTCTTTTCTCCCCTTTCCTCCTCTTTCTCTCTCTTTTTCTCTTTTCCTTCGCTGTCTCTCCATTCTGTGTTGTGTCTCTCTCTCTCTCTTTATCCCCTTTGTCTCTCCCTTTCTCTCTCCTCCCTCCCTTCTCCCCTCTCTCACCTCTCCCCTCCCCTTTTCTCTCTCTCTCTCTCTCTCTTTTCCTCTCCCCCCCTTTTCTTTCCTCTCTCTTTCTCTCTTTCTCTGTTGCCCGTCTTTTCTCTATTCGTGTGTGGTGGTCCTCCTCTTTTTTATCTCTCTGCTCTCTCTCTCTTTCCTCTCTTTTTCCCCTTCTTACTTTTCTCTTCTCCTCTCTCTCCTCTCTCCCTCCCCTTTTTTTCCTTCTCTCTCTCTCGGGGCCCCTTGCACCCCTTCAGGGCAGGCGTGTCACAGTGCTCGTTTTTTTGGGGCAAATTACGGCGGTTCTAGTCCTTACCTCACCTCTCTCTCTCGTCTCCGCTCTCTTCAGCACCAAACACTAACTGCTAATTATTCACAAAACCGGAAAAGCTATGGGGGCATGCGACTGAAGCCTATAAATTAAATTTTACCACTCCCCCCTCCCCCCCCCCTCCCTCCCTCCTCTTTTTTGTTTTTCCTCTTTTTTTAAACCTCATCCTCTCTCACTTTCTCTCTCTCTCTCTCTCCTCTTCTCTCTCTCTCCCCTCTCTCTCTCATCTCTTTTCTCCTCTCTCTCTCCCCCTCTCTCTCTCCTTCTTCTTCTTCTTCTTCTTCTTCTTCTTCTTCTTTTTCTTCTTCTTCTTCTTCTTCTTCTGCTGCTGCGGCGCTTCTTCTTTCTTCTTCTTCTTCTTCTTCTCTTCTTTTTTCTTCTTCTTCTTTTTCTTCCCTTCTCTTTTTTTCTTCTTCTTCTTCTGCTGCTGTGCTTCTTTTCTTTTTCTTCTTCTTCTTCTTCTTTTTTCTTTTCTTTCTTTTTCCCTTTTTCTTCTTCCTTCTTTCTTCTTTTTTTCTTCCTTCTTCTTCTTTTCTTCTTTTCTTCTCTTCTTCTTCTTCTCTGCTGCTGCGCCTGCTTTCTTCTTTTTCATCATCATCTTCTTCTTCTTCTTCTTCTTCTCTTTTCTTTTTCTTCTTCTTCTTCTTCTTCTTCTTCTTCTTTTTCCCTCCTCCCCTCCTCCCCCCCCCCCCTTTCTTCTTTTCTTTTTTTTTCTTCTTCTTCTTCTTCTTCCTTCTCTTCTTCTTCGAAATTTTTTTCTTTTTCCTTCTTCTTCTTTTCTTTTTCTTCTTCTTCTTCTTTTTTCTTTCTTCTTCTTCTTTTTCTTCTTCTTCTTCTTCTTCTTCTTCTTTTTCCTTCTCCTCATTCTCACTCGTGCCTCCCCGGGGGGGGGAGAGCACCCAAATTCATGCAGAGAAATGGGTTTTGGGTTGAAAGGGGGAGCAGTAAAACAAGACAATCAATACAAAAAACAAGACAAAAAATACAATACAATAAAAACAATACTAAAAACACAAAATTTCAGTCAATGCAATGAAATTTAAAGTACAAACAAATAAAAACAACCAAACAATGGACCCAAAAACAATGCAATACCCAAACATTCAATCAATACCATACCATACAAGCAATACATTTCAATGCAATACACTGCAATAAATACAAACAATACAATGCAAAGCAAACAACCAATACAAACAAACTCACCCCAAGGGGGATCAGTCCCAAATTTTACAGAAATTTCGTTGTGACTGAAAGCGGTAATGCAATACAATATAATACAATAAAAAATACAATACAAACAAAAACCAACACACACAACAAAAGCAATACAATACAAAACAACACAACCACTACCCCTTTTATTTTTTTTTTATACCACTTTAAGTCACGGCAGATTTTCTCTGCATAAAATTTGTGCTGCTCTCCCGAGGGAGAGCATCGCCACAACAGCAGCGCCACCCTTATTTTTTCTTTTCCTGTCAGCAACTGTATTTTGTTTCCCTATCAGAGTGCCCTCTTGCTGCAGAATTTTGCCAGGGACAACTCTCTTGTTGCCCTTACAGAGCAATCGAATTTCTCGCAGAAAAATCATCTGCTTCAACTGAAAGCGAAATACAACCCAGCCCAATGCACTACAAAACAAGACAAATCGATAATTTTAGTCATTAGAATCAGTTGCTGTGTCCACAAAAATTAATAATAAGTATGATGTAGTTGAGCCTTGATTAAAAGTTATGTGTTCTGTCGTTATATGATAAATGATAAATGATAATGATATCACACACACACACACACACACACACACACACCCCACACCACACACACAACACACACTGAAGACCAACACACACACAAACACACACACACACACACACACACACACACACACCACACACACAACACATCAATGTACCAGCTGGAAATAAAAATTTGACTTGACTTGACTTGACACTCAGAGACAGCGAGACAGAGAGACAGACAGACAGAGACAGAGAGAGGGGGGGAGAGAGAGAGAGAGAGAGAGAGAGAGAAGAGAGGGGAGAGAGAGAGAGAGAGAGAGAGAGAGTAGAGGAGAGAGAGAGGAGAGAGAGAGAGAGAGAGACAGGGAGTAATGATAAGGAGTTGCCCAGACTTTGGTAATGAAAGTTCAATAGTGTGTTAAGGGACGCAACCTCGTCAGTATATTTATATCAACTATTATCCCCCTTTAAACAGTGCGCCAGCACTTGATGAGGTGTGTGTTTATTTTATTTATTTATTTATCTTATTTATTTATTCTTTTATATTGAGGATAATGGAATGAGCACTCATGTACTTTTTTACATCCAGTCCCCGTGTGTATGCGGTTTTGTAAATTTGTCATCTGTTCCCATCGGCACACAATGGCCTACTCTTACGAAAAGCGAAACAGGATTTAACGTGTGCGCAAGATGTTCTGCGTGCGGTCGCAAACGGGACCTCGGTTTCTAGTCTCATCCGAAGGACTTTGGGGAAAGTGGAGTCTGCACTGATGTTAACTCCAGGGGAAAAATCCCCTTGAACGGGAATCGAACCCGGGTCGTCAGATTGCGAGCGCAATGTTCTAACCACTAGGCTATCCCGTCCCGTGTCGTGCTATGTGTCGTGCGTGCGTGCGTGCGTGCGTGCGTGCGTGCGTGCGTGCGTGTGTGTGTGTGTGTGTGTGTGTGTGGTTGGTTTTTGCGTAGTGTGTGTGTGTGTCTTGTGTGTGTGTGTGTGTGTGTGTCGTGTGTGTGTGTGTCTGTGTGTGTGGTGTGTGGTGTGTGTGTGTGTGTGTGTGTGTGTGTGTGTGTGTTGTGTGTGTGGGGTGTGTGTGGTGTGTTGTGTTGTGGGGCGGGGCGTTGTGTGTGTGTGGTGTGTTGTGTCTGGTGTGTGTGTATGTGTGTGTTTTGGTGTGGGGTGTGTGTGTGTTTGTGTGGTGTAGTGTGTGTATGTGTGGTTCAATTCCCTTAACGTCTTTTCACATGTGATATTAAAAGGGGGGGGGGGGGGGGGGGGGGGGGGGGGGGGGGGGGGGGGGGGGGGGGGGGGGGGGGGGGGGGGGGGGGGGGGGGGGGGGGGGGGGGGGGGGGGGGGGGGGGGGGGGGGGGGGGGGGGGGGGGGGGGGGGGGGGCAGCAGGGGGAGGGGGGGGTATGAGTTTTCAAGGGAGGAGGGGAAACTGGTACTGTACGGGAAAAGGGAATTTAAAGGGGACAATGCATGCGAAATGAAAAAAAAAAATTTTTAAAATATTTCAAAAATTTTGAAAAACAACAACCAAAATTATAGAAAAAAAAAAAAAACAACCCCATTACTTTACTAACCAATTGAACTACAAAAAAACAACGGGAAAATGAAATTCCCAAAACAATTTCCTAACAAAATCACTAATTCCAATGAAAAAGTGTAAAAAAAATTTTTAACTACTGAATTCACCGTGAAAAAACCCAAACCTATTTTAATGTGTGTGTGGGGGAAAACGTGGTGTGTGTGTTTTGTGGTTGTGTGTGTGTGTGTGTGGGGTGGGTGTGTGTGTGGTGTGGGGTTTTGTGTGTGTGTCTGTGTGTATGCCCTGTGTGTGTGGGGTGCCCTTGTGGTTCTGTGTTTTTCGGGTGTGGTCAGTTGTGCGTGCGTCGTGCGTCCCTCCACTCTGGGCCCCCACCCCCCACCCCCACCCCCCCCCCCCCATGCTTACTCTTTTCCCCACTGTTGTCTCTCTGTCTCTGTCTCTGCGGGCTGCTGGGGCTGCCCTCTGCGGGTTTTGGCGTGTATCCCCCTTTTCTCTCCTGCCTCTCCTCTCTCTTCCCCTCTCTACCCTCTCTCTGCTCTTTCTGTCCCCTGTCTTCTCCCCCCCCCCCCCCCCCCAATCAGTTTAACACCACAGACCACTGTCATCAGGGCTTTTGTTTGAACGGGCCAAACCCCAACCTGACTTTTAAAACCCCAAAGATAATTTTATGTCTGCAAGCCATTGCCTAAAAATTTCGGGAAAGACATGAAAAAAAAACTGAATGAATAGAAAAATAAATAAATAAAAAAAAGAATGAAGAATGAATGAATGAATAAATAAATAAAAAAAGATAATAAAAAAGATAGATAGATAGATAGATAATAGATAGATAAAATAGATAGATAGATAAAATAGTTTGGGAATAGATAGATAGATAGATGGGATAGATCAATGACAAATGAAGTACAACATGACCTTTTGGGAGTGTTTTTTTTTTGGGCCCTTTTTGGTTTTAAAATGCACACAATAATGTTGTGTGTATTATCAAACCATTTAAAGAACGTTCAATTTACATTCATTTCAGTCGTGCCGGCGTTTTATAATGACAAAATTTAAAAATTAAATTTAATTAAAAATAAAACTTTTTCAATTTAAACAGCCACGTAACCATGCGCCCCGTAGAGAAGCCCGAATACCCCCGCAAAATTAAAATTTTAAATTAAAAATAATAAAAATAAAAATTTAATAACAATAAAAAAAAAAATAATAATAATAATAATAAAATAATAAAATGGAATTATATAGGGAAAAAATTTTTCAAAAAAAAAATCGAAGTGCTTGCACTAAAAATCATTTACCCCAAAGGGCAACTCTCCTTAAACAAAATGAACACAGTTTTCCCAAACCCATGCGCGCGCCCCGCACGTTTTCCACGCACGCACGCCCACATAACAAAAAAAACCCCAAACAAAACACACACAACACATCCTTGGGAATGAGATTTAAAAAAACCGAGGCCCCGGGTGCGAACGCACGCAAAAACATCTTGCGCACACTTTAAAAATCCTTTTTCCCGCTTTTCGTGCAGGACCCCCTTTCCTTGACTTCAAGCCCCAACCCCCAAAATTTAGGAAAAGGGCCCCAGCCCGGGCAATCTTCGTTTTCGCAAAACGAAATCCATTCTCAGGGGCCGCAGTAAAAGAAAAACCCTCCAGGACTCCACCACCAGACGGGAAACCCTCAGCCAATGCCCAGGGTATGGAGATCAGCACGGAAAAGAGCAAGATCCTAGTGAACAAGGGACCACACCGACCCCCCCCAAACCAACATCAAGATGAGTGGCGAGAAAACTAGAGGAAGGGGAAACTTTCAAGTACCTTTGGAAAACCCTTTATCACCCCAAAAAGGTACAAAACGCACAAGAGGTAAAACAAAACTTGCTGTGGCAACCTTTCCCCCATGACAAACTGGGGGGAAAGTGTGGAGAAACCATAACACAAACCCCACCCTAAGGTCAACTTCAAAAAGACACTTTGTTTACAAAACCATTGCCCTTTTACAGCTTTTGAAGCATGGACACTTACGCCATTTAGAACGTCGCATTCAACCTTTGAGATGAAGTGCCCAGGCAACCGAAAATCACCTACAGAGACCGTAAAAAAAACCCAAAGACTACGTCTGGGAGCAAAAACGAGGCACGGCTGGGAAACCAAAAAAACCCAAGCTAGATACAGTCAAACGGAGGAAATTGAAATGGGGTTTTGGGCCCCACAAAAAGGCATAACAACCTGTCAAAGACAGTCCTGCAGGAATGGTGGGAAAAAAACAAAAAAGGCAGGGACGACCACGCCAAAAACTGGATATCCAACACAAGGAAATGGACCCGGGCCTCACTGTAAACCCAAAACCTCCCCGAAAGCACCCAGGACAGAACCATTTGGCGGGCCACTTGGGAGCGTCCCTGCGGGTAACCCCCAACGGTTCCCTCCCCCAACCCCAAGGGGGTGATTTAAAAGAGTGATGAAGGCCATTGGTGCCAGGGGAACAGAAGACCCAAAAATTTTCAAAAAACCCCCAAAACAAAAAACGGGGACCGGGAAAAAAAAAAAGCACAAACAAAAAGCTTTTCTCCATTATCCCGATATAAAAGAATAAATAAATTTAATAAAAAAACACTCGCCAACACACTTAGGGGGTGAAAAGGGTGCTGTTTTTAAAATTTTGGGACAGATATGAGGGGAAAAAGTCTCAGGGAGGAAAAAAGTTGTCTTGAGGGTGGGGGTTTTAAGGGGCCAAGTGAAGAAATGTCTGTGACAGAAAGTGGTAAACCCAAAACAAACCAAAACAAAACAAATCTTAAAACAATTTTAATTTCAATACAAATACAGTACAATACAATACAAATAAAAAAACAATACCAAAAAATACAATACAGTACAATAAATACAATTTCCAAAACAGTACAATAAAAAATAAAAATGCAACATAACACAACAAAATACAATGCCAAAACACAACACAACTTTAAAACCCCCGCAGCCCTAAAAAAATATATTGCAATAAAAATACCCAAAAATTAAAATAAAAGCACACAAAACGCGCAAAACCCAAATGGCGGCCCCGACAGAAAAACCAAAACCTTTTACATATATACAAAAATAAAACAACTTTTTTTCCCCGTGGGGTGTTTTTTTGTGCATCAAGGGGGCGCGCGCGCGCACGTACACACAACAACACACACAACAAAAACTCACCCACACAAAACAACCACCCCCCTCCCCACAAAACCTCACCAAATAAAAACAATAAAAAATTTAAACCCCTTTAAAAACCCCTCCCCTCCACTCCCCTCTCCTCCCCTCCCCCCCTTTACACACACACAAAAAACAACCCCCCCACCACCTCACCCCCCACAAACACACACACAATTATCCTCCCCACTCCCCTCTCACTCCCCTCTCCTCCCCCCCCTTCACCACACAAAAACACACATAGACACACAACCCACCACCCCAACCCTCACACACACAATTAATCCTCCTAACCCCCTTCCCCCCCACCCCTTCACACACACAACACAACACACAACGAAACAACATCCCACACACAAAAAATTACCACCTCCCATCCCCTCCCCCCTTCACCCAAAACCACCCCACACTATTCCCCACCAATTCCTCCTCTGCTTCTCTCTCTCTCCCCCATCTCTCACTCTCATCCTCCTCTCTCATCGTCTCTTCTCTCTCTTCCTCTCCTCTCTCTCTCTCTCTCTCTCCTCTTCACCTCCCCTTCTCTCTCCTCTCTTTCCTCTCTCTTTTCCTCTCTGTGTCTCCTCTCTCACTCCCCTCTCTCTGTCACACACACAATTATCCCCTTGTTCCCCCTACACACACACACTTATCCACTACACAAAGTATCCTCCTCTCCAACTCCCCCCCCTTCACACACACACATTTTATCCCCAAGCTCCCTCCCCCATCCCCCTCAACACCACACTTACCCCACGCTAACAACAAAACACTTATCCCCTCCCTACCTCCCGCCCCCCCCCTACCAACACACACTTATCTTTTTTTCTCTCTTTTTTTCTTTAGATAGATAGCTTGATGAAAAAAAGCAAATGCACTGCATATTCGATGTACCATCTGAAAATAAAAGTTTGACTTTAATAATAATAATACATGGAACTTATATAGCGCTATATCTTGAAAAGACAAATCAAAGCGCATGCATTCAACCTAAACTTACACAGTCATGCAATCAATGATAAATGATCAATAGTTTAAACAAACAGATATTTACAAACATAGTGCGCTGCAGAAAAAATCTATGAAATAAAATTTCAATAGTCAAATGTTTTACAAAAGCACACACACACACTCACTTAGGTCTTATACTTTAGTAGGGTGAAGGACTGGGTTATGAGGGTGGATGGCCCCTGATATGAAACAGAGGGGGGAAATCTTAGGTTTGAAATAAATATGTCTTGAGCTGATTTAAAAGTGTCATAACTAGGTTTCTGCGAAAGAGAGGGGGCACATTCCAGGTCGATGACCCGAATAGAAAAAGACGGCGCCAACAGTGGATGGGGGAATCTAGGTATCGTAGGCACAAGGAATCGCAGTAGAGCGGGGGGAACGGAAGAAGTGTACAGGTTAAGACTTCACAGAGGTAGGCGGGTGCAGTTTTGTGAGACATTGAAACAGAGGGTACTGATCTTATAATTTACTCTCTGTGGCACAGGCAGCCATGAGAGATCGCAAGAGAGGGGTAATGTGCTCAGATTTTTCTTTCTGAGAACTAGTCGAGCTGCGGAGTTTTGTATACGTTAAAGGGGAGTGGAAATAGATATGCTGGCAGACCAGACAAAAGAGAATACAATAGTCCAACTGAAAGAAGAGAGAAGTGACAAGTTTGGCTGTTGCATCAGTGGACAGGTACTTTCCCGAATTGCACTAATACCCGTAAGATAGTAGCACGACTGACAGTCTGAGTGATGAATTTTTTCATAGAGAGTGTGTTGTCAATAACAACACCTAGATACTTCACAGCAGTGGATAGGGGGACTGATGTATTGCCAAGTTCTATTGAAGCTTTTTGTAATGGGAAAGAGTTTGTGTTTGGTCCCTACGAGCAGGGCTTCGGTTTATCTGCATTTAGCTGTAATTTGTTTCTGTGTCATCCAGTTTTGAATATCTTTAAAGCTGCGGGCCATATTTGTCAGGGGAGAAGGCAGATTTTCAGGAGTAACACTGCTTTGAAAACTGAGAGTCAAACTGCTAAAAATGATGGTTGATTTGATGACGGTTTATTATATGTGACAGTGGAGCAGTGTAAAGAGTGAACAGAACAGGCCTAGAACTGATCCCTGTGGGACTCCGCATTCCAGTTTCGCAGGTATTGATTGAATCTTGTTTACTGCAACTGTCTGGAATCGGTCAGTAAGGTATGAATTAAACCAGGTGAGGGCTGTGCCAGTAACACCGAACGTTTTTTGAAGACGGGAGAGAAGAATTGAGTGGTCTATAGTATCGAAGGCTGCTGATAAGTCGAGTAGAGTGAGAAGGGAGATTTTTCCCCGAGTCAGAAGCGAGTAGAAGCGTGTTTAAAGTGTGTACTAGGGTGGTTTCAGTGCTGTGGTTGACGCGATAGGCAGACTGAAACTCAGGAAGAAGATTGTTGGAGAGAAGGTGGTTGTTGAGCTGTTTGCGAACTACTTTTTCAAGGACTTTAGAAAAAAAGGTAGATTGGAAACAGGGCTATAATTTTTTCAGAATGTT
This sequence comes from Rapana venosa, assembly GCA_028751875.1. Taxonomy (NCBI): domain Eukaryota; kingdom Metazoa; phylum Mollusca; class Gastropoda; order Neogastropoda; family Muricidae; genus Rapana; species Rapana venosa. The sequence goes on from CM054160.1 coordinate 47,865,001, forward strand.
AGGGTCAAGGGCATGCTTTTGAGTAGAGGTTTTGACTATAGCAGTTTTTGAGAGCTGATGGAACATTTCCTGAAACAAGAGATGAGTTTACTATTTTCGTGATAGCGGGTAAAGATTGTGGTAGCCACTGTGTGAAAAGAGAAGCAGGAAAGGGGTCAAGATCACATGATTTTTATAGTCATTTCTTTCAGAATTGTCGTGATTTCTTTCTCACTTGTCGGGTGAAAGAAAAGGAGAGGATGCCAAGAATTGGGGATCAGGAAGTGCAGGCTGGAAAGGAGTCTGATCCATTTGGAGCGAATGTTATAGACTTTTTCAGAAAAGAAGCTGAAAATATAGATGGAAGTTCAGAGTGGTTGTGGATGGAAGGCAGAGGGCTTGCCTTCACAGATCCAAGAAGAGTAGATGTGAGGGAAAAGAGAGATTTTATAGACGTGGCATCAAGAACTTGAGAAAAGTAAAAACCCTTTTTTTTTTCTGAAAGAATTAAAGATTTGACTTTGTTTACTTGTTTTCGAAAGAGCTGCTTATTAATTTCCATTTTTGATTTTCGCCACTGCCGCTCTAGTTTGCCTGCGTTTTGCGCTTTGCGACCAGGATGTCCCTGGGTTTACCATGGGGCACATGGCCTATCAGGCAGGAGACGGCAGTGGGAGGTGTATCTCATCAAGCAGTTTGGGTGAGAACATCATTGTAGTGTTTAGAGGCGTTATTGTTTTTCAGGGGTTTGTTTATAGGCGCTCACACTTGTGAAAAAAAGTTTGAATATCTATGGCCTTAAGGTTGCGACGGGTGACATACTTTTTCTTTCGATAGGCTTTGCAATATTTAGAGCGAAAAGAACAGCGGAATGATCAGAAAGTAGTTCATCAGTGATAGATACAGTTGGATCAGATCTTGGGAAATATCATAATAAGCCAGTCTAAAATATCCTGATCTGTGGTTGCTTCGTTTACCAGCTGAGAAAGAGAGTGGTTCGACAAAGAAAGAGACAGACGTTTGACATCAGAAGAAGACTGGTTATCAAAATGGAAGTTAAAGTCACCGAGAATGATGAGCTTTCTGGGAGAGAGGCTGTAGTGATCCAGGAGCGACTTGACTTATCCCCACGCTACCCCCACCCACTCGCCCACCCACCCCACCCCCCCATCACACACACACAAAACACACACACACACACAGAATGGGGGATCCTAGTGGTTGGAACATTGCGCTCGCAATCTGACGACCCGGGGTTTGATTTCCCCTTCAAGAGGATTTTCCCCTGGAGTTAACATCATGCAGACTCCAATTTTCCTCAAAGTCCGTCGGGTGAGACTATTAACCGAGGTCCTGTGGGGAACGCATGCAGAACATCTTGCGCACACGATAAATCCTGTTCCGCTTTTCGTAAGAGTAGCCATTTTGTGCCGGGGGAACGGACGACAAAATTTACAAAACCGCATACACACGGGGGGAGGAGTAAAAAAGCACATAAGTGCTTATTCCATTATCCTCGAATAAAAGAATAAAATAAAATAAATAAAATTTAAAAAAACAAACCACACAACACACAACCGACCCCCCCCTCAACAAAAAAAAACAATTATCCTCCTCCCCCATTCCTTCTATCCCCTCTCTCCCCTCCCCTTCAAACACACAAAACCACCCCACACACAAAACACACACACACCACACACCACAACCCCCAAACACGCCCCACACACAACACACACACATACAACATACACACCATACACACACATACAAAACATAACACATATACACACACATACACCACACAACACCACACAACAACAACACACACACACAACCCACACATACACACACTCCCAAACACAACCACAGGGGGGGAGGGGAAGCCATTGGTTAGAACATTGCCCGCAATCTGATGCCCCCGGGGTTCGAACCCCGTAAAGGGAATTTTCCCTTGGAGTTTAACTCGTGAGACTCCACTCCCCCCAACATCCTTCGGGTGAGACTTAAAAACCCAGGCCCCGTGTCGAACGCCGCAAACATCTTTGCGCACACATTAAATCCTGTTCCGCTTTCGTAAAAGAGGGGCCATTTGTGCCGGTGGGAACGGGGTACGAAAATTTTCAAAA
>CM054160.1:47872105-47874605 GCA_028751875.1 Rapana venosa
CTAGCTAGCCACTTACTGTGTGACTCACTGCCCTCCCTCCACACAGGTCCACTTGAGATGAAAAAGAAAGGAGAGGACGGAGGTGGGAGGGGGGGGGGGGGGGGGGGGGGGAGAGGGGGGGGGGAGGGGGGGGGAGGGGGGGGGGGGGTGGGGGGGGGGATATAGGAGGCCGTGAGGGGGGTGGGGGGTTGTAAGGCCTGTAAGGCCATTGACGCTGAAGGGAGAGTGGGCAGTGGTGGTGGTAGTATGGAAAATACTATTTATTATTATTATTATTATTATTATTATTATTATTATTGTTGTTGTTGTTGTTGTTATAATAATAATAATAATAATAATTGGAATTTATATAGCGCTATGTCTTGCAACAAACACACAAAATCAAAGCGCTTGCATCCACTCCACTCCCACACATAATTATGCGACCAACAATGATTAACAGTTATACAAGACGTAATGCATTGGTTTTTATAATTATAGTAGTTCGTATTGTGATATTTTTTATGTGTTTTTTTTTCTTCTTTGTTGTTTGATGTTGTTTAATTATTTGTGTGCTTCTTTGTTTAAATAGTTCCTCATAGACTACTTTGATTTTTTTCTGATTTGTGAATCATAATTTTCAGCACTCCTGAATTCGCGCTTTAGACATTTTCTCACCATACAGAAAAGAGTTCTGCTTTCCGTAGGCATAATTTTGGTCAGTGATTGTGTGTCGCTTGTAAACAATTGAATTATCAAAGAAAACATGTAAATGTGATATGCGATTTGTTTTTACATGGTACAGGTGTAATACATTTCTTTTCCTTCTCTTTCGTTCTTGTTGTTGTTCTTGTTCTTCTTTTTATTATTATCTTGTTTCTTCTCTTCTTCTTCTTCTTCTTCTTCTTCTTTTCTCTTCTTTTCTTCTTCTTCTTTTTTCCTTCTTCTTCTTCTTCTTCTTTTCTTCTTCTTCTTCTCTTCTTCTTTCTTCCCTTCTTTTCTTCTTCTTCTTCTTCTTCTTCTTTTCTTCTCTTCCTTCTTCTCCTTCTTCTCTTCTTCTTCTTCTTCTTTTCTCTTCTTCTTCTTCTTCTTCTTCTTTTCTTCTTCTTCTTCTTCTTCTTCTTTCTCTTTTTCTTCTTTTCTTCTTTTCTTTCTTCTTCTTCTTCTTCTTCTTTTCTTCTTCTCTTCTTCTTCTTTCTTCTTCTTCTTCTTCTTCTTCTTCTTCTTCTTCTTCTTCTTCTTCTTCTTTCTTCTTCTTCTTCTTCTTCTTCTCTTCTTCTTCTTTCTTCTTCTTCTTCTTCTTCTTCTTCTTTTTCTTTCTCTTCTTCTTCTTTCTTTCTCTTCTTCTTCTTCTTCTTCTTCTTCTTCTTCTTTTTCTTTCTCTTCTTCTTCTTCTTTCTCTTCTTCTTCTTCTTCTTCTTCTTCTTTCTCTTTTTCTTCTTCTTCTTCTTTCTCTTCTTCTTTCCCTTCTTCTTCTTCTTCTTCTTCACTGGCAGGTCTGCACTTGAAGTTGACCTGGGAGATCGTAGAAACACCCACCCGTGATTTACCAAACACCGAGCCGAGATTCGAACCCCCGACTTCATTGACACCTGGGACTGAAGTCAAACAGCTAACCACTCGGCTACAGTCTTCGTGGTGCCAGGGTGGACTTGTTGTTATCGGCATTACCAACACGTTGTATGGAGATGCGTGGTGATCACTTCTGATTTGAATATTGCTGTGGGTTTGTACTGCTCTTTCTGATCGTCAATTAAGTATGCTCTCTCTCTAAGTCTGAAGTCTGAAGTCTCTCTCTCTCTCTCTCCTCTCTCTCTCTCTCTCTCTCTCTCTCTCTCTCTTTTTTTTCTCTCTCTCATTCACGCACGCACAACACACACACATACACACACACGCTCTCTCTCTCTCTCTGTCTCTCTCTCTCTCTCACGCACACACACACATACACACACACACGCACACACACGCACAAACACACACACACAAAACACACACACACACACTCCTCTCTCTCTCTCTCTCTCTCTCTCTCTCTCTCTCTCTCTCTCTCTCTCTCTCTCTTAACGAACGCATTAATAAGCGACTAGCAATTTATTTGTATAAAGCTTTTAAAATTAGAAATACTATCTGTACTTGAGGTATTATTTTTCTGTTCATAAATATTTCTTATGCAACATGTTTTGGAATGTTGATTATATACACACACCCCCTTCATGAGGGGCCAAGGCCTATAATGAATAAAACCTTCGCATTCGCATTCTGTCTCTCTGTCTCTCTCTCTCTCTCTCTCTCTCTCTCTCTCTCTCCTCTCTCTCTCTCTCTCTCTCTCCACACACCACACACACACACACACACACACACACACACACACGCGCACACACACACCGACTAAAAAAAAAACCAAAAGAAACAAAACACCTAACGTCACTGACTCAAAAGACTGACTGGCTATTTCCATTCACACACACACACACACACACACACACACCGCAAATTCATAGGTCAGCTACTTTAACCTTAA
>CM054160.1:47902105-47904605 GCA_028751875.1 Rapana venosa
GGACTGGGTGAGTGCTTGTGTCTGTCTGTCTGTCTGTCTGTCTGTCTGTCTGTCTGTCTGGCGTCCGTTCATCCATTCATCCATCCATCCAACCGTCCATTCATTCATCCATTCATTCATTCACTCATCCATTCATTCATCCATCCATCCAACCGTCCATCCATTCATCCATTCATTCATTCATCCATTCATCCATCCATCCATCCATTCAACCGTCCATTCATCCATTCATTCATTCATCCATCCATCCAACCGTCCATTCATTCATTCATTCATTCATCCATCCATCCATCCATTCATTCTTGTATTCATTCATCCATCCATCCATCCAACCGTCCATTCATTCATCCATCCATCCATCCATTCATTCATTCATTCATTCATCCATCTAACCTTCCATTCATCCATCCATTCATTCATTCATTTATTCATCCATCCATTCATTCATCCATTCATTCATCCATTCATTCATTCATTCATCCATTCATTCATGCATTCATCCATCCATCCAACCGTCCATTCATTCATTTATTAATTCATTCATTCATCCATCTAACCTTCCATTCATCCATCCATTCATTCATTCATCCATTCATTCATTCATCCATCCATTCATTCATTCATCCATTCATTCATTCATCCATTCATTCATTCATTCATCCATTCATTCATTCATTCATTCATCTATCCAACCGTCCATTCATTCATCCATTCATTCATTCATCCATTCATTCATTCATCTATCCAACCGTCCATTCATTCATCCATTCATTCATCCATCCATCCAACCGCCCATTCATTCATCAATTCATTCATTCATCCATTCATTCATCCATCCATCCATCCATCCATCCAACCGTCCATTCATTCATCCATTCATTTATTCATTCATTCATTCATCCTTCCATTCATTCATTCATCCATCCGTCCAACCGTCCATTCATTCATCCACTCATCCATCCATTCATTCATTCATCCATTCATCCAAACGTCCATTGATTCATCCATCCATCCAACCGTCCATTCATTCATTCATCCATCCATCCATCCAACCGTCCATTCATTCACCCGTTTGTTCATTCTTTCATTCTTTCTTTATTTCTTTTTGTAAGTTACGCTATAGCTTAATCAGTAAAGCATTTATTCATTCATTCATTTATTCTTCCTTTCTTTCATTTGTTCATTCACCCGTTCATTCTTTCTGTCTTTCTTTCTATATAATTATATAAAATTGCACTTTAGCTTAATCCTTCATTCATTCGTTCATTTATTCACTCACTCACTCACTCATCCATCCATCCGTTCACCCGTTCGTTCCTTCCTTCTGTCTTTCTTTCTATATTATTATGTATACTTACGCTATAGCTTAATCAGTTAATCCTTTATTCATTCATTCTTTATTTGTTTCATTTGTTCGTTGGTGCGTTTGTTCGTTAGTTTGTTGTCAATATATTTGGTGATGACTCAGGAATTAAATCAATCGGTCAATGATTTACTCATTCATTTACTTTGTTTGTTTGCTTGTTTGTTTGTTCAATTGTTTAATGTATCTGCCAATCACCCAATAATTTGATCAGTCATATAATGTTACCCATCCATCCATCCATTCATTCATTCACTCATTCATTTGTCCACTCATTCTTTCTGTCTTTCATCCATCCATTCATTCGTTCTTTCTTTCATTCATTCATTCTTTCATTCATTCATTCTTTCTTTCGTTCATTCTTTCTTTCTTTCATTTCTTTCATTCATTTCTTTCTTTCATTCTTTCTGTATTTTATTCTATATTCCTTTTCTTCTTTCTTTATTTCTTTCATACATTTCTTTCTGTTTTTCATTCTTTCTTTCATTCATTCTTTCTTTCTTTCTTTCTATCTTTCTTTCGTTCTTTATTTATTTATTTCATTTCTGTCTTTCTTTCATTCTTTCATTCGTTCTTTCTTTCTTTCTTTCTTTCTTCCGAACACCCAAGTTTCACACTCATCAGTTGTCAACCAGCCGATCCATGTATTAATAAGTCAATAATTTAGATGATCAGTTGATAACCGAACTGTTAATTAATGCAGTAATAAATTAGCCAACCAATCAGAGACTCTGCTATTGTCAGACATTACAATCCAATCATTCAAAATGAATCACTATACCAGTCAACCAAGCAACAAATCAGTTAATATGTCAATGAAAATCCGAAGTTCATAATTATAATAAGCCGATTAATCGATCAAATCAAATAATCGGTCAGTCAGTCAGTCAGTCAGCCTGCCTCTGTGTGTGTGTGTGTGTGTGTGTGTGTGTGTTGTGTGTGTTGTGTGTGTGTGTGTGTGTGTGCGCGCGTGTGTGATCTGACATGTATTTGAGGCAATAATGTGTTGTTGATTTCATGATGATAACGACGATGATGATGACGGTGATGTTGTTGCTGTTGGTGGTGGTGATACTGGTGGTGGTAATGATGGTGGTAGTGGTCGTTGTGGTAGGGGATGCAGTAGCTGTGGTGGTG
>CM054160.1:47912105-47919605 GCA_028751875.1 Rapana venosa
AACCCAAAGTTGTTGACAGGGGAATATGTGTACATACATAGAATTGAAGCTTTTCAACTGATTCAAAATTGTATTTGCATTGTGAAATCATTGTTCTCTTCCATTGTATACCCGCCCCCCCCCCCCCCCCCCCCCCCAACACTCCCTTTTGTTGTATTGTGGCCTAAGGCCGATGTACTATTAAACTATTTCAGAGTTCAGAGTTCTCTCTCTCTCTCTCTCTCTCTCTCTCTCTCTCTCTCTCCCCTAAATTGAAGGCAGCAGGGTCTTAGATGTGAACAGTCCCCCAGTTCACCCAGCTGTAAATGGGTACCTGCCCTCTTTAGGGTCAGGGAAGGTAAAGCAGTGAGGGAGAGGAGATGGGCGCCGCCCTCAATACGCTGGCCCCTAGAGAAGTGAGGTCTCTGACGCCTCGCTACCCTATGGCCACTTAGGTTATGGAACACCTTACCTTTACCTACTCGTGGACCAGATTCAAACTAAATTTCAAATTCTTTCTTTCTGTCATCCCTTTAGGGATATGGAGGATTTGACACAATATCAATGAACAAAATTATAACTGAACACCATACATGAGTCATGTGACTGGAACGTTTGAACACATTGCTATAGAACAACAATAACTGTCTGTTGACACATATCAAACTCGTTAAAAAAAATACTTAACATGCTATATCTGATAGTATTAATCATTTTAACAGCATTAAGCAGAGACTTCTTATTTGATGACGAAAAGAGTTGTCCTTACTTCAAAGTATTCGTACAGTTGAACATCTTTGTTGTTGTGATCATATTAACGTCCCAGCGGTAAACATCTTTTACCAGTTAGTGACAACAAAGCCAGTTTAGTAGGACAGGACAGATAGTAAGAAGGGCAATGTACATTCGTACAGTGTAGGTCACTGACCTTGTACAGTAGTGATGTACACTAAGCACGTAGATGTACTCTTCCCTCTACATCAGCCAGGAGGTAGGCTGTACACGTGCACAGTCCATCATAATGCTGGCACCAAAAAAGGGAAGAGAAGGTACTCTTTGAAAACAGATTACTATGAAGATAAAGCAAATGCAAACCCAAAACAAAATTAAATAGTGTGTGTGTTTGTGTGTGTGTTTGTGTGTGTGTTGTATGTGTTGTGTGTGTGTGGTGTGTGTGTGTGTGTGTGTGTGTGTGTGTGTGTGTGTGTGTGTGTGTGTGTGTGTGTGTATTGTATGTGTGTGGTGTGTGTTTGTGTGTGTGTGCCTGTCTGTCTGTCTGTCTGTGAGAGAGAGTGTGTGTTCGTGTGTGTTTTGGAGAGAGAGAGGGTGTGTGTGTGTGTGTGTGTGTGTGTGTGCGTGCGTGCGTGCGTGCGTGCGTGCGTGCGTGCGTGCGTGCATGTGTTTCACAGAGAGAGAGTGTGTGTGTGTGAGAGAGAGAGAGAGAATGAATGAATGAATGAATGAATGAATGAATGACCTTTATTAGAGAGAGAGTCAGACAGACAGACAGATAGACAGATGTAGTACACCAAGGTCAGTAACCTCGTAACTAAATTACCAAATAAAAAAATACTTAGTCCAAGGTCATTCACCTTTCTACCTGTATTTGCCTTAGGCATGAGCACAGTGCGCTCACGTCATTCATCCCATAAACCCTACTCTCTCTCCTCCCTCACGCACACACGCGTGCGCGTAAGAAGATCTGAGAAGATCGTTGACCTCATTAATTATGTATGCATATCACGTGTCCACTACGTCACAGCCATGACTTAAGCCAGCAACTGTTTGAAGGAAAGGTGGGGGGTTCAGTGTGCCAGAACTGTGTCATCATTATTAGGTTTGTAAAGAACTGCTGATAGTTTATTTGATGAAGTTGTCTTAGAATAGAAGTAAACGGATGACAAGGTGAAATAATAGTCACAAATGACAAGATAAGGTGTGAAAACCTGTTATCTTGGTCATTGATGTATGTCCTTAAAGTGATAGAATACTTAATGGCTGTAGAACCGTGAGACAGTGAATAATGAAAAGACAAGATGGTGATGTCTTTAATGCGTGATTATGGTGTCTTAAGTGGATCGAATACTTCACTGCTTGAACATGTAAGTTATCAGTGACAAAGACAAGATTAGATGTTTTCAAAATTTGCCATGATAGTATGTCCTTAAAGAAGATAGAATACTTAAACTGGTGTAACCTGTGACAGAATAGAAAGTGACAAGGAAAGATGTGATGTCTTTTAAATTGGCTGATTGTTGTGTCCTAAAGTGGATCGAATACTTAACTGGCTTGAGAGGCCTGTGACAGTAATCAGTGAGAAAGACAAGATGGTGATGTTTTTAAAATTGGACATGTGTGTCCTTTAAAGTGATCAATACTTAACTGGACTGTAAGCCATGTGACAGTTAGATAGTGACAAGGAAAGGCGAAATTGATGTCTTTTTAAAACGAGACATGATGTATGACCCTAAAAGTGGACAGAATACCCTGTAAGTTGGCATGATAGCCCATGCTGAAAGACTTGGGAAATCATTCTAGACCACAGCCTGTAAGACTTGAAATCTTCTATACCACAGCTATAGACTTGGACATCATCTATACCCACAGCTGATAAACTTGGAACATCATCTATACCACAGCCTGATAGACTGGTAAATCATCTATACCACAGCCTGATAAGACTGGGAAATCTTCTATACAAGCTTAAGACTGGACATATTTCCTTAACCACAGCTGATAGAAGCTTGAAATCATTCTAAACCCACACCTGATAAGACTGGTAAAATTTCAATACCACAGCTGAAAGACTTGGGAACATCATCTATACACAGCCTGATAGACTGGAAAATCATTCTATACCCACAGCCTGATAAGACTTGGGAACATCATTCTATACCCACAGCCTGATAAGACTTGGGAACATCATTCTATACCCACAGCCTGATAAGACTTGGAAAATCATTCTATTCCCACAGCCTGATAAGACTTGGGAAAATCATTATATACCCACAGCCTGATAAGACTTGGGAAAATCATTCTAAATTTCTACAATGTGAGTCACTGACCCTCCTCATAAAATGATGTACGCTAACTCGAGCTTCACAATGAAATCAGAATTTACACAAGACACCCTAAAAAAATAATACTCAACAGCAAACACAGTATACCTTAAGATTGCTCCTTTTTTTTTATTAAAAAAAACTATGACATAAGTAAAGGTAAAGGTGTTCCATAGCCTATGTGGTCGCACGGGAGCGAGGCGTCAGAGACCTCACTTCTCTAGGGGCCAGCATATTGAGGGCAACGCCCATCTCCTCTCCCTCGCTGCTTTAACTTCCCTGACCCTAATGAGGGCAGGTGCCCATTTACAGCTGGGTGAACTGGGAGACTGTACGAAAGCCAAGGCGCACACAGTCACCCATCCACTTGGTAACCACGTTCAATGCTGCTTAACATTGGCTTGGGGAAAGCGAGTGCTCTGACCACAGCTATCCCCAAAATAATGATTATGCACACTAAAAACACATCTTAATAATGAAATCAGGATTCACACAAAACACTAAAAAAAATCAGAATAAAGTACAATGCATCTTTAAATAACTTTTTATTTAAAGAAAATACATAACATGTTGTGTTGTACATTTAACAATATGGGTGACTAACCCAGTACAATAACTATGTAAACTAGAACACAATGAAATCAGAATTCACACAAGACATCCTACAAATATTATCTAACCCGAAAATAATCATGGCACGGCTTTAAATAACTTGTTAATGAAAGAAAATGCATACCAAGTGAGCTGTATTTTTTAACAATAAATAATGCTGGGTGACGAACCCTGTACACTAGTTATGTACACTTGGCACGTAGGTAATGATATCATTCTCTGTCATTTCAACAGACAGTAAGCTAAGCACGTGCTCAGCGCATCATAAGTTTGGGCGCCAAAAAAAGGGAAACTTTTTTTTAAATTTTGATTTCTTTGAAGTTGAGCTGACACAAAAACAAAGCAAGGTGTGTTGTTGTCTCCTACAGACCTTGGAATTGTTGGTGTGTCTGTGGGGGGAGTTGTTTGTGGTTGTGTGTGTGTGGTGTTTATTTATTATTTATTCTTTTATATCGAGGATAATGGAATAAGCACTCGTGTGCTTTTTTACATCCAGTCCCCGTGTGTATGCGGTTTTGTAAATGTTGTCATCTGTTTCCAGCGACACACAATGGCCTACTCTTCCGAAAAGCGGAACAGGATTTAACGTGTGCGCAAGATGTTCTGCAAGCGTTCGCTCACGGGGCCTCGGTTTATAGTCTCATCCGAAGGTGTGTGTTTGTGTGTGTGTGTGTGTGTGTGTGAGAGAGAGAGAGAGAGAGAGAGAGAGAGAGAGAGAGAGAGAGAGACGGAGACAGAGACAGACTGACTAAGACAGAGTATGCATAGGACAGGATTTCAATACTTCAAAATTGATTTACCACAACCCTACACCACTTTTCCCCTAAACAGTAGCCTATGTAGTATAAACAATAATTATTGTGTATGTATGTTTGTCCACCGTGTTCGACGATGACCTCCAAAACAGCAGAGGAGGCAGCTGCTGTTTCAGAAACTGGGCAGAAATTTGATTCTAGTGGAGGTGCCTTGCCCACAGCACATCCCCACTCTCTCGGCCAAGAGGGCATAAGGACAGTCAGCGTTGGAGATGTTCTCCAAAGGCCAACCAGCCCCCAGGGCTGCAGCACATAAGGACTGTGCGAGTCAAGCCTCCTAGTCAGAGAGTCATAGTCGATCACTAAAGACTAAGCTGTAAAGTGGAATTCCATGAGCGGGAAAGCCACTGGTCATACAGCCTCTCACTTTGCTGCTGTTGCCCCCAGCGTCAGTGGTTTAATCAAGAAGTGGGATAAAGCCCAGGCGCTGACGGCGCAAATTTACAATTGAGTAAATGTGAGAATAAGAAAAAAACGGTCTCAGAAACAATTGCAAATTGTAACCAACTCATAATACAATGCGATTAGAATTCAAACACCTGATCAGTCATGTTGAAAAGAAAAGACATAGCAACCAGATCAGACAGACAATACAATCAGAAATCAGACAGGCATACAACAGAGTATGTTGACACGTAAAAAACATAAAAACAGTATTACACATTTTCTACAATGTAGGTCACCCACCGTGCCCAATAATTCCTGATTGTAGACTACACTTAGCCCGTAGATAGTCTTTTCTCTTTCAAAGTTGTTTTGGTTTTGTTTTATGCTCCTCGGCTAGAGCTACTTAGTTCACCAATGGTGAGGATTAGCTTCTGTGACCGTTTTTGCCCACCATGAAGGTAGCCGCATTCCGACTTCGGGAATATCTAAACACGACACCAGAATGCTTGCGTTTTTCTTCTTGTTTTTTTTTAAATAATTTTTTCATCTGTTCCTACTGGCACGCAATGACCCACCCTTCTGAAAAGCGGAACAGGGTTTAACGTGTGGGCAAGATGTTCTGCGTGCGTTCGCACACGGGGCCTCGGTTTATAGTCTCATCGAAGGACTTTTGGGGAGAAGTGGAGTCGGCGCTGATGTGAACTCCAGGGGAAAATATCCTCTCCATGGAATGGTCTCTTGGGTGGCGGCACGAACTCAGGTCGTCAGATCACCAGCGTGAGCCTCGACCACTGGGCCACTTACCACAACAACAGCTGCCTGGTTCTACAGTATTTGCAAACAACTGGGTATTTTAATAAATAATATAATCATAATAATAATAATAATGATGTATGGAATTTATATAGCGCTGAATCTTGTAAAGCAACAAATCAAAGCGCCCAGATGACTTTTTAAAATTTTATTTTTTATTTTTTTATACGTGTGTATGCGGGTTTTTTTTAATTTTGTCGTCTGTTCCCACCGGCACACAATGGCCTACTCTTTCGAACAGCGGAACAGGATTTAACGTGTGCGCAAGATGTTCTGCATGCGTTTGCACACGGGGCCTCGGTTTATAGTCTCATCCGAAGGACTTTTGACATTCAGTTCGATTTTTTTGTCAGACTGGGAAGAAAGGGCGAGGCTGGGAATTGAACCCAGAACCTCACGGTTTACTTGTTGGCGGGCAAACGTCTTAACCATCCTGCCACCTTCCTTCCTTAAAATATAAATAATATAAATGATATATGTATTGCTTTCGTCAAGGTTCCACAGCTGTGATTAAACAAATGAGTATCTTGATGTAACTATTTTACTTTTATTAAGGCGTCTAAAAAGCATAGAAATCTTTTTTTTTAAATTATAATAATAATAAGCACATAAGTCAGCAAAGAAAACAAACAAACCAGAAACAACAAAACAACTTGACGCACGGTGAATTATTGTACTTTTTATGTTTTTACAACTTAAGTGGCTAACCTTGTCCAATAATCATGCATACTTAGTGAGTGTGTGGGTAAACAATTCTCTGACCTTTCATGTTTCATAATATACCCTGCGCACGAATAATGGCCATCATATTTTTGACGCGAAAAGTGAAGGCTAAGCTCTCTTTGAAAAGAAGCCTGTTTGAAGAGGAGTCTTTAAAGAAACAGACTGGGGTAAAAAGGACAGCTGTTTGCCGACGGGGGCCTTGACAGAATACAAGTGTGCGTGCGTGCGTGCGCGCGCGCGCGCGTGTGTGTGTGTGTGTGTGTGTGTGTGTGTGTGTGTGTGTGTGTGTGTGTGTGTGTGTGTGTGTGTGTGTGTGTGGTGTTGAGGACGGGGGGACTCTGTGTGTGTGTGTGTGTTGTGTGTGTGTGTGTGTGTGTGTGTGTGTGTGTGTGTGTCTGCGTGTTGGGAAGGGAGTGGGTAACTTTGTGTGTGGTTTGTTAGTGTGTGTGCGCGCGTGCGTGTGTGTGTGGGATTGGGGATGGGAAGGGGAACTCCGTGTGTGTGTTGTGTGTGTGTGTGTGTGTGTGTGTGTGTGTGTGTGTGTGTGTGTGTGTGCGTGTGTGAGACAATGACAATGACAAATTCTTTTATTTCGAGGATAATGAATAAGCACCCATGTGCTTTTTTAACAATCAGTCCCCGCCCTTGGGGATATATAAGAGAAAGAAAGAAAGAAGAAAGAAAGAGAGAGAGAGAGAGAGAGAGAGAGTTGGGATGGAATTGAACCTAAGACTGTTCGAGTTTTTTGTCCACCTGCTGGGACTTGTGTTTGAGTGTGATTTGAGGACGGGAAGGTTGTGTGTGTGTGTGTGTGTGTGTGTGTGGTGTGTGTGTGTGTGTGTGTGTGTGTGTGTGTAACGAAACAAAACAAAAAGGGACATAGATTAAAACCTTGAGACGATAACACGAAGCAAACACGGAAAGAGAGTCAGACAGACAGAGACAAAAAGGAGAGACAGAGGCAGACGGACATAAAAACAGAGTGACATTGAGAGAGAGAGACGGACAGAAAGACAGACAGACGCCGTGAGAGAAACAGAAAGAGATTAAAAGAGATTTATGAAGTATAATCCGCAATCCCTTGTGAATTGGAGCGTTCAAAAACAACAGCT
>CM054160.1:47924847-47954847 GCA_028751875.1 Rapana venosa
GTTTTGATATGAAAATTAAGGGATCAGCCGGGATTATGCCATTCCCCCACTACCTCTCTCTCTCTCTGTCTCAAATAACCACACACACCAGCACAACAAACACACACACACACACACATACACACACACGCACACAACACAAAACACACACACCTCACACACACACAAACACCCACACAAACAAACAACTCATACACACGCCTAAAACACACACACACAAACCACCACACACAACACACACACACACAACACACACACACACACATACACACACACGTCACAAACACACACACACACACACACAAAAACACCACCACACACACACACACATAACCACGCAATCACCCACCACACACACACACACACACACACACACACACGCAAAACACACACCACCACGATACAAAACTGTGATCGGTCAGTAGTATAGGAATCACAGGACAAACACACAACATCACTAATAGAAGTAATTCATAATAATACCAGTGTAGCTTTGGTATAGCTGCAGGAATAAAGATAAGCGAAGATGTTCACTGTGAAAACTATATCTACCAAACATCTTTCACTCAGGAAATGGATTCACTCTCAAACAACAAAATGAGGGTCGTCACTAACTTTGTACACTAGATATATAATTATTTTACCACAAAACTTTTTTTATCAGAGAATAACACAATTCAGTTTCTGCTACTGGGTTTCCAGGTGGGAATTGAATATTTCTGGTTCTCTCTTGGCATAAGCCCATTGGGCCTACGGTCCCACTGTCTATGTACGACAACACCACTTTATAATGTTGCGATTTTTTCTGCTGTTCTTTCTATCCATTGTTCACTCTGGCATTCATGTTCACGTAGGAAGGCGTCCATTAGGAAAACATTTTTTGTGAAAGGCTTGCATCTGATTCAAAACTCGTGTAGAATTTGGGTCAAATCTGGAGGTTTGAACTTCTGTTTCATTGTCATTCAGCAAACCACTTTACCTTTCTACCCTGAGTTGTTTGCTTAGCTGACTCCCTTACAAATAAAAGGGTCAACGCTTGTTAGGGGAACACAAGCCAACATCAAGTCTTTTCCACTTTCCAACATGGCTTATCGCTCTACGTTTCTCAATCCACCAATAGCAAAGTACGCAGTGCATGTTGTCATTACTTTTAAAGAAGAACAATCTAGTTGTGGGGGAAATATCTGCAAGCACTTTTGTTACTAGACCGGGGAATCAGGAAGGCGGTAGTGTTAGGGTATAGTCTATTGTTAGGATCTACTGCAGCGGGAATTTCCAGAATCTATTTATAGCCTGTCTTCAGAGATCCAATTCTGACAAGAGGCTTGGCTAGCACAGTCCTTATGTGTATGCAGCCATGGGGGTTTAGTTGGCCTTTTGAATTAAAATGTGTTGTGTTGTTTTATGTGTGTGGTGTTGCCAATCTATAAGTCTGTGTATGCACGCGTGCAACAACACACAGACACAGAGGACAGCGATTGATGGATTATTATAAATGTTGATGATTAATTGAATTTTTTTTTTTTCCTGAGGGTTACAATTAATCCTGACAGCTTTTTTTCCATAGGGCCTCTCCATGCTATGAGTAGGACAATCATTACTTTTCCCAACTAATGAATTACAAGATCATTGAAAAAGGGATCGGAAAAGAGAGGCACAAAATGATTGTTTTTTTAAAAAAATCGAAAAAAAGACCATGTTAAAATAAACTCCAAAAGATTAACCGAACGGATTATAAAGATATCCGAAGGAAGTGGGAAGAGCTACTGATGAGAGAGAGAGAGAAGAGCAAAAGAGACAGACGGGAGAGACAGAAAACAGACAGGACACAATCGAGGAATGTGTGTGTGTTTTTTGTTTGTGTGATGATGGGAGAGAGAGAGAGAGAGTGCGGGGCGAGTGGGGAGAGAGAGGAGCGGATGAGATAGAGAGAAGAGAGGAGATGGAGAAGAGAAAAGAAAGCGAGGAGAGAAGAGACGAGGAGGAGGGGGAGAATTGAGAGAGAGAGGAGAGACACAGAGGGAGAAGTGAGAGACAGGAGGAGGATGAGGAGAGTTGATAGATAGGAAGGATCCAGAAGAGAGGAGTGAGAGGACAGATGAGACGAGAGAGGGGTGGCTGATAGAGATGGAGAGGAGACGGAGAGAGAGAGAGGGGACAGACAGACAGACAGGACATACAGACCAGAGAGGGAGAGACAGACAGAGAAATGAGAGTGAGGGAGGGGATGAGATGGAGAGAGAGGAGATAAGACAGACTGAAAGACAGACATACATACATACATTCTAATAGAATGATGAGAGCAAGACAGCGACAGAACAAGGAGAATGAGAGTGGAGTGAAGAAGGGACGGGAGGGAGAGGAGGAGAGAAGAGGAAGAGAGGGAGAGAGAAAGAGAGAGAGAGAGAGAAAGAGAGAGTGGAGGAGATGGGAGTTGGGAGGGTGGAGGGTGATGGAGAGATGGATAGGATGACGGAGAGTGAGAGAGGAGAGAGGAGGACAGACAGGGACAGATACAGACAGACAGGTACCTAGAAAAGAGGATAGCGAAAGACAGGCCAGACATTTAGATGTGAGTGAGTGGGTGATGCGAGAGAGAGAGGACGAGAGGAGTTCGTGAAGAGATTTGGAGAGGGATGGAAGAGAAGTTGAGATTGAGACGTGATGACTGTGATGAGTGGGAGTGGAGAGGAATTGGGATGGTGGATGAGGAGTGTGGGAGGGGTCGAGACGAGAGAGGGAGGGGAGGATTATGATGGGAGGTTGTGAGGTAGAGAGAGAGAGAGACATAAAAGACAGCATAGAATTGAGGATTAAGGGAGGGAAGGAGGTGGAGGGAGGAGATGAGAGAGAGATGCGGAGAGAGAGATGAGGGAGTTGAATGTAGGATGGGAGAGGGGGAAGGAGATGAGGTGAGAGAGAGGATGGAGGGTGGAGACGATCGAGACAGGAGAGAGGATGAGAGGGAGATTTGAGGAGAAGGAATGAGAGGAGAGACGAGAGAGAGAGAGAAGAGAAGGAAGGGAGGAGAGAGAGAAGAGATTAGGATAGGGGAGATAGAGGGGGTGGGGACGCGAGGGGAGCGAGGGAGAGTTGTGGAGAGGGATGTGTCGAGATTGAAGGGGAGTCTGAGGAATTTCTTTCGATCGGTGGGGAAGATATATCGAAGGAGGTGCGTTGATGTAGTGTGTGGGAGGTGTGGGGAACGCGATGAGCGAGTTGAGAGAGAGGGAGATGAGAGACTTTGAGGGAGGTGTTTTTTGTCTGAGGGAGGAGAGGTGGAGGAGGGAGAGAGGAGAGATTGGAGAGATGGGGGGGTGTGAGATGAGGAAGAGAGAGAGAGAGAGAGGGACGACTGAAAAAAAAAATGACAAAAAAAAAAAAAAAAAAACTAAAAGAAAAAAGAGGCCACAGAGAGAATGAAGTAATGTATGAGTTGAATAGATGTAATTAATCTTGTACACGTGAGGAAGGAGATTGTAGGAAAACGCCTTGTCTTTTATAATATGTGTCCAGGTGAATATACACACGTCCATCACAAACCAGCCACAATTATGGATATATATATATATATTTATATATTAATATATATTAATATATATTTATTTAATATATATATATATATATATATATTATATATATATATATATATATATATATATATAGATATCTATCTATCTATCTATCTTTGTCCAGTATAGTCTGCGAACAGTGGGGGGCACCCTCCATAGACTAACACACACACACAACACACCCACACCACCACACAACAACACACAACCACATTCACACACACTCTAAAAAAATTATTTAATTATAAATTATATATATTTATATTAAAATATATATATTTATATATATTATATATTATTTATATTCACCTGGGGAATAATAAACACCTTCTGCAATGCTAAATATCACACCTCACACACGCACATCAACAACGCAGCATTCCACATACACACACGCGCACCCCCAATAAAGCCAACGCATGCGCACACACACACTAAACATTCCACACACAACTACACTACGCCTGCGCGCCGCGCGCCACGCACCGGGGACGGGTTCCTAGTGGTTTAACATTGTTTGTAATCTGACGACCCGGGTTTCGATTCCCCTTCAAAGGGATATTTTCCCGGAGTTCATTCAGTTTGCAGTACACCGGACTCGGTTTATAGTCTCACTCCAAGGACTTTTGGGAGGTGGAGTTCTCTCTTCTTCTTCTTCTTCTTCTTTTCTTCTTCTTCTGTTTTCTCTTCTTTTTTCTTCTTCTTCTTTCTCTTTCTTTTTCGCATTCTTCTTCTTCTTCTTCTTCTTCTTCTTCTTCGCATTCTTCTTCTTCGATTCTTCTTCTTCGTTCTTTCCTTCTTCTTCTTCTTCTTATCTTTCTTTCTCTTCCATCTTCGCATTCTTCTTCTTCTTCGCATTCTTCTTCTTCGCATTCTTCGCATTTCTTCTTCGCATTTTCGCATTCTTCTTCAGCTTTTTCTTTCCTTCTTCTTCGCATTTCTTCTTCGCATTCTTCTTTTGCTCTTCTTTCTTTCGCATTCTTCTTCGCATTTTTTCTTCGCATTTTTCTTCTTCGATTCTTCTTCTTTCGCATTCTTCTTCTTTTCTTCTTCTTATTCTTCTTCTTTTTTCTTCTTCTTCTTCTTCTTCTTCTTCTTCTTTTTCCCGCTTCTTCTTCTTCGCTTTTCTTTTTTGGCAATTTTCGCAATTCTTTCTGCAATTCTTTCGCAATTCTTCTTTCTTCTTCTTCGCAATTCTTCTTCTTCGCAATACTTCTTCTTCTTCTTCTTCATCTTTTTTCTTCTTCTTCTTCTTCTTCTTCTTCTTCTTCTTCTTCTCCTCCTCAATCAGAGCTCCGAGCTCACCTATGGTCAGCTTTGGCGTACGCGCCCCGTTTGTAACTCACAGTTAGGTAGCGCATTCTGACCTCGGGGGTATTGTCTACACACGACACCGTGCAATTGCGGTTTTTTTTTGTTTTTTTGGTGCGTGTGTTCCTTGTGTGTTTGTTTTTTGTTGTTGGTTTTTTTGTTTGCTTTACACTTTTCTCATGCTTCTACCCGCACACAGTGGCCTTCTCTTCCAAAAGACGGAAGGGGTTTAAAACACGTGCGCAAGATGTTCTGCGTGTTTGGTGTTTTTTGCAACGAAGCGTCAGTGGATAGTCTCGAAACACAGGACTTTTCGGGGAGTGGAGTCAGCACTGATGGGTTAGCTTGGGAGCATCTTCTAAACTGGGCGCCTCCATGTGGTTCAGTCCTGGGTCGTCAGACTACGAGCCATTGCTTGGGCCACTACGCTATCCCGCCCTGTTTCCTTTCAAAACGACAAACCCCCCTAAAAACACACAACAACAAACATTTTAAAAAATGAAAAATACGCGATATTTTCTTGTTTTTTTTAAAAAAGAAAGAAAAAAATACTAATTGAAAGGAATCAATCGGGTTTTCAATTCCTCTGAAATTAATCACGCACTACTTTTTTTTTCATTTAAAAAAAAAGTTGTATCTGGGGCAATATCTTCTGAAAAAATAGCATGAATAGGGAAAAAACCCCCGCACAGGTAATCGAAAGCTGCTTTGCAGTCTAAAGGGAGAGTACTCAGATTTTGCTGACTCTCCCAAAGCTTTCGTTTATCCTTTCGTTCTTATAAAGTAACTGTGTTTTTTACTTTTTCTTTTTATATTTCATTTTTTTATTATCGGGGATAATGGAATAGCATCCCGTCCCGTGTTGGGGATGCGGTTTTGTAAAATTCGTATCTGTTCCACCGGCACACAATGACCTACTTTACGAAAAGCGGAACATCATTGAAGTTGGGTGCGCAAGATGTTCTGCGTGCGGTAAGCGCACAGGACCCACGGTTTATAGTCCCCCTCAATCGAAGAAATCTGTCCAAGTCAAAATTTTATTTCCAGATGGTAATTGAATAAGCAATGCATTTTTCTTTTTTCATCAATCCATCTATCTAAGAACAAATTTCGTAATGATTATACTAAGACATACATTATTGCATCATTTTATTTTAAATTAAACCAGTTTTAAAAAAAAAGGAGGAAAAATCGATAAAGGGAAAAACACTGAAAATTACAAATTAAACCACATTACATATACACGCACAACACATACTCATGCAACCTGAGGCGTGCGCGTCCGTCCAGTCTGTGTGGTGTGTGTGTGGTGTGTGTGTGTGTGTGGTGGTGTGTGTGTGTGTGTGTGTGTGTGTGGTGTACATGTTTTTTTTTTGTAGGATTTATTTTTTAAATATTTTTTTTTTGTTTGTTTAATTTGTGTGATTGTTTTATTTAGGTCTTTAATTTTTCGTATGTGTATATGAGTTGTTTTAAAAAAAATTTTGGGAGGCTTGATGAAAAAACCCCCCAGCAAATGCATTGTTTTTCAATGTCCATCTGAAAAAAAAAAGTTTTGGGTTTGCTTTCACACACACACACACACACACACAACACACACACACACACACAAAACACACAAACAACAAACCCCACCAACATTCCTTCTCCACACACACACTCACACCCCATTCTAAACCGGTGCCATTACAGCTTGAAATGTCTATCATGTTCAACAATAGGTAGTTTTTTCGGTTCAGGCAAGTACAAAAACGTTCTATATATATCAAATTCTCTCACTATCATGAGGTGAGAAGTTCCATTGTTGCTATCTACACAAAAACCATTCTCTCTTTGAAGGCTGAAAGGAAAACTCATTCACCCGTAGCCACTCCTGATTCATCCACACATAGCCAAATCCATACATATACAATTTACAACAAATACTTGTAACCCACTTAGCTTTGCCTGAGCATCCAAATCTAGTAGTGTTCTATATGCTTTATATGGTAATCTAAATCCCTGCATTCTTGTCAACTTTAACCAATATTTGATACACTTTACAGATGAATTTATATAAATGGGATATCTACTTGTTTCTCCATACACTAGATCATTAGGAGTGCGCATTTCTACCCCAAGTAATTTTTCAATGCAAATAAAAATCCTTTTTTTTTTAACACACACACACACACACACTGCTAGGAGTGGCTGTAGAGTTTGTGAGCTAGCCTAGCCAGTTAGGGTGTCAGTCGGGTGTTGCTATTTTTAGCTACCAGCTATTGCACAATCGAGCGAGGATATAAAGGTCTTGTGTGTGTGTGTGTGTGTGTGTGTGTGATATCCACCATTCCGGGCATACTGAGTTTGCCAGCAACGACGACTCCCTGTCTCAGTCAAGACAAAAGGTGGTTGTTGGTTGCTGGTTCGATTCCTGCTTGCCCTAAATTGTAAATATTTTGTGCGTGTGATTATTTTTATTTTTATATTATTGTATTATTCTATATCGAGGATAATGTAATAAGCACTTATGAGCTTTTTTTACAATCAGTCCCCTTGTGTATGTTGTTTTGTAAATTCTGTCATCTGTTCCCACTGGTACACAATGGGCGTATTCTTACGAAAAGCCGAACAGGATTTAAGGTGTGCGCAAGATGTTCTGCAGGCATTTGCACAAGGGGCCTCGGTTTATAGTCTCATCCGTAGGACTTTTGGGGAGAGTGGAGTCTGCACTGATGTTAACTCCAGAGGAAAATATCCCCTTGAACGGGAATCGAACGTGCTTCATCAGATTGTGTGGGCAATGTTCTGATTCAGTAGCTATCCATCCTCTCTGTGTGTTGTGTGTGTGGTGTTGTGTGTGCGTGTGGTGTGTATGTGTGTGTGTATGTGTGCACGTGTCTGTGTGTGTGTGTGATGTGTGTGTGTGTGTTGTGTGTGTGTGTTTGTGCTCTAATGTTGTTATGCTTAAATCAGGTCAAAGGGATGCTTGCCCCCTTAACCCCAGTCCCATACACCCACGTCTCGATCCAAACAGAATGAAAGAAGGAACTGGCATTTCGCGATTCATCCCTTACTTTTGTATAATCTCAGTAAAAGATGGTTTTTCCATATGTTGGTCTGCTAGACAGATAGGGAACATGGGCATTCAGGGTTAATCCCTTTGTTTTATGCAACAATGTGCAACTGTGGGTCACAGGGGTTGGAGAGCCACTGAGCTAAATGTTGCATAGTTTTGTATGAAAAAGTAGGGGTTCAGGCCTGATTTGCCCATCCCACTACCTCTCTCTCTCTGTCTAATCACCTCACAACACAACACCACACCACACACACAATCACCTCACACACACAACACACGTACACACTCACCATACACATCGCACACCCACACACAACACACACACAACACGCGCGCGCACACACACACACAAACACCACACCACACACACGCAACACACACTCACACACAATACACCCACACACACCCACACCACACACACCACGTACACAACTCACACACACACGTACACACACACACACACACACACACACGACACACCACACACACACACGACACACCCACACACACACCACACAACACACACGCACAACACACACCCACGCACACTCACACAACACCACACACACACGCACTCACAAACAACAGCACAACACACACACACACACACCACACACACGTCGCACACACACAACACACGTACACACACACACACTCACGTACACACACACACACACACACACACACACACGTACACACACACACACAACACACACACACACCACGTACACACACCACACAATACAAAACGGATAATCGTCAAGTCATACGAAAACACTGGACAATCACACAACATCTCACTAATACAGAATTCATAATACATACCCATGGTAGGCTTTGCTATTTGCTGCTAGGAAATGTGATTGCAAGCAGAGTTTCACTGGTGAAAACTATATCTATCAACCATCTTCACTCAGATATGGATCACCTTTCTCACAACCAAAACTTCAGTTCATCACATAAAACTTCGTCCACTCAGATATACATATGTACACAACCTGTTACTCAGAATACACCACACGTCAGTTTCTAGCTCCTGTTTCAGTTGGTCATTGAATTATTTCTGGTTCTCACTTGGCCTAAGCCCATTCGCTACATCATGTCACTGGCTACACACCACCTGTAAATGTGGCGTCTTTTCCTGGCTGTTTTTATCCTTGTTCACTCTAGCATTCATGTTGTACACGTAGGAAGGCGTCCATAGAAAACCACTTTTTTTGTGAAAGGTTGCTCTGACTCAAAACTCGTGTAGAATTTGGCACAAATCTTTTTTTTTTTTTGGCAGGTTTGAATTCTGTTCATTGTTCAGCAAAACCACTTACCCATTTCAACCATGAGTTGTCTGCTAGCTGCCTCCCTAACAATTTACAGGGTCAACCACTGTAGGAACACAAGCCAACCTCAGCAATACCACTTCCAACTGCTTATGCTCTTACGTTCTCACTCCCAAAAGCAAGTACACAGTCATGTTGTCATACTTTAAAAGAAAAAAATTGGTGGAAAAATCAGCAAGCATTTTTTTTTTATAGGACCTGAAGCTGGAAGGCGCAGTGTAGTCTATTTGTTAGGATCTACTGCAGCGGGAATTTCAAGTATTCGATTTATAGCCTAGTTTCAGAGCTCGGACTTTGACAATCTGACGGAGGCGTGCTTGCACAGTCCTTTTGTGCTGGCAGCTTGGGGGGTTAGTTGGCCTTTGAATGACTCTGTGTTGTGTGTGTTGTGTGTGTGTGTGTGTGCGCGCACTGTAAGTCTGTGTATGTGCGCGCGGCGCCGCGCACACACACACACAACACAGCGATGATTGAATTATTAAAATGATTGATTGATTGATATTGATAATCTTTTTTCCCCCGAAGGGTAGAAATAAATCCTGACCCGCTTTTTTCTAGAGCCCTTGCTCTGGAGTAGGGACATCGACTTATCAACTAATGTTACAAATCAATTGAAAAGGAGAGGAAGAGAGGACACATATGATTTGGTGTTTGAAAAAGAAAAAAATCGAAGACCATTGTTAGCATAAACTCCAAAAGATAAGAACGGATAAGAATTCCGAAGTGAAAGTGACGAGTACTGATGAGAGACAGGAGAGAGACAGACACACAGGACAGACACACAGACAGACACATAGAGAATGTGAGGGAGCGAGAGATAGGAGATAGAGAGAGAAGAGAGAGAGAGACGGAGAAGGAGAGAGAGAGATGAGAGAGAGCGAGGAGAGAGACAGCAGACAGACAGACAGACAGAAAGACAGGACAAACAGACAGTCAGACAGACAGACAGTGATGAGAGTGAGGGGAGCGAGTGAGAGAGAGAGTGAGAGAGAGATTGACGAGAAGAGAGAGATCGAGAGATAGAGAGAGAGAGAGAGAGAGAGAGAGAGAAGAGAGGAGAGAGAGGAATTACATACATAACATACTTACTACGTATGAGAGAGGCAAGACAGGACAGACAGCAGAATGAGAGTGATGAGGGAGGGAGAGAGAAGAGAAGAGAGAGAGGAGAGAGAAACGACAGACAGACATAGAATGAGAGAGAACGACAGACAGACAGACAGAGAATGAGAGTGAGGGAGAGAGAGACAGAGAGAGAGAGAGACTAGAGAGGAGAGAGAGGAGAGAGAGCAGAGAGAGGAGAAGAGAGAGAAGAGAGAGACAGAAAGAGAGAGAGGAGAGTGAGAGTGGATTCGGTTTTCCGGTTAAGTTAATCTGTATAGGCCTTTGCCCCTCATGATAGGGGTGTATACAACAAAAAACACAATAGCATTAAAGTTACATATGAAATAATAATCACAAAACAATAGATAGAATTGACGATTCAGACAACAATATTGAACGCAATTAAATGCCTTGTTTAAGTAAAGTGACAAAATTTCTAACTGTTTGGTTTTATTGCTCTTTGAGGCCATGAAAAGTAAATGCAAATCGAAACTGACTTGGAGAATTATAAACTTTAGTGTATGTAGGTTCTCGAGTTCTTTGAAAATTGGCAGCGCATGACAAAATGAACTTCCTTTTCAATCTCCTGTTTGCATATGGGCAATTTGAGATCAGCTTCAAATGTGCCGTTTGTATCTGTAAACTATGTATTGTTAATGCAGATAGGCCCATTCTAAACCGTGCATACATGCTTGAAATGTTATCAATGTTCAACCAATAGGTTAAGTTTGTTCGTCAGGCAAAGTACAAAAAGTTCTATAAATATCAAATCTCTCACTATCTTTGAGGTGAGAGTTCCATTCTTGCCATCTACATAAAACCATTCTCTCTTTGAAGGCTGAAAGAAACTAGGATAGCCTAGTGGTTAGAACATTGCGCTCGTAATCTGACGACCCGGGTTCGATTCCCGTTCAAGGGGGATATTTTCCTCCGGAGTTAACATCAGTGCAGTACACGGGACCTCGGTTTATAGTCTTACTCCAAGGACGTTTGGGGAGAGTGGAGTACTCTCTTCTTCTTCTTCTTCTTCTTCTTCGCAATTCTTCTTCTTCTTCTCATTCTTCTTCTTCTTCTTCTTCGCAATTCTTCTTCGCAATTCTTCTTCTTCGCAATTCTTCTTCTTCTTCTTCTCATTCTTCTTCTTCTTCTTCTTCTTCTTCTTCTTCTTCTTCTTCTCAATCAGAGCTCCGAGTCTCACCTATGGTCAGCTTTGGCGTACGCGACCCGTTTGTAACTCACCAGTTAGGTAGCTGCATTCTGACCTCGGGGGTAATGTCTACACACGACACCTGTGCAATTGCGGTTTTTTGGGGGGGGTTTGGTGCGTGTGTCCCTTGTGTGTTTGTTGTTGTTGTTGGTTTTTGTTTGCTTTACACTTTTCTCATGCGTTCCTACCAGCACACAGTGGCCTACTCTTCCAAAAGACGGAGCAGGTTTAAACATGTGCGCAAGATGTTCTGCGTGTTTGGTGTTTTTTGCACACGAAGCGTCAGTGGATAGTCTCGAACACAGGACTTTTCGGGGAGTGGAGTCAGCACTGATGGTGTTAGCTCCTGGGTAGCATCTTCTAAACTGGGCGCCTCCATTGTGGTTCAGTCCTGGGTCGTCAGACCACGAGCCATTGCTCTGACCACTACGCTATCCCGCCCCATGTTTCCTTTCAAACGACAACCACCCCTAATCACACACACACACAAACACTTTTTAATACATGAAATACGCGATATTTCTTGTTTTTTTAAAAAGAAAGAAAAAATACTAATTGAAAGGAATCAATCGATTTCTTCAATTCCTCTGAAATTATCACGCACTACTTTTTTTTTCATTAAAAAAAAAAGTTGTATCATGTGCAATATCTTCTGAAAATAGCACTGAATAGAAAAACCCCTGCACAGGTAATCGAAAGCTGCTTTGCAGTCTACGGGAGAGTACTCAGATTTTGCTGACTCTCCCAAAGCTTTCGTTTATCCTTTCGTTCTTATAAAGTAACTGTGTTTTTTACTTTTTCTTTTTTTATTTCATTATTCTTTTATATCGGGGATAATGGAATAAGCATCCAGTCCCCGTGTGTATGCGGTTTTGTAAATTCTGTCATCTGTTCCCACCGGCACACAATGACCTACTCTTACGAAAAGCGGAACATCATTGAACGTGTGCGCAAGATGTTCTGCGTGCGTAAGCGCACAGGACCACGGTTTATAGTCTCCTCATCCGAAGGACTCTGTCAAGTCAAAATGTTATTTCCAGATGGTACATTGAATAAGCAATGCATTTGCTTTTTTTCATCAAGCCATCTATCTAAGAACAAATTTCGTAATGATTAAACTAAGACACTACATTATTGCATCATTTTCCATTAAATTAAACCAGTAAAAAAAAGAGAGGAAAAAATCGATAAGGAAATACACTGAAAATACAAATTACCACATATACATATACACGCACACACATACTCATGCACACCTGAGCGCGTGCGCTCTCACGTCCACGTCTGTGTGTGTGTGTGTGTGTGTGTGTGTGTGTGTGTGTGTGTGTGTGTGTGTGTGTGTACATTTTTTTTTGTAGGATTGATTTTTAAATATTTTTTGTTTGTTTGTTTAATTTGTGACTTGTTTTATTTGGGTTTTTTTATTCTTACTTTAACGTTATGGTTTTTTTAAAAAAATTTTGAGGAGGGCTTGAAAAAAAACCCCCAGGGCAAATCATTTTTTATTCAATGCCCATCTAAAAATAAAATTTTGGCTTTGACTTCACACACACAACACACACCACACCAACCACCACACCACAAAAACACACACAAAACAACACCACACACACACACAACACACACCACACCCCAAAACCCGAAAGAAAAGCAAAAAACAAAAAGGGAAAAGAAAACACACTATGATAAGTGATAAAGGGAAAGGGAGTTTGATTTTTAAAAATGTTTTATATATATTATATAATATATATATAATAAAAATTATATAAATAAAAATTTATATATATTTTTTATATATTATTAAATATATATTTTAAACTAAAACGCGTACCTGTCTTATAATACATTAACATTTTGTTTACAAAACCCCCCTGCCCCCATCCCCCCGCCCCCAAACGTAGGGTTTTAATGTTACAGTTTTGTGATTTTCTAAAAAAAAAGTTTATATTTTTTTTAAAATATGTTTTGACAATTAAAACGAAAGTTAACCCTTTTTAAACGTTTTTATCTATATTGGTCTGTTTTTTTTTTTTTGGCAAATTAAATTGAAAAGAAAAACTTTTTATGTTTATGGATATTGTTTTTTAAAGTTTTGACAATTTAAAAAATTTCCCTTGGGGTTTTACCTCATATTTGGTTTGTCTATAGTTTTTTTTTCATTACAAATCAAAATCTTAAGCTCTAGAAGAGTCCATTTTTGTTTTTGGGGGATTTGAAAGACACAGTCATTTAAAAAATTACATTTCAAAATTCCCATCAACATGAAGTATATGCATTACATATAGAAGCTTTTTTTGTAAGAATTTTTTTTTAAACTTACAATTTTACATCCCCCGAAAAAATAAAAGTTTTTTAAAGAAAAAACCTTAAGATAATATTGTTATAGGTTTTTGTTAATAAAATCATTTGAATAAACCTTGAAATTTTTCAGGGGATTTTTTGGGTTTTAAAGTTTAAAAATGTCGTTTTTTTTTTTTTTTTTGCGATCAATTTTTGAAAAAAAATTTTCTTTTTTTGTGTTGTGAAACAAAGGGAAGATTTCTGTTTTTTTCTTTGCTAAGCAAGTATTTGAAAAAATGTTCGTTTTCTTTACTTCAGAAAATTTCAAATCGCCAATTTGGTGTTTTTGTCTGTGTGGGGAATTAGGAAAAAATTTGCGGGTTTTTGGCGGGGTGTTTTATTTTAAAAATAACTTTAAAAATTTTTTTGGGAATTTTGGGGTTTTTTCTTTGTTTTAGAGAACACTTTAAAATGCTTCTGTATTTTCTCATGTTTTAAAAAACATACGAAAATCGGGTTTTTTTATATAAAAATAATGTTTTAAAAGAACATTGCCCTTTTTTTTGTGGGGAAAACGCTTTTTTCTTTGCAAATCTTTACAGAATTTCACCCTTTTTTTATACGACTGGGGCATTTTATATTTTGTGAACCACACAAAACCACCCACACACACACACACACACACAAAAAACACACACAAAAACACACACACCCCCACACACACACACACACACACACACCCACCTTCCCCTCTCTCTCCTCTCCCCCCCCCACACACCACACACACCCCCACACACAAAAACCACACACACCCCCACAAAACACACACACAACCCACACACAACACACACACAACACCAAGGGGCGGGGGGGGAGTATGTGTTTTTACTTGGTTTTTGGGTGTTGTTTGGGGGTTTCTCGCTCTTTTTTTAAAGGTTCAGCTTTTTTCTTTGGGTGTGTGTGTGTGTGTGGAAGGGGGGGGGGACGAGGTGCTTCTTGGGTTTATTTTGGGGGCAGGGAAGGGGGTTACGTACATTAAGATAGGTTTGGGTTTATTTCACGTCAAATTCAGTAGTTGAAATTTTATTTACATTGTTCATGGGAATTACTGATTTTGTTAGAAATTGTTAGAATTGCATTTTCCTGTTATTTTATTGTAGTTCAATAAGTTAGTAATATAAAGTTGGGTTGTTTTTTAAAAAAATGGGGAAGGGGTTAATTTTTGGGGGGTATTATTTTGCATGCATTGATCCCCTGAAAATACATTACCAATTACACCCTCCTCCCCTAACATACACACACCCTCCTTCTCTCTCTCCCTCCCCCCACCCCGTCTAATATCACAACTTGTGAAAAGACGTTAAATGAGTTTGAACACACACACACGCACACACACACACACACACACACACACACACTTTCACACACACACAACACACACACCACACACTCACACACACCACACCCAACACACACTCGCATCTCTCTCTCTCTCACTCTCTCTCGCAATCATCTCTCATCTACTCAACACACACACGCACACACACACTCACACACACTCCACACACACGACACATCACACACACACTCTCAACACATATTTTCATGTGAGTACACATTGCTTTGTTAATAATTCTGAACAGTAATTGCATTGAAAGTTCCTCTTTTCATCTGAGGGCTGATTATTCACTGGGCAACTTTTGCTTATCACAACTTTTCGTACCGGAAAAGAAGCCAAAAACTTGTTTTACATTTTTAACCATTATTCCTACTCTTTGGGATCTACTTTTTCAAATCATAGGCAGGTGGATCGGTGGGCTAGAGTAAAGCGCCTGTCAAGAATGCAAAAGTCCGCGGGTGTTGCGCGGTTCGTACCCGAGTGGGCCCGAAATTTTCCTCATACCATTAGACCATTAGTGGTGGTCCTGGGCGCTAGTCTTTTCGATGAACGATAACCGAGTCCGTGTTTTAAACAAAATTTTCCAGCGCACGTAAAAAACCCACGAGGCACACGGAGTTGTCCCTGGCAAAATCTAGAAACAGCCACTCTGATAGGAAACAAATACAGTTGTAGACCAAAAGAAAATAAAAAAAAGTTGGCGCTGCTCATGTGGCGACGCCTCTCCCCGGAGAGCAGCCCATTCCACGCGAGAATCTCGTGACTTAAAGTGGTTATAAAAAATATTTTAAAAAATATAAAAAATTGACCCCACAAGAACACTACAGCATGCGGTTTATTAATAGCAGTGGCACTACGCATAATTCAGAGGAATGTCACTGATTTGATATGCAAGAACATTGGCAGGCACGTTCATGCCTGATTTGGAAACATCCGAAGAGAAACCAAAACTAGTCATGCATAACCATACCTGCCACCACCCTAAACGGCCCTTTGAAGACAGCCACAACAGCCAGCTTACCGAGCCCCCCCCGAAAAAAAACAGCCCAGCAACAGCCCACCTACAGCCAGCCTACAGCCAGCCTACAGCCAGCCTACAGCCAGCAACAGCCAGCCTACAGCCAGCAACAGCCAGCAACAGCCAGCAACAGCCAGCCTACAGCCAGCAACAGCCAGCAACAGCCAGCAACAGCCCAGCCTACAGCCGGCAACAGCCAGCAACAGCCAGCAACAGCCAGCAACAGTCAGCCTACAGCCAGCAACAGCCAGCAACAGCCAGCAACACCACCTACAAGCCATCAACAATCCAGCAACAGCCCCCTACAGCCAGGCCTACAGCCACTACAGCCAGCAACCACCAGCCGACAGCCAGCAACAAGCAGCCAACCGCCAGCAACAAAATCCAGCAACAGCCAGCAACAGCCTCACAGCAAGCCTACAGCCAGCACACCAGCAAACAGCCAGCCTACAGCGCAGCAACACCACAACAGCCAGCAACAGCCAGCCAACTAGCCAGCCTACACCAGCAACAGCCAGCAACAGCCAGCCTACAGCCAGCAACACCAGCAACCAGCCAGCAACAGCCAGCCTACAGCCACAACAGCCTGCATCACAAGCCTACAGCCATCAACACCAGCCTAACAGCCGCCTACAGACCAGCAACAAAGCCAGCCTACCCACAACAGCCGCCTACACCAGCCATAAACAGCCAGCAACAGCCAGCCTACAGCCAGCAACCAGCAGCAACAGCCAGCAACAGGCCACCAACAGCCAGGGACATACCTCTACCATCAGACAGCCGCAGAGGAGGCAACGTCTCCGGCAGAATAATAATTTCCGTATGTTGAACAATACTTGGAAAGGTGGCATTTTATGTCAATGCTTTGGCCCAGCTGCAGTAACAGAAAACAACACAGTAACTCGCTCACAAAGCACTGTTTTACCTGATTTAGAACTGGGTTTTGGTGCTCTCTTTAATACTTTATTTATCTATTTTTAATTAGTCTGTTCTCCTTTTTTGTGTGTGATTAATTGAAAATAATTTACCTTGTATTATTAGTTTACTTGCACCCTTATTGATTCAACACCATTCATTCATATTTTACTCTATTATTGCCTGCATTGTATTGTTTAAACTGTATAATGCCACTGAAAAAATTATTCACAATGCTTAAGATCATGCAGTGGAATGCTAAATCAATTTCCACTATCTGCCATATTTAGTTCACATCTTTCAAAAACAGGTATCAAGTTCTTATTTACAGTTCCCCTAATTAACGAAATGTAAACTTCCTAAACTTCAGGTTTACTGTTATCCACCTGTTCCTGAACATTAATGCAGTTGTAAAATCAGCACACAATATATTACAAGCAGGAGTAGAATTAGAATGTATGTTTTTTCACCCAATGCCTAATAGCATTCCAGATTCATATTGATGTGCCAGCACGTGGAAAGATTTACAACTGATTTAGTCAATTAATATCGTAACGGTCTATTTACCGAAGGAGCTAATGACTCTAATACAGAATGGCTCATTCACCCAAGATAACAAAGTTAGCTGGTAGGGGAGATTTTAAATGCCCACGCGCCTTTTTGGTATAAAGAATATACCCATTTCCTGCAATCCTTTTTTAGAAAACATAAAACTCTTGGCCTGTGCCTACTAAATGATGGCAGTGTCACAGAATACCTGATATTTGTACTCACAGAGCATCAGCATTGATTAGTCCTGATATCTTCTGCTCTTGCTCAAATGTACATGGTAACAATGAAGATACATTGTGAAATTACCAACTACCTATTATAATAACATTTAATAAATGCCAACACCCTGTAACTCTGAAAAAGACATAATCCAAAATAAAATATAAAGATCCAATTGGAGAAGTTAAAAGATCCTTCAGCCTATAATACAACACTTAGATTCTGATAATATTGACCAATTATTATTCCACTTTTACAAATAGCCATTATACAAGCTGCGCACTTATCATCCATCATGAAATAATCACTTAAATAAAATAAAAGTAGTTCAGGTAACGTTTTGGTGCCACCGCTTGTGAAGAAGCAGTGACTAACAAGCATATAGATGTTCCAATAATATAAAAATAAGACATCAGAAAACCATAAAAAACAGAAACAGCAAAAAAATAGAGAAACATGGTCATTAGCTCATGCAAACGCGACAAATTAGGTCGTCATTATGTTCCAGTACATATCAAGTTATACAGATCTTTAAAAACGTGTGAAAAAATTTCATGAATATAAAAGGTGTACTTACACTTTGCCGATTAAGCAAAAAACAAAGATTTCCATCCAATGCAGAAAAGGTGACTTTTGCAGATATGTTCTCAAATCCATCGTATAGAAGGCTCTCACTAAAAGCATTAATACAGAAAACGAAGAGAACAAAAAAGAATACGAAGACACCACTTTCTAAAAACACAGCATACATTAATTCCCAATAACACATCACTGAAGTAAAAGATTTATTACATTCTCTCACTAATAAAAAAAATATAGTTGGATTAGATGCCATATCCAATGATATGCTAAACATTCTACAAAAAATTAATTGTTTCCTATTACATAAACTTTTCCGAAAGTGTTGGACTGAAGAGTGTAATCCAGTAAACGGTAGCATCTAACATTGTTTCCATTCAAAGCAAGGTAAGCTCAAAATGACAAAACAGTTTTACAGACCCCTAGCACTGATTTCCAACACAGGTAAGCTAATGAAGCGAATTATCTAAGAAAGATTTGATATTATAGTCGAAAAATAAGATAGTTCCAATCAATCAAGCAGACTTCAAAAAAGCAGATCTGCAATTGATAAACAGTTAAACTCACAACACAAGTCAAACACAGTTTGCAAGAAGAAAAATATTACTTGCAACATTTTTATGATGTCAAAAAGCCTACGACCAAGTATGGCATGCTAAATTACTGCATAAATTGAAGACTAATTTGTTATCTGACATTTATTCTTAATCATAAAGCTTTTTATGTTACAGAAGATACAATGAAGAAGGGAATACATTTTCCACTCTAGGTCACTCGCATATGGGGTTTAACCACAAGGGTTCTGTTTATAGTCCACGCCCCTTTTCTGTTTAATATACTGTTATATGATTCTAACCCACAACCTGTCTACAGAATACATCCAAGTACAAATATGCTGAGATATATGTAATGTGGAGATGACACAATGAGCGCAGTAAACAACAAAAGGATGATTCATTATATCCCAGAAAGATTGATCATAAATAGTTAGATAATTTATATAAATATATTTTTGGAAATGGTCTGACATTTTCCACAGAAAAAACGCACATTATGCTTTTTAACAAAGGCAGTGATCTAGATACACTACCGCAGTTTAGGATTGGAGGGGAGCTAATTCAGTACACAAATACTGTACAATTTTTAGGGATCTTACTTACATCAAAATTGACTTGGAACCAGCCGCCATGGCGCAGTGGTTAGCGCCTTGGGTTACGGACTGGAAGGTCGCGGGTTCGATTCCCATAAGAGTCATAGGGATTTTTTCGGACTCCGGCCGGCTCCTACCCAGAGTGAGTGTGCGTGTCAGTGGGAAGACTGGACCAACACAGTCGAGCTTCATTCCACTTAACGGATTCAGTTTTGAGAGTGTTGCTCAAATTGCCTGACCAACACAGCAGGTGTCGTATCTCTCAGGGCCTGGTTGACGCCGGGATATATATAAGATAGTAAGCTTAGATTACAAAACCTGTCAAGTATCTCAAAGCAAATGCACTTTCCCACGGCAGCACATTACGTCATCCCATTGTCCAATGATCTCCTACATTAAAAAAAAAAATGCCTCTGAATCCGTGGTCCCAGTTTCTCTGGTCTCATGTGACCTCGATTGGTTTGCCATAGAACTTCTGTGCCTTGTGAGTTGTGTCAATGCCTTTGGGGTTGGAGTTCGCGGGGACGTCCGTAGGCGACGTTGTGGTGGTTGCCACCTCGGTGGGCCAACTCACTCAGTCTGCTCCGCCGAACTGAGCTAATACCGTCGTTAGTAGGGCTTAGAGGAGTGCCTGCTATGTAGCTCAGAACAGCTCCACTGAACACACGCCAAAGAGACCCAGCAGCATTGCAGGGCCCCTCAGGATGGTGGCCCCCACGGCGGCCCTATTGATTTGGCTCCCTTGGACCTCCGACTCTAGGATGAGACATAACAAATCTGTATGGTTGTGGCGGGGATGGTGTGACTCGTGGGAGCAGCCGGAACGGGACGTCACAGAAGATGAGGCAGCAAAAAAAAAAAAAAAACAAAAAAAATGAATTGATGCACATTTGGATACATTATAACAAAGCGAGAAAATGTATTAATTCCTTAAAATGGTTACCATGACGAGTCTTGGTACAAATATGGTCACTTTGAACTGTTTAGCCTACTCACTTATACGATCCAACAGTCTTATTACAGTAGTTCCTTTTTAGTGCTCCTATTAAATTTACTGAAAAACTCCAAAGTGTAGACTGTAAAGCATATAAAACTTTGCCACTGGGTAACATTCCACACCGCCACCATAGAACTTATAAACGAAATAGGGAACTTCCCACTAGTTGATACCGACAACTTTCATATGCCAAAATGTTTTACAAGCACAACAATAAAACTTTGTTTCTAGTGAAAATAAATCGAAGCAAAAACAAATTATCCTAATATGGCTAAAGATATTTCGTGTTTAACGCCTATTGGTACTTATTATCAGACCTTTTGCAAGATGTACTGAACTTAATCATAGAATTAGATAATATGCCGACAAAGCTTTGCCATGCCCTTCGTGGGAAATCAATACACAAATTTGATAACGAAATGTACTATTGAAAGGAAAGACGAAAACCAAAATAAAATCCCCCCCAAAAAAAAAAATGGGGTTCAGATATCCAATCACATATTGAAAAATAAGTATACTGACAACGTAACAAGTAATACAGAAGGTCAGTTTTAAGAAAATAATAAGCTGTTCCATTAGTCCAGATCAGCTCTAAAAAGATAGAAAATCATACTATCTTGGTAACAATCATACAATATTTACACTGAACGTAGTGCAATTCTTATAGCTCCTTAACTATGTCTTGATTTTGTATTTCCCATCATTCTATCTTACTTTGTGGTAGACTCTAAGTCGTACTGTATTCTATCAAATCCTCAAATTCCAAGAAAAATCCAGAAATCATTTTGAAATTAAATATGTATACACCGTTTAAGAATAAGGAGGTATTCCTGTCCTTTTTTGTTTATACCTCGCAAGTGGATTTTTTTCAAATGAATGGCTGACAGAGCTGCTAACTAGGGGCAAGACTATGTATAAATCGATGAACTAACTGCATGTTCCATTATCTCTACAGAGGATAACCGTTTATTAGAACAAACATCGTGGAGTAGAGTGTGAGAGAATAAAATCAACACAAGGAAAGAACTTTAAAGAATTGCTGACTAATGCCTTATTTCCATGTTATCCTTCTCAAACACCATTTAATTATAGCAACAAGAACTAGAAGATTATACAATATTTTACAATAAAATTAGATGCATTTATAACACAAATTTTTTGTAAAATTCAGGGTGCCTCGTGGGGAACACATTTCCAATCATATTGAGTGTCCAATTTGAAAACTTTTTTTACGCCACATTTTGTGAGCAGTCTGTGGAAAATGCATTTAAAAATCCAAAATTTAGCCTTTGCCATTGTTAAATGTCCTATTTCAGCAGGCCCATTAGAGTATAATGTTGTAGTTACTTTATAGTTGTTTCATGTAAACAATTTGTTGAATTAAATTGTTACTCTCATGTTTAAGATCCCCCCCCCCCCCTTTTAATTGCATTACAATGCCATCAAACACATGTTACCTAATCATTTTTTTGCTCCTGTCCATTCCCTTCTCTGTTTTTAACTTTCACTACATTTTCAACATCCCTCGTCTAATATCACTAAGATGAACAGACTAAAATTGAAGACAACAACAACAACAACAACAACAACACACGAAAACGCAACATACACATATGTTTAAAAAAACCTATACATCTAACTTCCTAATCTCATCCCTTTCTATCGATTAAAAGAGTATTATTTATTTCCCCACTCACCTCCCAAAAAAAAAATCGACATCAGATGTTCATCATCACATCATACCTTGGTCGGACGACCGTGGTACCCGCACGGGACGCTGCAATGGACGCCAAATGTTCAGTCCTGGCTTTTTCAAGGAGGCTTGGTACAGTGAGGACGTCCACTCCTTGATGTTGGATATCCAGCTTTTGCGTGTCGTCCCTGCCTCCTTGCTCCTTCCACCATTCCCAGCAGACTGTCCCTTTGACAGGCGTATGCCCTGTTTTGCCAAACCATTCAATTTCCTCCGTTTGACGTATCTAGCAATGTTCTTGTTTGCCACCAGTGCCCTCGAATTCTGCTCCGACACGTAGTTCATTGGTATTTTGTCTCTGTAGGTGATTTCAGGATCCGCCTGAGGCACTTTCATCTCAAAGGCTTGAATTCAACGATTCTAATCGGCTGTGATGTCCATCTTCAACTGTACAAGCAATCGGATGTGACGAGAGCTTTGGAGAGTCTGAAACTTAGTGAGGTTCCTGATGTAAAGGTTTCTCCACACTTTCGCCAGCTTAGTCATGGAGTGAGCCACAGCAAGTCTGACTTCACCTCTGAGTGCTTGTACTTCTTTGGTGAAGACTGCTCCAAGCAACCTCCTCTAGTGACTCGCACTCATCTTAGTAGCTGGTGGGATGTCGGTGTGGTAACTGTACACTAGGATCTTGCTCTTTTCCGTGCTGTCTCCCTACCGTGGCAATGCTGATGTTCCATCTGGTGTGAAGATCCTGGAGTCTTCTTCACTGCGGCCCATGAGATCAATATCGTCTGCGAATCGAAGATGCGAACAGGAAAATGCATCCTCCTATCTGATTGTGGTCTTGGAGTCAATAGGCCTCCTGCATGATGTTCTCCAGGAACACGTTGAAAACGACGGGTATGCGGGCAGCTTGTCGAACTCCAACTGAAGTCCGAAAGACCTCCCCAAATTCTTTCTCCACCATGAGACTGCGGCTGTGGGAGCAGTCATACAGCGGCCTGGATACTTGAATCAGGTCCTCATCGAAGTTATAGTCTCTCATGACTGTGCCACAGACGTCTTGCCATACTCGGTCGAAGCCTTCTGAAGTCATGAAGTTGTTGTAGAGCTGTATTATGTTGGAGGTTGCTTCTCTATGGCATTCTGATGTTGAAGATCTCTCGACATGCTTCGACCATGGTCTGAATCCTGCCTGTTTCTTCTGATAGATTTCTCTGCTGAGGTTTCAGTCTAGTTCAAGCAATACATAGCATAACTTGCTGGATGGCATTATCAACTGATTGTTCTGTATTTTAAATTTTGCACTTCTTCATCTCCCTTCTTGAAGTGGAACTATGATGGATTGGATCCACTGTGTCAGGCCACTCTTTTCTGGTCAAGATCGTTGCAGATACTTAGAGTGCTTGAATCATCTCTGGCCTCCGTTCGATGATCTCAAGCCGGATGTTGTCAATCCCCTGTGACCTGCCTCCTTTAAAGGATTTTACTGTCTTCTTCATCTCTTCCTTCAGCACCGTGTGCTTTCATGCATCTGATGGTCTGGGATCATGCTCGTGAAGTTTTTTCGTATCACCTTCACTTGTAGTTGTACAGTCTCTGCTATAATCTGTCCCATCTCTTCATGATAGTGGGCGCTCGCTGTAAGACTGTCCCCTCTTTGTCTTCAATAACGAGGTCTTTGCTGCTGGGACTTGTTAGTACCTTGATGGTCTGGTTAGGCCTCCATGCTGACTCCTTTCGCCATTGCCTTCTCAACTTTGAGCAATTGATCTGACCTCCAGTCCCCATGGCCTCAGTCCATCTTCTTCTTGATTGACCAGTTGGACTGTTCTATACTCTTCGGCCGTTTCTGTGTTTTGTTCTTCATCTGGCTTTAGCCCCTACGTATTGATCGCACATGCCGCAGATACGTTGGCAACCACGGTTGGTTCTTTTTCCTTTCTTTCCCAAGATCTCCAGCGCTGTCTCCGAATGACCTTTGCTGAATCTCATGTGGGTTATGTCACTGGAGGAAATTCAATGCTGCACAAATCTCCCCAATCTCAGCTTTAAAATTTCAGCGACTTCCGGGTTCCTTCAGCTTTTCCTCCATGACCCGCAACGGGATTTCCGCTTCGTTCTTGGTCTTTCAAGCTTGATCTGTAGGGTCGATACCATGTCGTGTCCACTGCCAAAAGCAGCGCCAGGGAAAGTTCTGTCTGCTTTGTTGATGATTGATTTAAAGCAATGTTACTATATGTAAAAAAAAAAGGAATTGCGTAAGAACAAAAAGTAGTCTACATGACCTGTTCTTTTCAAACTTATTCACAAGGCTTTTATTTTTACTGTAACAACCTGGTGGGGAGTTTGTTGTTTTTTTTTGGGGTTTTTTGGTTGTTGTTTTTTTTTTTTGGGGGGGGTTGAAAGAGAAAAAGGTATGCCAACGTTTGGCAAACAATCATGAACACCATCTTTTCCCTTCTTCCTTATTTCTTTTTTGGTTTGTTTTGCTTTTCAATTGTTTTCTTTAGTTTATGTTTTTTTCTTCTATTCCCCCTTCGATGATTTACCATTGAAACTATTTTGTGGTCATAATTATCTTTTAAAAAACAGAATATAAACTCTTTTATTCTTACTCCTTTTCGTTTATGAATGCTTCAGGCGCATTTATATTAAGCCTAGAAACCCAAAATCTATCCCTTTCCATTTATACAATGGATTGTGTTGTTTATGTGCCTGATATGTACAAGCTTTTGTATATGTGCACTGTCCATTTATAAACACACATTTCTGCTTCATAGCTTCTCCTCAATTCTTCATTGTTGTTCCTTTGAAGAATCCAGGCGTCGTTCCACACTGTGGATCTTTCTGCGATTTCAGTCCGTGACGGATTCCAATCATTCTTCTTCTAATTTTTTATATATATTACCTTCGTTGTTAACAAATACAATACCAACAACATTATCAATATCAATGAACTTAACTAGAAATAGTCGCATGGTCATGAATGCACTTCAAAATTGTACATAACAATGAAAAAGCGTGTATAACAGCATTCCTGCAATACACACATACATACATATACATACATACATAAACAATCATACATACCATACATACATACATTCAAACAAAATACATACATAACAAACATACATACATACTACATACATACATACACGACAGCATTTATAAAGTGCACCATTTACATGTAACCAGCTGACGATATTACAGCATTTGTCAGTATGCCCATTCCCTCCCTCCCCCATTACAGGAGGCTTATGGGATGTTATATTTTTGTCCGAAGCTGTGTGTCTTCTGATGTTTTGTTCATCCTTTATGTGACAAAAAATAATGAATTTGTCTGATTCCAATCTATTCAAATGCATAAGGTATTCGCATTCTTGCATTTACTGCTCTAGTGCGTAGTCTGGCCTGAAAACAGACAAATGTTGTACCTTGGACATCAGTTTTGCACCTGCAATGTGTTGCTTGCAGGATACCTCTGTCTATGCACGTCCCCCGCTGAATTTACCGCACAAGTTTAGCAATGTCTTCTGCTCAAGTGCTCAACGCTTTTCATCAAGTCCTCGTGCATTCAGTCCATGGCAAAACCTAGTTTTCTGTTGTAGCATTCTAGTGTTGCGATCCACTTGAAAGTCTCGAGCCCTGGTGTATGAACACTGAGCTTTCTTCTTATTTTTTTTAAACATATTCATTCTTTTATATCGAGGATAAGGAAATAACACTTATGTGGTTTCTTTTTACATCCATCCCCGTGAGTTTGCCGTTTTTGTAAATTCTGTCATCATGTTCCCACTCGGCACACAATGGCCTACTCTTACAGATGGCCTACTCCTACACTTCGATGAGACGATAAACCGCAGGACCAGCCCCTGTGCAACCATGCAGAACATCTTTGCACACACTTAAATCCTGTTCCGCTTTTCGAAAGAGTAGATCCCTTGTGGGTTCCGTGGACCAGATACACAATTTACAAACTGCATACACACCGGGGACTGGTGTAACAAACGTACATGAGTGCGTATTTCCATTATCCTCGATATTAGACATGTGCCAAGAATGTTTCTGAGTCCGTTCCCACGAGGCCTCGGTTTATAGTCTCATCCGAAGGACTTTGTGGGGTAGAGTGGAGTCCTGCACTGATGTTAACTCCATGAAAATATCCCCTTAACGGGAATCGAACCGTCGTCAGATAGCGAGCGCAGTGTTCTACCACTAGGCTATTCGTCCCTTTGCACAAGGTGTTCTTGTGTCCAAAGTTTCGTGGTGTCCTATTCATCCGTTGTAACAAAGTCGTTGTTTTCGCTGCATTATGCTTTCCTGTTGCGTGTGTAATGTCGACTTTTGCTGCTTTAACAAATTGTTTTATTGTTACTAGAGCTATCCTTTTACAATATCCTCATCTTCTCTAAAGAAAAAAAAAAGAAAATGTTATGTTGCTGGCTCCTTTTTAATAATGTCCCATTGCAGAGTTTTTAAAAACAAAACAAGTCTGTATGTATTTCTTCAAGCTATGTTTCGTTCTCGTTTTTCTCTCAATGTTCTTTGGTTGAGCCTCCTTCAAAAATGTTGTTGCTGCAGTGCAACTGTGCTTTGTTGCAGTCGTCCTTCTGTTGCTGCTGCACTGTTCCTGTGCGTTGTGCACTGTGTTGTCCTTTTGCGGTTGTGCACTTTGTTCTGTTACCTACTGCTGTGCACTGTGTGTCCTGTTCGCTGTGCACTGTTGTCCTGTTGCTGCTGTGCACTGTTTGTCCTGTTTCTGCTGTGCACTGTTGTCCTGTTACTGCGTGCACTGTTGTCCTGTTTGCTGTTGTGCACTGTTGTCCTTTTGCTGCTGTGCACTGTTGAATTTGCTGTTTGCACTGTTGTCCTGTTTGCTGTGTCACTGTTGGTCCTTTGATGCTGTGCACTGTGTTTCTGATTACTGCTAGTCACTGTTGTTTCCTGTTACTGCTGAGCACTGTTTCCTGCTGCTGCGTGCATTAAAATTGCTTGATGCTGCTAGTGCAAGATTAATTTGCCTGTTGCTGTGCTCTTGCACAGTTGTTTTCTTGTTACTGCTGTGCCTGTGGTTGTCCTTTGCTACTGTTGGCTGTACTGCTGTGTATTGAGGTCCAGTTAACTGCTGCACTGTTTCTGTTACTGCTGGCACTGTTTTTTCCTGTTACTGCTAGCGCAGCTGTTTCCTGTTCAGCTAGTGCACTGTTGTTCGTACTGCTGTGCACGTTTTGTCCTTTGCTTGCTGTGCACTGGTGTTGTCCTTTTTGCTGCTGTGCACTGTGATGTCCTTTACTGCTGTGCACTGTTGTTCTGTTACTGGCTGTGCACTGTTGTGTCCTGTTGCTTCTGTGCACTGTATTTTGTACTGTTGCTAGCTGTCAACAGTTGTCCTTTACTGCTGTGCACTGATTGATCTTTACTGCTGGCACTGTTTTTCTTTTGCTGCTGTGCACAGTGTCCTGTGCTTGCAGTGCACTGTTGTCCTTTACTGCTGTGCACTGTTGTTTGTCTGTTACTGCTTGTGCACTGTGGTTGTTCTGTTACTGCTTGTGCACTGTTTGTTTTCCTGTGCTGCAGTGCTCTGTTGTCCTGTTACTGCTGTGCACTGTTTCCCTGTTACTGCTGTGCACTAATGGTCTGTACTGCTGGCACTGTTGTTTGTCCTTTACGCTGTGCACTGTTTGTCCTGTTACTACAGTGCACTGTTGTTTCCTGTTTAACTGCTGTGCACTGTATGGTCTGTTACTACTAGCTGAGCACAGTTGGTCTGTACTGCTGGGCCCTGTTGTCACTGTTACTGCGTGCACTGTTGTTCCTGTTACTGCTTGCACTGTGTTCCGTTACTCTTGCACTGTTGTTGCCGGTTACTGCTGTGCACTGTTTGTTGTTCTGTTACTGCAGGCACTGTTGTTGTCCTTGTACTGCTGGCACTGTGGTCCTGTTACAGCTGTGCACTGTTTTGTCCTGTACTGCTGTGGTCACTGTGGTCTGTTACTGCCGTGCAACGTTGTCCTGTTACAGCGTGCACTGTTGTCCTGTTACTCAGTTGGCACTTGTTGTCCTGTTATCTCGTGCACTGTTGTCTTTAACTGCTGTGCACTGTTGTTGTCCTGTTCTTCTGTGCAACTGTGGTCTGTTACTGCTGTGCACTGATGTTGTCCTGTTACTCTGTCACTGTTGTTGTTCTGTACTGCATGCACGTGTTGTCCTGTTACTGCTGTGCCCTGTTTCCTGTTACTGCTGTCACTTTGCTCCTGTTTACTGCTGTCACTGTGTGTCTGTTTACTGCGTGCACTGTGTTGTCCTGTTACTGCTTCCCTTTTCCCTTTTCAACTGTGGCACTTTTGGTCCTTTACTAGCATGCACTATGTCCTGTTTACTACTGCTGTGCACATGTTGTTGTCCTGTTGAGCGTCACTGTTGTTGTTCAGGATACATGCTGTGCAATCTGTTTGTCCTGTCACTGCTGAGCACTGTTGTTGTCCTGTTACTGCTGTGACTGTGTCCTGTTACTCTGCCATGCAACTGTTTTATGTGCTGCTTTGCACTGTGTACTGATCTGCTGTGCACTGTTTTGCGCTGTGCACTTGTCGTGACGCTTTGCACTGTTGTCCTGTTGCTGCTGTATTCGGTTGCTGCTGTCAAATCCTGGTGACAAAAAGGAAAACAATGGCAAGTGTATCGCTGCTTCTGTTTATGCTGTTCTTTTCCTCCTCACCAGATTTTGGAGATTCAACAATGGTCAGATTTTTGCTCTTTTCCTCTAGCCATCTACCTAAAACGAAATGCAGTATAGTATTAGATATTGTGTTTGTTTTTTGTTGTTGTTGATGTTGATCGTTTTCTTTCTCGCATTAAGCAGCCTGGGAGTCCCTCAGAATAAAAAGTAATACGCATCAAGAGTTCTTCCTGACAACAATCGTAAAAAACGGCAATCTAGTAAAATCTTAAAATCCACCCCCCCCTCCTCCCCCCCGCCCCCCCCAAAAAAAAAAAAGAAAAGAAAATGATGGCTCTGCTTTAAGCAATGACGTCACCAGAAAAGCACCGAAATTTACTGACAAAACTGCCATCACTGAAGTGGCTACTATACCATACACGTTGTATCAACTCTGAAATATCTAACACCACCCTACTTGATACGATAAAACTAAATAATTGTTATGCACCCATAAACCTTTTTAACTGTCTCTTTTAAGATGAAACTGAAATATTTGTATGCACCTTTTGCTTGATAAGATAAACCAGAAAATAGTTGTTATGTACCTATAATTTTTCTAAACAGATCTCATGATAAGATGAAACCGAAATAATTTTGATATGTATTGACCCTATGAGAACCTTCTAACGATCGTGAAAAAACGTAAACTGTAAATGGTATGCATTCACAAAGATCCAAAGGAACTTGCTAAAACAG
This sequence comes from Rapana venosa, assembly GCA_028751875.1. Taxonomy (NCBI): domain Eukaryota; kingdom Metazoa; phylum Mollusca; class Gastropoda; order Neogastropoda; family Muricidae; genus Rapana; species Rapana venosa. Next base: position 47,954,659 of record CM054160.1, read on the forward strand.
TTTAACAAGGCACTGCCAAGGAAGAAGAAGAAGAGGCAACCAAGGAAGAGCTGGAGGATAACAAACATGAATGACATGTCCTAGAACTCTATAAAACCTAGAGATAGGCAAACAGAGAGAGGATGGCGGAACTGGTTGTTGATCTTTGAGGTTTCACCCCACGACGTCAGACTACGGGACAATAGAGAC